>CM053581.1:336662858-336684648 GCA_028627135.1 Pseudochirops cupreus | reverse complement strand
GAGGAAGAGGAGGAGGAGGAGAAGGAGAAGAAGAATAGCATTCCCCAACTTCTGCTCCAATTGGCAGGTGGGGCCTCCGGAAGGCAGCTTCTACTACTCTCAGATAATATGATAAAGACAATTGATACAAAACATTCTCCTAAGAACTTGGTCCACTCTTTTGTGGGAGGTTTTGAATACCATACTAATGACTTTAAATCTTGATTAGAAGGCAAAGGGCAAGTTTTGAACAAAGGAACATGGTCAGGTCTATAGCTAAGGAACGTCAATATGCCAATAATGCAGGATTGATATTTTTTCTATCTTATGTCATTTCTTGAGCTGAACTGTCAGGCTTTCAAACTTTTACTACAGAGAGTGCAACTCCAATGGGCTAACCACATAGTTTAAATGCCAAACTTATATTTGCCTAAAAGACTATTTTACAGAGAATTCACAGAAGGCAAGTGCTCGCATAGTGGTCAGAAGAAGCAATGTGAGGACACTCTCAAGGTCTCTCTGAAGAACTTTGTTACTGATTGTGAGACATTGGAAGACACTCCAGAGGACCATCCAGCATGGGATACCATATCAAAGAAAGTGTTAAGTTCTATGAGCAAAGCAGAATTGCAGGAGGTCAAAAGAGCAAGACATATGCAAATTTAGAAACATTCCCCTCCCAAATGTTTATATGGACTATTTGTGTCCAATCTGTGGTAGAGCCTTCCAAGCTCATATTGGTTCTGATTGGACACAGCTGGACACACTGTACATTGACCCTGACATGGTGATGTCATTTTGTTCCTCTTTGAGAGTGAAGGACAAACAATAATAAATCTTGACTTCTACCTAGTGACCCATCCTAGTGTAAGGGTTCTCTACCCTTACCTCGATAATTACATGAAGTTAAAAATGTGTGAGCAGGATGGTTTATAATCCTTTTTGAGGTCTGAATCTTTTTGATTGGGTCAGTAAGGGACTAGTGTGACTGTCTAACCAAACAAGCTGATCCTGATCTAAGGGTTTTAAACAGTGGAAGAATTTCAGTAGTTAATACAGCAGCATAGTATTCAAACACTGAGAGTTTCTTGGCTTGGAACCTCCTTAAAGAAGCAGACCCTATGTGAGAATAACAGAGAATGACCCCAGATGTTATACTCTATCCCCCTCCACATTTGGCTGTGTTGTAGACTAATAGGAAATATTGTATCCAAGAGGAAGTTGAGAGGACACTCTGAGGGCAAATATGTAAAATGAAGTGGTTGTGCTGGGTGGCCTTTGAGAATCCTGTTAGCCAGTGATCTGATGGTTAAATGTTTAACAACCAGCTCTCCAGGAAAAATATACTCACAACACATTTTTAAGTTTAGTCTGCATCATTAACATTTTCTCCATCACTTTCTGAAGTCTAGACCAGAGGGGTGCAAAATCCAAACCATAACCCTTTTTTGAACTAAAAATGTTTTTACATTTTAAAATAAAATTTTATTGTATTTAAAAGTGCAAAAACCATTCTTAGCTTTGGCCTTTGGGCCATAGTTTACTGACCTTCCCCCCACACACACACCTTTAGACAATCAATAAAATAACAAATCGAGTTCTGATTTGTAGCATTTGCTGATTTCCAAGGTGTAAATGCTCCCAGGAGCCAGCTCCAGATCATTCTTACTTCTAGCAAGTACTTAGGGCTATGATCTTATGATTCTAGATTCTAGACCAATGACAGGCAGCTTTAAGACTCTTAAGGTCATCAACCCTTAGAACCCAGAAGAGAGATATATCCAAGAGGAATTTTATGAAGGGTTAATAAATGCAGTGGATAGAGTATCAGCCCTGCAGTCAGGAGGAACTGAGTTCAAATGCAGTCTCAAACATTTACTAGCTGTGTGAACCTGGGCAAGTCAGTTAACCTTGTGTGTCTCAGTTTTTTTCATCTATAAAATGAGCTAGAGAAGGAAATGGCAAACCACTCCAGGATCTTTGCCAAGAAAACCCCCAAATGGGTCACAAAGAGTTAAACTTGACTGAAGTTACTATACAACAACAAAAAAAAATTCTAATAATGAGGAACTGGGAGTTTAACTTTGGCCATGGGTGCTAAGTTTGAACTCATTTTCCCCAGAGATTTTATATGTTCAAGAGAAGAACATGTCCCCCAGTTTTGGAAAATGATTCTATAATGACTGTCTTTGTTGTACCTTCTTAGTAAAGGCCCTTTCTAATAGCTAATTATATGTGGCTGATAATGAATAAACCAGAAAGGGCTCATGAGCAACAATACCAGAAACCCCAGTGACCCCTCCTTCTCCCGTTTGCTCATAGAACTCTGAAGGTAATAATAGTATGCCCTTTAGGTTAAAGGTTAAAGGAATTGGGGGCAGCTAGGTAGCACAGTGAATAGCACACTGGCCCAAGAGTCAGGAGGACCTGAGTTCAAATATGACCTCAGACACTTGACACACTAGCCGTGTGACTTTGGACAAGTCACTTAACCCCAATTGCCCTGCAAAAAAAAAAAAAAGATTAAAGGAATGAACTATGTTTCTAGATAAGGAGCACTATACTTTCATTCCTAATATAACATTAATTTGGTCATACTGAATAATGTTTAGATACATTGCCATAATTCTTTTGTTGGTATTATACTTAATACCAACTAGCATGATACTAGCTAGCATGAATGATACCAGAATGTGATTTTCTTTCTCTGCTTTATCCCTCCGTGCTTTATGAATCAGGACCATGTTGTTCTCATAGAAGGAATTTGCTAAAGTGCCTTCTTTGTTGATTTTTGAAAATGGTTTCTATGCCATAGAGATTACTTATACTTGTACTTTATTCACGTGAAACCATTTGGTCCTGGAGTCAATTTCTTTCTCTCTAAGTAATTTCATTTACAGCTTGCTCAATTTTTCTGAGATCAGATTATTCAGATTACCCACTTTCATTCATTTTTGCATTTTTTGTTTTGGTAGTCATCTATTTCACTTAAGTTTTTAGCTTTTTGTCATACAATATGATACTATCATTTCTGATAATGTTCTTTTTTTTTCTAAATTTGTTTTAAGTTCTTTTAATTTTTTTTGATTTTTATTAAGGAAATCAAATTATCTAAAGATTTATCAATTTTTTAATGTATTAACCCAACTCTTCAATTATTCCATTTAAAAATATTTTAATTGTATTTATTTGTCACTTAGTTCTCAAAATCTGTTTGAAGCTTTATTTGCACTTAATTATTTTGATGGTTTTATTTTTTTTAGCTGTACTCTCAATTAATTGACTTTTTTCCCCCTCTTATTAATATAAGTCTTCAGGAACATATGCTTTCCTGAAAAGACTGCTTTTACAGTGTCAGATAAAATTTGATATGTTGTTTCACGTTTGTTATTCTTTGTAATATAATTTTTTAGTTTCTGCTGTTCAAATTTTGACCTACTAATTATCTAAGATAACAGATTTTCTTTTTATATTTTTATTGTTGCCTTTTTCTACATCTTTCGCCTCTATACTGCCCCACCATTGAATCCTTCCTTATATCAAAGAAAAATATTACATTAAAGCCAATTGACACAGCAACTGCATCTGACATTGTATAACACATAGTCCCCACCTCTCTACTGAGAGGAGAAAGACGTGTTTCTTTGTCAGTTCTACAGGACCAAGATTGTTCGTTACAATTTATCAGAGTTCAATTGTGTTCTAATGTTATCTTTCATGTAATTGTGGTCCTTGTGTATAATTTTATGTTACTTCTGCTCCCTCTAGTCTGTATCACTTCATGCATCGCTGTGCTTTCCTGGATTCCTCTTATTCATTGCTTAGTATGATAGAATATTTCTTTATATACCTGCCCCAGTTTCTCTGCTGATCTCCAATCTTGCATCTCCAACTGCCTTTCAGAAATCTCCAACTGGATATCTAGAAGCATCTTAAACTCATTATGTCCAAAATAAAGAAATGTCTTTCTCTGTAAACCATTAGTTCCCAAAGTGGAAGATACAACCCCCTGGAGGGTGCTAGAATGAACCAGGGCAGTGGTAGTTGCCTCGGGTGCAATTGCAGGGTGAGGGGAGGCAGGGTATAGCATTGAATAAAAATAAGGGGGCAGTGGAAGCATAAGGAAAGAAGAGACGAAAATTTTGAAAAATTGTTCACGTTTCATCTCTTGTGTAACAGAAGTAAAGTTGCAGTGATTACATTATTTTCCAAACAAACACACAAATTGCAAGCTATCACCCATGAGTGGTCAAGTCTACCTATAAGTCTTAATAAGCAAGTGTTGGCAGGCAAGCGTGTCAAGCATTGTCAGGAAGTCTAGCATTCATTGGCAGGAATTCATTGCATGTAATGACTTGTTTATAATATGATACTATATAGTTACATGATGCAATATGGCATCATCAAATTTTCAATGTTGGGAAAAAAAACACAAGTTTATAATTAATTATTAAATTTAAGATGAATCTTTTTTTAAATTTGAGTTTTCTTGAAATTATGCAGGTTTCAAAAAAAAGAACCACTAAAGGGTTAAAGAAAGTAGATGGGGGGGCAGAGCAATTTTTGTTTTACAAAAGGGGCAAGAGGCTAAATAAATTTGGGAACCTCCACCTAAATCAGGTGTGGGGAACCTACAGCCTCGAGGCTACATGTGTCCCTCTAGGTCCTCAATGTGGCCCACTGACTGAATCCAAACATTTTGTTCTGTGAAGGTTCCCTACCCCTGGCCTAAACCATCAACTCCCTCCCCCCACCTTCTCTATTACTGTAGAGGGCAACACCATCCTCCCATTCCCTCAGGCTCACAACCTAGGAGTCATGCTGGATTCCTCACTATCTCTCATCCTTCATATCCAAGCTGTTGCCAAGGCCTGCTGATTTCACCTTTGCAACATCTCTCAAATACAAGCAGCAATTTTATTGTTTTTAAAAATGCAAGTCCCCTTCTCTCCTTTGACACTGCCCCCACTCTAGTGCTGGCCTTCATCACTTCATGCCTGGATTGTTGCAATAGCCCGCTGGTGAGTCTGTCTGCCTCAAGTCTCTCCCTACTTCAATCCATTCTCCATTCAGTCACTAAAATGATTTTCCTAAAATGCTGGTCCAGTTATATCTCCTCCACCCTGCCCTACTCAAAAAACTCCAAATGCTCTGCATTACCTCCAGGATCAAACACAAAATGCTGTTTGGAATTCAAAGCCCTTCCTAACCTAGCCCACTCCTACCTTTCCAGTCTTCTTACATCTTACCCTGAAACATGTACTCATCCATCCAGTGACACTAGCCTCCTGACTGTTCTATGAATCAAACACTTCTCCTCTTGGCTCCTGGCATTTCCTCTGGCTGTCCCCCAAGCCTAGAACACTCTCCCTCCTCCACTCTGGCTACTGACCTCCCTGGCTTCTTTACATCCCAACTAAAATTCCACCTTCTACAGGAAATCTTCCCTCACTCCTCTTAAGTCCAGTACTTTCCTTCTTCGAATTATTTCTTAATTTTATTTCCTAGCTTTTTTCTATATATTTGTTTGTATGTTGTCTCCTCCATTAGAATGTAAGCTTTCTGAAGTGAAGGACTGTCTTTTACCATGTTTTGTATCTTCAGTGCTTAACGCAGAGCCTGACATATTTTTGCTGTTGTCATTCATTTTCAGTCATGTTTGACTCTTTGCGACCCCATTGGGGTTTTTTAGTAAAGGTAGTGCAATGTTTGCCATTCTCTTCTCCAGTTCATTTTACAAATGAGGAAACTGAGGCAAACACAGTTAAGTGACTTGCCCAAGGTCACACAGGTAGTAAATGTCTGAGGTCAGATTTGAACTCAAGAAGATGAGTCTTCCTGACTCCAGGCACTGCACTGTAATCTGCTGTGCCACCTAGCTACCTACTTGGCACATAATCAATATTTAATAAATGTTTACAGATTGATTACATTCATACATTTTCTTCAGCTATTCTTTAAGACTAAGGACTCATTTTGCTTACAATTCTCTAATACCACTAAGAGTTCAATTTATCAAATTCAGTTTCATTAATCAAAAGCAAGAATACAAGTCACCTAAAATTTCTATCTTAGCATCTAGAGCTTTTTCATTTCAGTTAGCTTTTCCTTTAAGATTCATCTGGCACATATATATTTAATATTGATATTGTTTCATTATTTATTGTGCCTTTAATTGTAATATATTCCACAATGCTCCATATTTTAAAAGTTGCTCTCAATATTATGTATATTGCTATTACTTTATATGAAATTGTGTTTTGGGGTTGTTTTTTTGTTGTTGTTTTTAGCTCAACTGTAGTGTGGAAGCGCTTCTTTTTGCTGGAGTTTAGGTTGAGAATTTTAAAAATAAAAATTTTTTTAAGGAAAAAAAAAGCAGTCTTATTCCTTGTGCTCTCACACTGTTTTTCCTTCTGTCCACACCACAAATAAAACTTGTCTTTATAAATTCAGTCTTAATCATATATGCCTTCCCCATATGAATTCTATTTATTTGCATGCTATCATATATTCTCAATCTTTTTAGGTGATTTTCTCATACAATTTACTGGAATATTATATTCAAACTCTTTATAACATGTATGTGTTTTAGGAGACCAATACTAATTATTACATTACCTTAAGAAGCTTGGTCCTCTTATTCTATAGAATGTTAGTTTTTGTATTTTTAGTTTCAGTCTTTCTGCCAGGAGGTGAATGGCATATTTCATCTTCCTTCTGTTTGGTCTCATGGTTCATCATTGAGTTGATAAGAGTTCTAAAGTCTTTCCCTGTGGTTTTCTCTATAATGTTATCACTGTATAAATTATTCTCCTAGTTCTTTTCACTTCCCTGTGCATTAATTCATATCTGGTTTTCTTTGAAACAGCCAATTTCATTATTTCTTATGGCACAAATAATATTCCATTATTCATGTGCCAATTTTTTTTAGCCATGCCTCAATATAAGGACACTTCCTTATTTTCCAATTTTAGGCTACCATGGTAAAGAGCTACTATAAACAACTTTGTACATGTATATCCTTTTCCCCTTTCTTTGATTTCTTTAAGGAATGGGCCTAATAGTTGTATAAGTGGGTCAAAGGATATGCACAGTTTTGTAACTTTCTGGGCATAGTGCCAAATTTCTTTCCATAATGAAATTGGTCCATAATGGACCAACGTACAGCTTCAAGAACAGTGCATTAGTATACCTGTTTTCCAGCAGCTCTTCCAAGATATGTCATTTCCTCTTTTATCATCCTTACTACTCTGATAGCTGTTACTTTAGTTTGTATTTCTCTAATTATCAGTGATGTAGTACATTTTAAAAACTAAAATTGTTGGTAGCTTAAGTTTCTTCCTTTGAAAACTGCCTGCCCATATCCTTTGACCACTTATCTATTTGGCTATTTGCCTATTTATCATTTTACCATTTATCTATTTGGGGAATGGCTCTTAGTCTTAGCAATTTGAATTCATGCTTTTTATATCTTAGATATGAGACCTTCATTAAAGAAATTTGGTTCAAAAGTTTTTGCCCAGTTACTTATTTCCTTTCTACTTTTAACTGCATTAAATGTTTGTAAAAAAAAAAAACTTCTTGAATTTTATATAATCAAAATTATCCATTTGATTTTATGGAATCCTCTTTATCACTTGCTTGGCCATGAACTGTTCCCCTTGCTACAGATTCAAAAGGTAATTTCTTTCTTGCTCCTCTAATTTGTTTATGAAGTGACCTTTTGCATCTTGGTCATGTATCCATTTGGAACTTATCTTAGTTTATGGAGAGAAGTATTGGGCTAAACTTAATTTCTATCAGACTGCTGTCCAGATTTGCTAGAAGTTCCCATCAAATTCCAAGTCCTTTTCCCAGTAACTTTGTTTTGTGGATTTATGGAACCTTAGACTACCATGTTTGTATGCTTCTGTATGTGATATACTTTGTGTGTTCACTTATCAACCACTCTTTTTTAACACCAGTATCAAATTGTTTTAATGATTACTGCTTTGTTATGCATTTTGAGATCTGGTACTTACTGATAGTCCACCCCTCCAACCCCCACCTTCCTTCCTACTTTTTTCATTATTGCCCTTAAGATTCCTGACCTTTGTTCTTCCGTACAAGTTTTATTATTATATTTTCTAGGTCTATAAAAATAAACTTTCAGAAGTTTAGTATAGCAGTGAATAAGTAAATCAATTTCAGTAGCATCGTCATTCATACAATATTGGCTTGACCCACCAAGGAATATTTCTCTAACTATTTTAATTTAGTCCTGCTAAAAGTGGTTTATAGTTAGATTCATATAGTCTCTGGGTGAATCTTAACAAATAGATTTCCAAGTATTTTATATCTTCTGTAGTTATTTTAAATGTAGTTCCTCTTTCTAGCTCTTCCCTGCAGGGTTTATTGGTTTTAATATTTAGAAATGCTGATGAATTATATATGTTTATCTTATATCGTACAACTTTGCTGAAGTTTTATTTAAATTAATTTTGAGTTGACTTTCAAGAGTCCTCTAAGTACACTATCATGTCATCTGTAAAAATAATAATAATAATAATAATAATTTTGCTTCCTCTTTGCCTATCCTAGGGAAGAAGACAAACATTTATTAAGTACCTACGATGTGCCAGGTACTGTTCTAAGTGCCTTATAAACATTTCATTTGATCATTTGCTAATTCCTTTTATTTCTTTTTCTTGTCTTATTACTATAACTACTGTCTCTAGCGCTAATATTCGATAGTATTAGTGATAATAGGCATCCTTGCTTTACCCCTAAACTTATTAGAAAGAACATCTAACTCTTTTCTTTTACATGTAATGCTTGCTTTTAGTTTTAGACAAATACTATTTGCCACATTGAGGAGTGGTTCATTTATTCCTACAGTTTCTAGAGTTTTTTGATAGAAAGAAATATTGGCTCTTACTTTTAGACAAAACTTTTCCAGCATTTATGGACATAATAGTAAGGTTTTATTATTTCTATTATTAATATGATCAATTATATTTATAATCCCCCAGGTTTGCAACCTAGGAGTCATCCTGGATTCCTCACTATCTCTCATTCTCCATGTCTAAGCTGTTGCCAAAGCTCATTGATTTCACCTTTGCAACACCTCTTGACACTGGCACCACTGCAGTGCAAGCCCTCCTCAACACCTCATTATTGTAATAGCCTGCTGGTAGGTCTGTCTTCCTCAAGTCTGTCTTCACTCTAATCTAGTTCCCATTCAATCACAGGAGTGATTTTCCCAAAGCACAGTCCGGGCATAGTCATTCTCCTACTCAATAAACTCCGATGGCTTTTTGTTACCTACAGGATGAAATACACAATGCTCTGTTTGACATTCAAAGCCCTTTGAAACATTGCGCCCTCTTACCTTTTCATTCTTCTTACCTTACCCACAACATGTACTCTTCAATCCAGTGACACTGGACTCCATGCTGTTCCATGAACAAGACACTGCATCTTTTGGCTTTAGGCATTCTCTCTGGCTGCTCTCATGCCTGAAATGCTCTCCTTTCTCTGCTACAATTACTGACCTTCCTTTAAATCCCAACTAAAATCCCACCTGCTAGAGGAAACCTTCTCTAACTCCTTTTAATTTTAGTGCTTTCCCTCCTTCACTTAATTTCCTATTTATCCTACATATAGCTCGCTTTCTATATATTTGCTTGCATGTTGTCACCCACATTAGATTGTAAATTCCTTGAGGGTAGGGATAGTTTTGCCTCTTTTTGAATCCCCAGCACTTAGCACAATGCTTGGTATATAGGAGGTGCTTAATAAAGCTTTATTGATTGATTAGTTGATTCCTTATGTTAAAAACCAACTCTGGATTCCTGGTATAAATCCATTTTGGTAACAGTTTATAATCTTTCTAATATGTTGTCATAGTTTTCTTGCTAATATTTCATTTAAAAATTTTGTGTCAATGTTTATTGAGGATATTGGTCTGTAGTTTTCTTTCTCTGCTTTGTTTCTCCCTGGTTTAGTTATCAAGATCACATCTATGTCATTGAAAGATATTGCAAGGGTGTCTTCTTATTATTGCAAAGAATTTTTAAGGTATTGGAATGAGTTATTCTCTGAATGTTTGATAGAATTCATTTGGAAATTAATCTGGTCCTATAGTTTTTTTCTTTAGGAGTTCATTTATGATTTGTTCAATTTCCTTTTCTGATCTTAGATTAACATAATTCTTTTTTTAGTCTGGGTATTTTAAATTTCTACAAGCATTTGTCTCTTTCCTCTCAAAAAAAAAACTTGTAAAAATACTACATAAATAAAATTTTTTAAAAGTTGATCAGTTCCATGGAGATCTACAACATCTTCCAGAAATAACACCCAAAAAATATGTCACATTCTTCGTAGGGTATTGTAATGCTAAAGTAAGAAATCAAAAGATAATTGGAATCACATACAAGTTTGACTTCAGAGTACAGAATGAAACAGTACAGAGACTTATAGAGTTTTGTCAAGATGCCTTATTGGTCATAGCAAACATTCTTTTTCTGCAACGCAAAAGACAACCCTACACATGGACATCATCAGACAGTCAATATCAAAATCAAATTTATTATATACTTTTCAGTTAAAAGTTGAGAAGCTCTATTCAGTTGGTTAAGACAAGATCTGGTGCTGACTGGGGCTCAGATCATGAGCTTCCTATGGCAAAATTCAAACTTAAATTTAAGAAAGTAGGGAAAACTATCAGACTATATCAGTATAACCTGAATAACATCCCTTATGAATGGAAGTGATGAATAGATTTAAGTGATTAGATTAGATTAGACTAGATTAAGTGATAGTGTACCAGAAGAACTAAGGACAGAGGTTCACAATACTGTACAGGAATCAACAACAAAAAACATTCCAAAGAAAAAGAAAAATAAGAAAGCAAAATGGCTTTCTCCTAAGACTTTACACATAACTGAGGAAACACGGGAAAAGAAATGGAAAGATAAACCCAACTAAATGGAAAATTCCAGAGAATAGCAAGGAGAGATAAGAAAGTTTTCTTATACAAATAATGCAAAGAAATAGAAGAAAACAATAAAATGGGAAAGACAAGAGATCTCTTCAAGAAAATTAGAGATATCAAGGGAAATTTTCATATAGAAATGGGCATGATAAAGGACAAAAATGGTAGAGACTTAACAGAAGAGTTTAAGAAGAGGTGCCTATAATATACAGAAGAACTATACAAGAAAGATCTTAACATCACCAATAACCACAGTGGCATGGTTACTGATTTAGAGCCATATATCTTAGAGAATGAAATCAAGTTCATAGGAAGTATTGCTAACAATAAGGTTAGTACAGATGATGGAATTCCAGCTGAGCTATTCAAAATCCTAAAAGATGATGCTGTTAAAGTGCTGCACTCAACATATCAGCAAATTTAGAAAACTCAACAGTGGTCACTAGATTAGAAAAGATAAGTTTATGTCCTAATCCTAAAGAAGGTCAATGCCAAAGAATGTTCAAATTACTCAACAATTGCACCAGTTTCATGCACCAGCAGTATTATCCTTAAGATTCTTTTTTTTAATAATATGTTTTACCAATTATGTGAAAAATAGTCTTGAACATTCACTTTTTTAAAAATTTGAGTTCCAAATTCTCTCCCTCCATCCTTTTCCTCTCTCCTCCCCTAGACAGTTAGCAATTTGATATAGGTTATACATGTGCAGTCATGCAAAACATATTGGTCATGTTGCAAAACACTACAACCACCACTACCACCCCCTGACACACATACACAAGTGAAAAATAGTATGCTTTGATCTGCATTCAGTTTCCACCAGTTTTTTCCTCCAAAGATGGATAGTATTTTTCATCGTGAGTCTTCTGGGATTTTCTTGGATCTTTGTATTGCTGAGAAGAGCCAAGTCATTCACAATATTGCTTACTTCTCACAATATTGCTGTTACTGTTCTCCTGGATCTGCTCACTTTACTTTGCATTAGTTCATGTAAATCTTTCTAGGTTTTTCTGAAATCATCCTGCTCATAATTTCTTACATAAGTTTAAGATTATGAAAGCTAGGCTTCAGCAATATCTGAACGAAGAATTAACAGAAGCATAGGCTAGTTTTTGAAGAGGCAGAGGAACTAGAGACCAAATTGCCAACATTTGCTGAATTATGGAGAAAGCAAGAGGGTTCCAAAAAAGCATCTACTTCTGCTTCACTAACAACAAGCCTTTGACTGTGTGGATTACAACAAAATATGTCAAATCCTCAAAGAGATGGGAGTATCAGATCATCTTGCTTGTCTCCTGAGGAATCTATGTGCGGGCCAAGAAGCAACAGCGAGAATCAAACATGGAATAATCAATTGGTTTAAGATTGGAAAAGGGGATATAATGAGGTTGTATATTGTCACTTTACTTAGTTAACTTATATGCGGAGTACATCATGTGAAATGCCAGGCTGAATGAATCAAAAGCTGGAATTAATATTGCTGGGAGAAATATCAATAATCTCAGATATGCAGATGATAATAGTCTGAAGGCAGAAAATTAAGAATTAAAAAAATCACTTGCTGAGAGTGAAAGAGAAAAGTGTAAAAGATGATTTGAGGCTTAACATTAAAAAAAAAACACCCTAAGATCTTAGCAAGTGGTCCTATCACTTCCTGGCAAATAGGAGGAGAAGAAATGGAAGCAGTGTCAGATTTTATATTCTTGGGTTTAAAGTTCACTGCAGATGGCAACTGAAGCTATGAAATTAAAAGAGGATTATTCCTAGGAGGGAAAGTTATAGCAAAACTGGACAGCATATTAAAAAGTAGATATCACCTTGCTAACAAAGGTCCATATAGTCAAAGGTTTGGTTTTCCCAGTAGTAATGTATGGCTGTGAAAGTTGAACTATGTGAAAAGATGAGTCCTACAGAATCAACGCTGCTGCATTATGCTTCTGGAGAAAACTTTTGCAAGTCCTTTGGACAGCAAAGAAATCAAATCAGTCAATACTTAAAGAAATTAATTCAGACTATTCATTGAAAGGCCAAATATCTAAGCTGAAACCTAAATATATTAGGCACATAACAAGAAGACAAGACTCACTGGAAAAGATCCTGATATTGGGGAAGACTGAAGACAAAAGGAAAAGGAAACAACAGAGGATGCAATGAACATGAGGTTGTACAGATTTCAGGAGATGGTGGAGGATAGAAGGGCCTTGTATGCCATGGTCTGTGGGGTCACAAAGAGTGGAACACAATTGAATGACTCAGCAACATTTCTCTCCTCTAAGTTATCAGTTTTGTTAGCATTTTGTTGGGCAAAATAGTTCCCGATTATTTCTTTTATTTCCTCTTCAATTATTATGAGTTTTTTTTTTCACTTTTGATATGAAAATTTTGGTTTTCTCTCTTAAAAATCAGCTTAGATAAGTTTATCTGTTTTGTTTTTTTTAACAGCTCCTAGTTTTACTTGCTAATCAAATAGTCTTTTGCTTTCAATTTTATTAATCTTTTCTTTAATTTTTTGTAATTTCCATTTTGTTATTTAGTTAGATTTTTTTTTTTGCTTTAAATTTTTTTGGGGGGGGAGAGGGAAAGGCAAGATAATTGGGGTTAAGTGACTTGCCCAAAGTCACACAGCTAGTAAGTATGTCAAGTGTCTGAGGCCAAATTTAAACTCAGGTCCTCCTGACTTCAGGGCCAGCACTCTATTCACTGCGCCACCTAGCTGCCCCTTTGCTTTAAGTTTTTAAAAATTTCATGTCCCATTCATTGATTTGTTTCCTCTCTTTTGCTGATGAAAGTGTTTAAAGATAAATTTTCATCACACATCTGCTTTAGCTATATAGCATAAGTTTGAGGATGTCTTTTTCTTAGGTAAAATTTTCTATTGTTCATATAATTTATTTTTTGACCTACCAAGTCTTATTTTATTAGTCTATATTACTTTTTATTTCTTTAAGAACTCTTTATTGAAGATAAATTTTATTTCAGTGTACAACATATATAACATTTCTGCTTTTTTTTTTTTACATTTTTTTCATGAGAAATTTATGCTTTGATACGTGGCCAATTTTTGTAATGATACTACATATAGATGAGAATTATATAAATTCCTTTCTAAGAAAACTCACTTTCAGTCTTAGAGATGCCAGACCTTTCATCTTATGCCTTTTTGTAATTCTAAAACACTCTAGCTGTTCTCTGTTTTAGAGATGTAGTGGTAGTAATCTTTCCCTTGTCTTCTGGAGATTCCAATTCACTTTCTTTTGCCCTGTAAATATTTATTTACTGTTATTAATGCCTTTTTAAAAAAAATTTATACCCTCCCTCAATCTATACCCTCAGTGGCCTTGAACAACTCCCTTCTTCATAGTTCTAATCTCAAAGCAGGTCAAAGAACCTCATTCTTCCTTGTCTGGAGGGCAGAGTGGAAGATGGTAAACCTTAGGGAAAACTCAAATTCGTGGTGACACTTGAAGAGAAGAATTGGGAAAGAGGAACTGTCTACACAATAGTGAAGGGCAGAAAGAGGGAATAGCTAGTTTTCCTTCCTCTTCAGCTAGGCAACTGTATAGTACCACCACTATCAGAAGTGTAAAGGGGTAATTAGGATCAGTCCTTTGCACATAACAAGTGAAAAAAAAAAAAGAAGACAATCCAGGGATAAGAATACAAAAGAGAACAGGTTTGATAGATGAAGAATCAGAATAGGAGCCCTATAGATTCCAACCTATGCTCCACAGCCATTGTACCCACAGAACCTCTGTCTGGGTCAACTTATAATTTATAAACTTACAAAAATTAAATGAGATAATGTATGTGTAAGTGCCATGACACCCATTAATCTCTGTTTCTCATCATTCTATACTCCAAAGGATTCATGATCCCACAGGTAGCAATATTTCTTTCACCTGGTATAGCCCCTTCATATTTTCTTAGTTTTCTTCAGTTTCTTTTTGTATATCATTTATACCAATTTGGCAACTGGCCAAACTTTGTATTTGTTATCCCTTACATCCTTATGTGACTGACTCACCTCCTTTCCCAATCACATGGATTCATCTTCATTCTCATCCTACATCCTTGAGGATGCCTTTATACCACTTCTTATGTGAAAATCATCATTGGAAATATGCTGCTGTCAACTTACACTCACCAATTCTTATATCAAGCCATGAAATACATGTCAGGTAAAACTGCTTTTGTGACTCATAGGATGTTGACATTTGTCACAGTGTTTTTTCAAGTCACCTTTTTGAAGGCGCCTAGCCTTGGTGGTGAAAAAGTATTTAGAAGGATAAGCTTGAAGAAGAAGCATATTTCATTCAATCTGAGGTGGCCCTCAGATTGTTCTTCATCTTCAAATTCTTTTTCTCTGAGGGGGGAAGGCAAGGCAATTGGGGTTAAGTGACTTGTTCAAGGTCACACAGCTAGTTAAGTGTCAAGTGTCTGAGGCTGAATTTGAACTCAGATCCTTCTGACTTTAGGGTCAGTGCTCTATTCACTGTGAACTAACTGCCCCCTTCACCTTCAAATTCTGATTAAGACTAGGATAATTAGCTATTTCTTTCGCCTTCCACTTCATCCAAAGCTTTTGATTTACCAAACCACGGAAAGTAATAGTTTCTGGGGACAAGATTCTGAGGCAAGCTTCCTCATTTTTATTACCAAACCTCTCCTCCCATTACATTGTTAGCTCATTTGTGTCCAGGGAAATCCAAGATAGTACAGATTCATTTTTATCTTAGGCTTGGACGAATTTAATATATTATCAATTTTTAAAACCTCTTTTGTTTATCTCAACGTCCAGCTAGTAGGAATCTTGGTAGCTGGAAAGAAAATCTCCTTTCCGTGTATGTAGCTGACCATCGCCTTCCTCTCAACTGTCTTTGAAGAGATGACATACATACAGATCCGTAATGCACTGAGTTAACCAGTTTTATCTTAATACTGGCTTCTAGAGCTTAGGTGGATAGAAATACAAAGTAGACTCGAAGAAACAGTGATAAGCTTTGGAAGAGATACATGCTTTCCCAGGAGAGATAGATAAACCAGTAAGCATTCTGTCTTGTCATCTGGTAATCTCACATTACTCACCTACAGTCATTTCTCTTGTCTCACCCCAGTGGTGCTACACTCATCTTCTCTTATTCTTCCTCTGGTCATCTCTATAATAAAGAAGCCACTGGGAATTGAAGCTGTGACATAATGGCTGAAGCTCCTTGTGCGCAGAGAGTGTGTCAGGAGTTGGCCAGAATCTCCTCGCCTTTACTTACCTTTGCAATTCACTTGCAACTTTTCACTGATGACATAACCTCCCTGTGCAATTCCTCCTGCTCCTCTCTTATTCCTTAAGGAGAGGGAAGGATTGAGCTTTGAGTTACAGGCTCATGGCTCTCCAAGATGGAAAGATATGCATGGTTACATGCTGCTGGTTACATATTTCTTTGGTAATAGGTAGGTTCCTTTGTGTGACTAATGCTTGCCCTACTCTTTCTGAGATCATAACAATAAAATAAGGGAATTAGATTTGATGACCTCTCAGATGACAAAATATAGAGAACACATATAATGATGATGTCCACACATACAAAGCATGTATGGAAGAGCAACCTCTGACCCTGCTGGGCCCCTGATGTCCTCTTGGGATATCCTCATGCTGTTTTTTGATGGATATAATATCCTGATTGGCATTTGACTTGGCCAGTTTCACTGTACCTGCTTACTACAGAGCATGTTACTGCTCCAGTTGGCTATAATTTTCACTGCTATTGGTTAGGATATTACTAAGCTGTTTGAGGAAGAATCAGAGCCCTTACCCTAGAATTAGGAAGACTATTCTCTTAAAGTCTTGGCAATAAAGTTTGTCATCTCCCAAGCAACAAGATCTCAGCTCCAAATGCCAGGTTTTCTCATTGTCGCTACATAGAAGGTTCAGCAAGCATTGTCCTTGAATTATTCCTCTCAAACTATGTGGAAGCAATGTCTCCTATGACTACATGCTTCTTCTACAGGACACATTATCAATGGTAGGGGGTAGGAGGTGAGAGAAATTCTTTCCCCTCTTGTTACACTCTATAAGCAGAAGCAAGGAAATAAGGTCACACTTGACACACTTACTAGGCCTTACTAACCATGTGACCTTGGGCAAGTCACTTAAGCCCTGCCCTCTCCTCTCCAAAAAGCAAAAAAAAAAAAAAATAAGGGTGAATCCTCAATAGCTCATTCCTCCCCCCAAAAAATTAATTCTCAAGCTCAAATTCTTAGAATAGGTCCAGTTTGCTTTTAAAAGGTCAATAGGGACATGGCTGATGCTCAGCTAACCAATCATCGGAAATTCTCTGACTTCCATCAGTTGCCTTCTTCAGATGACTTATGCTTTATAATATTATCAGGTTGTTTAGGAAGCTCCTTTATGGTGTGTGGGGTTTGTTTTATCAAGTTGTTTGAGAAAACTCTCCAGTTTAATCAGAGACTGCCACGATCTACCTCCTCTACACTATTTTAAAGGAGACAACAAAATATAAATTCTAATGTGTTTCTTTTTTATGAAAAATTATCATTTATCTTATGTTTTATTTTGCTTTTTATATATTTTCATAAATATGGATATGACACCTATAGATACCTATATTCGTGGCTACGAAAGAGCCATTGTCAATGAAGCATTTCTAACCACACTAAACCACCTGCAGAAAAAGATTTAACTACTTACATATGGGTATATTTAACACAATAAGATATAGTATATTTGAAGATTATAAATTGCTGATATTATTTTCCCTGCATATGACATATTTCCAATAAAAATAACTCATATTTATATAGCATATACACCTAATTCTATTTCATCCTCACAAAATTCATTTTAGGTAAGTAGTACAAGTAGTATGTTCCTTTTCTGGTTAATGAAATTTAGCCTTAGAGGACTTCTGGCTTGTCTTGGGTTGGTAAAAGGTAAAGCAGAGATAGGAACTGGGGTCTGAGTCCAGAGTCCTTTCTCCTACTACTCTTCAAGGCCTGATAACAAGTTTTCTATTGTGGTTATATGTAAGTATAGATTTTGTCTTCCCTACTCAATTGTGAGCTTGTTGAGGCCAGGGACCATGTTTATTCATCTCTGTATTACCATCACCAATGAACATATAAACACTAACAAAATATTTGTGAAGCTGAATTGGCATAAGGTTTGTAATTTTTTTTCCATACTATGTACATATATAGATTTTCGTCTTGGTCAAGGATTTGTAACCTTTTTGTATCATAGACCCCTTTGGCAGTCTGATAAAACCTAGGCACACCTTCTCAGGATGTTTTTAAATACATAAAATGCATGGGATTATAAAGGAAACCTAGAATAATGAAATGCAGTTATCAAAACATTAAAAGCAAAACCAAATTCATGGATCTCAGGTTAAGAATTCCCAAATGTGGGGGGCAGCTAGGTGGCGCAGTGAATAGAACACCAGCCTTGAAGTCAGGAGGACCTGAGTTCAAATCCAACCTCAGACACTTAACACTTACTAGCCATGTGACATTGGGCAAGTCACTTAACCCCAATTGCCCCGCCTTCCCCCCTCCAAAAAGAAAAAAAAAAGAATTCCCAAATGTAATAGCACCTGTTTATAAGACCTATCTCTGTCCTCTATCCTAGTCTTTTCGATCTATGGCCTGTTGGTTACTTTGGATCCCCAAAAGTCAATGTCTCTGCTATGTTACTAACAGTTCATCACCCTCCCCCTCCCACACAGAGGAATAAGTACACATATTCAAATGTACAATCTCTATCCTTAAACCACTCCATGTATCTGCTTGGCACAAAACTAATTTCACTATCTTTCAGATGTTTAGATATCCTATTGCACTATAAAATGCAAGATACAGTCTCTGCAATGGTCAGCCCTGCCTATGTACTCTAAGAGCCTAGATAGCATAATCTCCCCCAGGGGAGGAACTATATCGATAAGACTTATATCTATCCTTAGCAGCACCTAAAACTATGATATGCAACTGATTGATAGTATCTGAATCTGTGCATAACAGATAGGAAGAGAAACCTTTGCTATCTATTTATTTTCCTTTTACTGTCCCTTTGTTAGGAAGGGTCAGAGAGAAGTACATTCAGAATAGCTTCAAAACATGTGGAAGGTAGGAGAAGATGGTGTTTCCTGGAATTACGTGTGCTCAGAGTTCATGGCAGAGAGACAAGTGGAAAAGAGAAGAAGGTGGAAGACAGCAACCATACACAAACCTGGGAGCTGGCTCTGGAAGTGACCAGTTTGGCAAACAAACTTTCCCAATGGCAAGAGACTAAGAATGGCTGTCAAATGATATTGGTTGGTGAACTGAGCCCAGATGCTAATGCTGACTTCACAGGAGTTTCCAACCTGTCATTCTAACTACAGACACACTTTGCCTAGTCTTGTTCTACTAGAGTTGGGAGTGTTTAGAGGTGATTCAGACCCAAACTACTCTTTGGGAATAGAGGAATGTGATGGCACTCACTGGGAATTTGGGTTATGATTCCTTCCTATTGCTTTACTGTTCATGTCTGTGGTTACGTATAAGTGTTCTTATATTTCAATGCCACAGGGAGACATGGTTTGCTAATATAGGAGTTAACTGAATACTCCAGAAGCAAGCTAACTAGAGAATTTTCCCAAAGCAAAGGTAGGGGCAAAATGAATCAAATAGAGTGCTAACCATTGAGAACCTACATGACAAGAATTCAGCCTATCAGAGATTATACCTGGCTTACATGTAAATGTTGCCCATTTAGATTCTGGAGGTGGGGTCCTTATCCCAATTCTCACTTGCACACTAGCAGAGCAGGTTCCTAGAGAGTGGCTACATTTACCCCTCAAGGACCTAGAGGCAACCTTAAGAGGATATGGGATTTATTTTAATGCTAGTATCAATTAACTTTTACTAAGGGATATTTAATAAAAAAGCAAGAAGCAAAATATAAAAAACATCCTTTCTCCAAACCAGGACAAATTCTTTCCTTTACCACCTTGGTACCTGGGGAGAGTGGATTCAAACTTAAAACAGTTGCTGTGTTTTTGTTCCATCAAGTTAATTTCTGAATGGGTATAACCACTGAACAAGCTACTCCTTTGTTGCAAAATAAGGCATCTTGGCTACAATGTTGGGCCACTGCTGGGCTGGGTCAAGTATAGTGCTCCTCAGGTATATGTTGGCACACTGGTTTCCACTTCCTGCAAACTCTAGTATAGACTCCCATCATTGGACTTTTCCCTAAACTTTTGAAGTTTCATAAGACTCTACATATCAAAGGAAAGATAAATACAAGAGACAGTTCTATCCCAGACACAGGCTTGCCTGGGAGGTCATAAAATCCAGGGTTATTGGGAGAGTGGGAATGGAGGAAGAGGAAAGACATTGTATGCCTTTCCCCTACCCAATCCTCCTGAACTCAGAATTATCCTCATATTTTGTGGCCAATAGGAAGAGAAAGGAGTGAGTTTCTTCTTTTGTATTGCACTCTCAGTTCTAGCTTAGCAGCTAACCAAAAGACCCCTCTTGATTACATAATAGAAAAACAGGATACAGCCACAGAATATCCACATATGCTCTGAAGTGGAGACCCAGTGAAGTGCATACCCTCAATTCCATGGTATCATGAACTTCTAATAGAAAATATCCCAGCCTTCATGTGGGGGATTTTAATAGGCAGAGTGTACTATACTCCTAAGTATAAGGCTTTTGTTGGCCAGTTCATTTTTAATACCTTTTAATATTCATTTATAATAGTACTGCCCATGCTCTTATATAAAGCACTTTCATGATGCCCACAACAGCCCTATGAGGTAGAGTAGGCATCACTGTGCCCATTTGACAGATAAGGGGAAATAGTAAAAAGAAGGAAAAATGACAAAATTAATTGACCAAGATCATACAACGAGTGTAGTAGACCATTTGAACTTGAGGAAGAGAGCCATAGCTTACACTTTATAGGAATTTATCTAGTTAAAATTTAATGGTAATAAAATAAAAGATGGAGGTAGTTATGGCTTAGCAGATATAAAGCTTGCCTTGGAGTCAGGAAGAACTGTGTTGAAGTCCTCCCTCTTACACCTACTGACTGTGTGACCCTGGGTAAGATCCAGTGGCATACTGGTAAAGGTGTGACAATAGGCTCTCTAGAAAAAAAAATACGTGACACATATTTAAGTTTAATCTGCATTATTGACTTTCCCTCTATCACTTTCTTCAGTCTAGACAATCAACAAAACAATAAATCAAGCCCTGATTTGTAGCATTTGATAGTTTCTGAGACATAAATGCTCGCACTGAAAATTTTGCAATTAGCTTTTGTGAGCTGGTAAGAGCTGGCTCCAGTATACCCTCAGCATTCTAATCAATTATCTAAAACTAAGCAGTACGACTGTTTTGGAAAACAATTTGGAATTTTGCCAATAAAGTGACTAAAGAGTTCATGCCCTTTTGTAATAGTAATAGCAAGATACTTAGCACTTAGAGTGCTAAGTGTAGAAGGTACAAACTCTGTCCCACTGTTGAGAAGGCATGAACTCCCCTGCTGATGTGGAAGAAGGGCATTGGCTGAGCCCCTGTTGATGTGGAAGAAGGGGATTGGCTGAGCCCCTGTTGATGTGGAAGAAGGGCATTGGCTGAGGTGTGTACATAAGCAAGAATTCCAGAGACAGACAGACAGAATTGGAACACTGCCCCTGGTGAAGGAAGAATCCTGGAGACTGAGGCCAGCTGAGAGAGAGGAAGAGAGAGGGAGAGAGAGAGAGAGAGTTTCTCTCCCAGCATCTGGAAGCTGAGAACTGAGATGGAGTTTTCCTGAGACCAGAATCT
>CM053581.1:336647005-336662358 GCA_028627135.1 Pseudochirops cupreus | reverse complement strand
ATCCTTATCCATGACACTCTCTACTGTAGCTCTTCCAAACTTTTTTCATTCCTGTGCAAAGTTCCCATTGCTCTGCTTCGCTTTACCCTTTCCACTGAGAACCTCTCATATTTTACAGAAAAAAAATTGTGGCCATTCACTATGAACTCACTTCTCTCCCTTTCCTCATTGTATATCACTCAGATGCTTTCCATCCACTATCTCTTTAATCTTTGTTTTCTCCAGTGCATCTTTTGTGGTCCTTGTGTCCACATTCTGGACATTATTTTTCTGGATCCTATTCTTAACAGGTCTATTCCATGCTTTTTATTAATCCTCTATTCCTTGACTAAACTTCTATCTTTTATATCTTTTAAAAATCTGGGTTGGTTAGTGAGTTCCCTGTAATTCCTTCATAGTCCCTTTATATATTTTCTTCTTGTCTTTGGCATTATTTCTCATTGTGTATTAAATATCTCATTTTTGAGAACTTCTGCGCCCTCTTGGGCAAACATCCCCTCTGAGTTCTTTTGGGCGGTATAATCCAATTGTTCCGTTGTTTGAACTCTTTGAAATTAACCATCGCCAAACATAGGATTCGTGCTAGCCTGTCATTGCCTCTTTTTTCCTCGTCACTTCTCCCCCCAATGTTCCTATCATTTCTGTTTCAGCAACAAGTTCTTCCTTCTTGGTGAAAATTAGATCTATAATAGCATTTCTCTTTGTTGCCTCTTTTGCTTTTTGAAGATTGAAATTACCAGAGAATGTCAAGAATGCAATAACTGCTCTAATTTTGTAAGTCAGAGCCCTTAAAAATATTCAGGTCATTCAGATCTCCAGTTATCACATTGGACTTGTGTGCCTAGTTTATGCTTCCCCAGCTCCTTCTGCACAGGCGTTGTGTATTGCAGTCCCTTGGCAGTATCAGTCCTATTTCTTTCTTGTTTTGATCTTCACCAGAAAATTCTCTGTTTTGCCTCTGGTTCCCAGCTTTCCTCACATGTGAATATGTCTTATTAATATTCGATATTATCCTCCTCTGCATACCTTTCCCCTCTTATTTTGGTCCTTTTGAATATTACAATTTTACGGAATTATATTCTAGTCAAGGGTGCCATTCTGTTCTTTCTTCCAACACTCTGTTTAAATTTGTGTCCTAATGTTAAAAGTTTCCAAGTTCCCTTATTGACTATATTTGTGCATTTGTGTATGTAATCTGAAGATATGGTTTTCGTTGCTGGATTTTAAATTCATTTTATTCTTGAATTTTGATTCCTGTATATTATCTGACACATCTGTTGCTATTCCCATTTCATAGTTGCTAATCTCTGTAGTACATCACTTGGTAGGTGTACGTAGAAAATTTTCTATCTTCTCCCCAGTGTGTTTTATTTTTTACATTAGTCATTTCTGGAAATTCACATACCCCGACAAGCCATCCTTACTTATAACAAAAACAGTTAAACAAAACTAACACTGTGACTGTATCTGGTGGCATATATACAACATTCCCCACAAATAATCTACTTATAGAGAAAAGGGAGCTATTTATTCATATCTCGTGGGGCAGGATTAGTCATTACAAAATTCTCATCATTGAGTTACATTGTATTATTTTTGTTATAATAATTGTTTCAGTTCTGCTTATTTAACTTTGTATTAATTCATACAAATCTTTCCATATTTCTCTTCAATTCCTCATTCATTTTTTTCTTATGGCACAATAATATTCCATTATGTTCATAGGATAAATTTAGAACTAGTTGAGACCTTAGAAATCCAGTTTCATAATTTTGCAGATGAAGGAACTGAGGACAAGGGAGGTTAAGTAATTTGTATATCATAATTTGTTCACCGTTCCCTAACTGGCGTGTACCCATTTTTTTCTAGTTTTTTTTTGTTACCACTAATATCAATAAAAATTTTTAGCAGCTCTTGTTAGATGTAGACTATCCTTTGTCAAAAGCCCTGTCATTCCTCTATTTTAAGCCGTAACCTAGAAATCCGACATTCTTTGGATTGTACCCTATGTTCTAAAGAAACTGAGGCCCAAAATTAAAGTTTCTTGCCTAGGGTCTCACAAGCAAAAGATGGTAGAGATGGGTTTAAAATCCGGATCTGATGTTTCCTTGTCTTCCTCCCTGCTGATTTGTTTTCTGTTTAATTGAATCTTTCTGAGTCAAAAGTCAGTGTATAATTTCTTTATCTGCAAAATGAGGGGGTTGGACTAGATGAGCCCTACCAAGTTACAAAGCCTTTTTTAGCTCTAATATTCTTTGATTCTGTGATTGGGAAATCCTAGCTTTTTTCAGTTGGTTCACTTCTTGCTACTGTTTCCCCTGTACTGTACTATGAAAAATGCAGTCTATAGTCTTTATTGCAGTCTTTCTGAGTGTGGACATGAGCTGCAGAGGGATCCTCCTAACAAATGCTCACGACTTGTCAGGGATATATAGGAAGCATCGTTAGCCAGGTATAGATTGGATTGAATTGAATACGAATTTGCCCCTGGGTCCCTTTTCTGTGATTTAATGTCCTGATGCTGTTTGATCATAATCATAAGATTGCTTCTGTTTACCTGGAGTTAGCTGTCTCTGTGGTTGTTCACCTAATGCCATTCTGTGAAATCAATTAATGAGATAACGTATGCTTGCATTACAGTGTCTATAGGGAGAAACATTTTAGGTTGGTTCTCTGATAACAACTATTTCTAACCTATATGTCCTTTTTATAACAGCAAACTTAAACATAGTACTACATATGTAACTTCATTTTTAGGGTTATTTGTTTATTTTGGTGGTGTTGTTTTTTAGGAACTTGAGCAAGAAACCAACATTTGAGCCATATCCTGTTATACTTTGCTTTTGTGATTTTATTTTAATAATCTTTAAGTAAATTACTACAATTTTTAAAATGAGTTTCTACTAAGGGAAGCTCAAATTTTCATACCAAACTGCTAGTAAAATTAAGAACAGATTTCAGAAGTGTTACAGAAAAGACACACATACAGAGTTTTAAAATGTTGTTTTCCTAAAAACAATAATATCATACTCATTTAAGTAATAGGACTACTTTATATTGGTTTTGACAATACCTTTATTATAACTCATCTTCAGGATATATTTATTACATTTGTGCTAATAAAGTAGTCAATAAACATTAAGTCACTTAACCCTGTTTGTCTCCATTTCCTCATCTATAAAATGATCTGGAGAAAAAAAATGTCAAACCATTCCAGAATCATTGCCAAGAAAATCCCAAATGACGTGATGAAGAGTCAGTCACAACTGAAACAACTCAACAACAACAATAAGCCGTTACTATTTGATGGACACTATGCTAAGTGCTGGAGATACAAATATAGAGAAGGAAATAATCCCTACTGTCAAAGGGGTTTATCTTCTAATTCATAAAACTTAATCCTGACTGTTTCCATACACCATTAATCCCCAGTCTAGTTTAACTGGAGCCATATAACTTGTAGTGTGATCCTGTTAAAATTTCATTAATCTAGTTTAGCTCTTAAGAAATCTTAGCAAAAAAAAAGCAGTTTTACTCAGGAAAACAATGACTGTGACTTGGGGTAAAGTTTATAGCAGGAGAATTTTATTGGATTAGGAATCAAGAAATTTGGTTTCAGGTCCTGGTTCTGCCTTGATCTTGTAATGGGCTCTTTACACGATGTCTGCTTCCTTCACTTCTACCATACCTTGTGTATTCTTTTCAGGCACATTAATTATGAGAAAGCATATGACTCCTAATAACTGCTGAAATAAATTTCTAAGTTTTTTTGAACACATATGCTAGCATTTCAAAGTTCCTACTCAGAAAGATTTAAAAATTTTTTTCTCTCTAATTATATACTCAGTTTTGTAAGATAAATTATTTCTGGTTGCAAGTCTAATTCTTTTGCCTTTTGGAATATTGTATTCCAAGATCCCCTCTTTTATGGTTATAGCTATCAGATCTTGTGTGATCATGAATATAATTCCTTGGTAATTGAGTTGTTTCTTTCTAGGTGCTTACAGTATTTTCTCTTTGATGTGTGTGTTCTGGATTTTGACTATGCTCTTCTTGGACCTTTTTTGGGGGATTCCTTTCTGTAGGTGATTGCTGTTTTCTTTCTCTCTTTAATGTGTCCTCTGGTTCTAATAGATCTGAGCATTTGTCATATATTATTTCTTGAAATTTTGTGTCTAGGCCTCCTCTTCCCCCTCTCTCCCCCTGCCCCTTCATAGTTTTCAGGGAGTCTAGTGTTTCAAAATATTTCTTTTTCCTTGACCTGTTTTCAGGTCAATTGTTTTTTATATCAGATGATTTTCTTGTATTTTTTTTTTTAGTCTTACACTTTTGTTCTATTGTTTCTTACTTTCTGTGGAGTCATGGATTTCTGTTTGATCTAGTCATTTTCAGGGAGTCTGTTAATTGGTAAAGTTGATCACTTTCTCTTCAAAGTTACTTGCTTTCCTCCAGAGCTTCTATTTCCCTTTTTGTTTGTTTCATTGCCTCTTGTTTCATTTCTTGTAGGTATTCTTACAGTCCTAGTAGAAAATCCATTTTTTTCCTTTGAGTTTCTGCTTGCGACTGTTACATAGTCAATGTAGTCACCTTCTCCTTTTAAAGGAATCTCCTGGATTTGCAATCCTTTTTGTTACTGGTCAGTGTTTTCTTTGATTTATTCAGCTCTCCAGTTTTAGCTCTTGAGTTGGGGCTTCATATCATATTTTTTTAAATCTCGGCTTTTTCCCCCTGCTGGGCTTTTACGTGAGATGCTTACTCTTATCCTGTGTCCTCTAGGTTTTTTGTGCCTCCCAGTGTTAGACACCCCCTTGATCTTTGAGCTTCATATTGTTGCATCTTCAGGGTCCTTGCTGGTGTTTTAGGACCCTCAGCGGCTCAGGACAGTGTCAGTAAACATTTATTAAGTATCTACTTCTACTATGTGCCAATCTCTGTGCTAACAATTGGAGCCCATTCTACATATATATTTTTAAACATCTGTGTGATTGTAGCTTGTGATGAAGCAAAAAAGAAGACTTGATTTGTAAATATCCACCCTAAAACTGGGGTGATGAGCTAGCTGTGATCTCCAAGGTCCCTTTATAGCCGCTATAATTGTTAAGAATCTTTTGTTTGTGTCAAGTTGAAATCTGCTTCCTTGTAACTTCTATAACCATTTATCCTACTTAGGCCCTTTGGAGCCACATGGAAGAAACCTGGGCCCTCTTCCCAGTCTTTCTGATAAGAGGGCTGTCATTGTAACAACACATTCTGGGACGTTCCTCCAGTGTGTACTGATACTTGTGGGCTCCTGTTAACCTTAGACTCAGAGATCGACCTATGGGTGGTACTTCTGTTACTGTTATGCATGAACCCTACTTTGTACTTACAATTACAGTCACACAGTAGGTTCAGCTCTTGTCAGGGGCATATCCTCAAACAGCATAGGACTGACAGTAGTTATAAAGCGTTATCTCCGTAAGTGTAGGTGTATTCTCCCCCACACACACATATACAAACACGTAGTGTCCCTAAGTACATCGGAGGTGACACACATGATGGCCGCATATGTGACAGCTCATGGCCCTTGTCACTGCAGGCCCTGCAAGTCTCCCGGCTCCTTGCAGAGTGTCTTCCTCCCCTGCGCTCCCAGCCACAGCTTCTTAAAACTGCTCCCTCTCTTGGACAACTCCCTCTTGTTTCTGTCTCCTGTGTGGGTCTCTGCTCCCTGATAGAATATTTCTCTTTTGGGCCAGTAGCACCTTTTCTAAGCCATGTGGCCAGTACCAGGAAAGGAGGAGATTAGATTCTCTCTTCCCGCTTCTGCCCCCTCAACTCCCTTCCCCCCCCCCCAGGTGCCTCAGGCCTTAGCAATCTAAAGCCCCCAGAACTAATTTATTTTCTCAGCCAATTGTGTTGTTACCTTCTTGACTCAGGGAAATGTTGACACCTGGCAGGGGGATCTTGGCAAAGCTGTATCTCTCCTGTCAGTCTAACACCTCATTAATATGTTGTGATTTCGTTCTGTGTCTTTTATGACTACATCAGCCAAGATGGGAAGGGGAATACCTTTCTTTATGCTGTCATAGCTTCAGGTTAAACACTTCCAATTCTCAATATGTTTTGGTGTGAAGTATACTGGATTTATAATCGGAGGATCTGGGATGTAATCTTAACCGTTACTTAATTATTGTAATATTCTCTTAATGTGCCTAAGAACTTCAGTTTCATAATTTATAAAATAGGGTAATACCTGAAGGCCCTGCCTCACAGAGCTGTTGTGAAGATCAGGTGAGATAATGGATAGAAAGTGTATGACCTCATGCTGTCCCTTGTATTTTTATGAATTATTATTGGCATGGTGTTGAACCTGACCCTTAAAGCTGTTGGGTTCTGCAGTCATAGTGCTGTAGGCGCTGGTGATAATTCCTTGTTTGTATTTGCCTTGCTCTAAGAAACTCAGCACAAAAAACAAATGAATTCCAGCTTTTTTGTTTTACAGAATTAAGTATCTATTTTATTATAAAAAGAACTTCCATAGTCCATTCAAATGTTGTTTTATAGATCTTTAACACATAAGGACAAAAGAAGAGAAAACTAAAATTAAAGCTCAGGATCCGTTGCTAATTGAAGATAATGGAAATGATGACAAAGCACCATTGGAATTATAATTGTCATTGAAGAAATAAATTTCATAGAATCATAAAATATTAGAATTGAGAGGAACCTCAGGGTTAGTTTGGTTCAACTCCTTGGTTTTGTCAGTGAGAAACCTGAGGTTCAGTGAGATAAAGGGATTGCCGGAAAGCACCACAGCAATTCAGTAGCACATGTTAGAATATGTATAGACATTTCTGCTATAATAATTGTTTTGAAAATGTGAATTTGTTTCAAGGGCATGATATATTAATGAACAGTTTGAGAATAATGTGAATTTTGCCTTGCTTTTTTTGGATTTCATTATCATACTCTAGTAGTTGGATATGCATGGGATGGGGTAGGGTATGTGTGCAGGGCTTTTGGGAAGAAGAGATGTCTGACTCCCACTGTGGGGAAAGTGCTGCCGCAGTCAGTTATCCTCCATCACCTAGGATGATGTGAAAGCTATTGGGGAAGTATAACACTAGGGAGAGTGAGAAGTGGGGGGCCTTGAGAAGCAGTCAGAAAAGGGAAGGGAATAGAGGGAGATGCTCAACATACCCCTCACCAAAGATCAGACTGATGATCACCTAGCCCCTTTGACCCCAGACACCTCCCAAGGGAGGAGCCAGCTAGAGATAGTTCTGTGGAGTGCTTCAGTGGAAATCGGCATAGAACTTCATGCATGCAGGGGGAAGAGCGGTCACCTCGGCTGCCTCACACAAGCCACTCTGGCCAAGGTCTTCAGTTTCCAGGACCCGTGCTGATCTGGCCTGTGCCCCTCAGGCTGATCCCATCCATGCTCTTCATAGGGCAGAGGAGTCCTACAGCTGTAGTGTTTCCCCGGGAGTGAGTGAGAGTGTTGTGTTCCTACTTCATTTTCCCCATAAGTTCTGTGGTTTTGATAACTTGATTTTGTGTAGCACGATGATTTTTACAAACAGATATGTTGTGTTACAGCAGAATTTTCTGTATAGTAACTCTGAGTCTAGTGTTCTGTTACCCTGTCTGCTTTTTGATTGATTCCTAAAAATGTAAGTGATGTATGACTTTACAGAGATCTGTCTACTTCATAAATAGCTTAGGCAGCATTTGAGAAATTACAGAGTTTTAACGTTAATTTAAACACAGGATTATCATCATTAGACAGTGGTACCCAGGACATTGTTGGTTACTTAAAATGCCTCTGCTGCCTCATCCCACTTCCCAACCCCGACAGTCTCATGTTCTTGTTATTTTTTTTTTGTGCTAAAAATGCTTTACTCAAAGTTGGTTACTTCTTATCTCAACACTTGTTTCAAAACATTAGCATGTGATGATGGGGGCTGAACTAGATGAATTCTAAGTTTTTTCTTTGACATTCTCCAGTGGAGTGGAGAGATGATGTAGATTAGTGTGTTTGAAAGGTTACTGTCATAGTAGAAATATTGCAATTAGTCACGTTTAAGTAAACCACCTTTGCCTGCACAAAATGAAATTAATAAAGAGTTGGTTAACACACATTATTTTTTCCCTGTGCTTGTTTTTTTGTGTATCTTTAGATAATAGAAAAATTATAACAGTACTCCAAGGTTCTCTGGGCTGATATACCATTGTCATTGTCAGCAGCTTGTTCTCCTGTGTGTGCAAACTCGGCTGTATTCGCTCCTCTCACTCAGAGTTTCCATTTCTTAGTTAATGGTTCGATAATTTGAGAACAGTGGTATAATAATTTGATTATCCATTCAAAGAGTTCTGATCACTATCTTTAAATTTGTTTTTCTTTAATATACCTATGAGTATAGCTAGATAGTAGGCAGAGTTATGAATCTTCGTTTTGGTGCCTTTATCTTGGAGAGTGCTACAATTGTAAAACTAAGGTTCTCTGATTGGAAAGCATGGTTTCCTTACCTTTTCTGACTTTCTTAAGAAAGGATGAATATAAGAAAGTGATTTTTAAGAATACATAAGTAACTTAACCCCAATTGCCTTGCCTTCCCTCCTCCAGAAAGCAAAAAAATAAAACTACATAAGTAGAAGTATTTCAGCATTTTAAAAAGCATTTGGTTTGCATCCTGATGGACATAATTTCTTTGTCACATGATATCAGGTTTAAGTAAGGATGAGTAACCTTGTCAGAATACACTGTGGTTTAAAAAAAACAGTGTTTGGTTTTTTTTATATCTGTTAAAACAATAAAATGTGTAACTTATTGTTTCTGTTTTTTTCAAGCTAAAATTTCAAGGCGTTCTCAGGAAAGAGAAAATCTTGGCATGCTGGTATGGTCACCTAATCAGAATCTATCAGAGGCAAAATGTAAGTCTTAAAAACAACTTTAATTTTCTACTTCTTTTATTTAATTGTGAAACATATTAGTCCTTTTTCAACTGAAAATGCTTATTTCTGTTATATTTTTCTTTAATTATATGTATGCATGTCTAATGAATTCATGTATATGTATGTAGAATTTCTATACTGCTAGGCAGCCAGCCGTCACAAAAAAGAGGTCTTCCGTGATCTTCTAGGCAGAAACCTTTGAAAATTTGCACCATGAGCTTTCATGATCATCCATTTTTTTTCAAAGTGCTGTAGCAGCTGACACAAAAATAACATTGCTGAGGCAGGATGAGAGGCTCAGGGAGGGGAGGAAACATTGCAATACAGTCACTAATCCAGCTGGGACTTTAAGGATATTTAAGGTGCCAAAATTTGAAAAACCTTGGAATGTAATAGGAAGAATTACAATGGCAAATGCATGTTGTAGAAAATGAGTTTTCTATTGCTAAGAATTCACAAACCAGAAAGGCAAGACTATTTAATTACAATGAACTATATAAAGAATTGTAGTTTATTTGATTTATGTATGGTTTTAAAATTGTATTTGTGTTCTAAGCTGCTTTGTCCTCTCACCCCTTCCTCCTCCCTTCCCTTTTGGTACTCCAACTGTTAGTCATTTTTACTGCTTAGTGTAGCTTTTTAGCTTTCCTGGTCTCTTTCTACCTTGCTGACTTTTCCCTTCCTTCAGCCATCCCTAAACACATGCACACATACATACCACAAACTAACATTAAAGATAAATTCCATGTCACTCTCAAAATCTTTGTTTTCTCCTAAGTTTAAAAACTTATTTTTTCCTTTGAATATTTTTGCAAAAATTTAATTTTCTTTTTAAAATTAAAAATTTTTAAATTACATTTTAAGTTCCAAGCTTTTTCTTCTCCCCTCTACGCCCTTTCCCCAAATAATAGAGAAGGCTACCGTTTGCCATAAATAGATAGATAACCATACTATTCATACTTCTATTTATCAGTTTTTTCTCAGGAGGTAGATAACATCTCCTGTCATAGGTTCTTTGTAGTTGATTTGAATATTTATAATATTCAGAATAGTTTAGTTATTCACAGTTATTCTTTAAACAATATTACTGTTATTGTATGCACCATTCTTTTGGTTCTGCTTGCTTCTCTCTTTATTATTTCATACAAATCTTTCTAAAATCAACCTCTAATCATTTCTTACAGCAGAATAGCATTCCATTCTAATCACATACAACTTGTTTAACCTTTCCCCATTTGATGGGCATCCCCTCATTTTCTAATTCTTTGTCAGCAGAAAAGAACTGATCACCTTGGGAAACAGACCTACTAGTGGTATTTGCTGGGTTATAACTATAACTATAAAGAGTGTGTGTGTGTGTGTGTGTGTGTGTGTGTGTATATATATATATATATATATATATATATATATATATATATATATGAACTAAAACTATAAAGACTATATATTTTATAACTATAAATATAAAGAGTATTTATTTTATAACTCTTTGGACATGATTCCAGATTACTCTCTAGTATGGTTAGATCAGTTTACAGTTCCACCAATAGTGTATTAGTGTCCCAATTTTTCCACATTCCCCTTCAACACTTGTTGTTTTCCCCTTCTATCATTTTAGCCAATCAGATAAGTGTTAAATATCTTGCAGTTGTTTTTATTTGCATTTCTCCAATCAATAATGATTTAGAGCATTTTTTCATGTGACTATATTTAGTTTTGAAGAAATCATTTTTTCATCCAGAAACTGCCTGTTCATAGTCTTTGACCATTTATCAGTTGAGGAATGACTTATTTTACAGAGTTCTCTATCTCTTTAAGATCAGAGACCTTTATCTGAGAAACTGTCTATAAATGTTTTTCTTCCCATTTGCTTTGTTCTAATGTTAGCTGCTTTTGTTTTATTTGTACTAAGAAAAAATATAAAATTCTCTAAAACATGACAAACTGTCTATAAACATTTTTCTCCCCATTTTCTTTGTTTCTTCTAATGTTAGCTACACTGATTTTATTTGTACCAAAAAAAAAAATTTCTCTAACCCATAATAGGCAGAGACCATAGGAAATCATCAAGAGTGAATACAGACCATAGCAAATCATCAAGAGTAGATACGTTGAGTAGATGGAATCTGTATCAAATCCAATTTAAGCTGGTCATCTTATACTTAGCTTTTTATTCTGACCTTTTTAGAATGCCTTTACCTTTTGAGAAGCAGGGTATAAAAGTATCAGAGCTTTTTCAAATTCAGAAAGACTTGGGTTCAAGTCTTCCTTCTGACACATCCTGATTGACTCTTAAGAAAAATATTTGCTGCATTGATACAAGGAGATTCTTCATCAGACATAACCCTACATCAAAGAAATCTCAATGTGGACCAAAAAATGAGATAAGAATGTAAATGGTCATATGAAAATATGGAATTATTTTGGAAAGTTGTCTAATCTAGTTTCCTACCCAATTCCTAGACTGTTTACTAGTTGGTGATTTTACTTTTGCTTGAATACTTTTGTGATAGGTACCTCACTATTTCACAAGATAGCTTATTTCAAGTGGTAGAGAAAATCTTTCTAATAATAAACTGAAAATTTTTTCATTGTTACTTCTACTCATGCACTGGTTTTTCCCTAGCAGTTCAAAATAGTTTAACCTCTTGATAATCCCTGAAATTTTACTTAGCTGAAGACAGCTATCTCCAACACCTCTATTATGTGATATAGTTCTTCAATTTTTCCTCTGCGATACTTCCTATGGGTGTATTCCAATTTATCAATGTCTTTCCTAAATTGTGATATCCAGAGGAGAATACAATGCTATTGATATGGTATAACTAAAGTGGAAGACAGGAAAACAGTCCTTTTTACATGAACACAATCTCAAAATCTCAGGTTATCTAGAGGACAGTGGAAAAGACTAGGTTTAAGGTTTTAGTATACTTTTGAAGACTTGTATTTGAAAAGTAATAGAAAAGACTTTATGAAGGAGATGTCTGACTGGAAAAAGATATTTTGTGAGAGGAAGGAGTAAGAGATCTTATTGTCAGTCTCTTGAGGACTGAAATAATCGCTTGAGGACATTGGCATCCAGAAAATTTTACCCAGAAAACTGAATAAGAATTGCATAGGATGAGAAGGCAAACAGTTAAATACTATTGGGAGATATACAAATGAAGCCCATCAACAACTTTGGGATTAACTATTCACTTGATTTAAAATTATTTTAATGTAGTAACCCATGAAAGGATATGTAAATAAAATATACCAGTGTTACCCAAAACCAGATTTGAAGAAATAACTGAGTAGGAGTCATTTGATCTGGGTTCTAGTTACAGATTTTCACTGACTTGCTATGTTAACCTCCCTGGACGGCTCCGGTCTCATTTGTCCAATATGGGAGTTTGAATTTTGAACTCTTCTAGCCCTGATATTCTTTGATTTGATGAATGAGTCTTTGGTGTTAGCAAAGTTGGCGGGGACTTTATAATTCTTATTAGTAATAAGTGGACTTAGCACACATGAATTATAGCTCTGTAGAACCAGTATTCTGCAAATGATCCTTTGTATAATGCCTACATAAAAATTTGTTATCTATCTGCTGTAAATACACGTTAGATTAAAAGCTTGATATTAAAGTTAGCTGAAAGTTTGTTTTAAATACAGATGACTTTTGAGAGGGGGAGATCAAAACAATTGCCTTTATCTCGACTGTATTAAAATTCACATTTATGATCATTCTAGTGGCATCTTTATCTTGAAAGTAAGTGACTGGCTATCCCTAAAGTCCTTATCAACTAGAAACCGTTATTGTTTTGACACGTTTAAATACTTCAATAGATATATGATTTCATTTTTGTCTAGTATAGATCATAAGTCATCTACCCTTTTTGCTATTTACTTATTTCAATCTTTACATTTAATTTAAAGTATCATAAATGTATCTTTTACAATTACATATCATTCTGATATTAAAATTTTTAATAGCTAGTTCTTTTTGAAACTTCAGTTGCCAGTGGGTAGGTTGAGCCAGCATATGTTACTATCCAAATTTATTTATTCAGTGCTCTATCAATCAAACTCCCCACAGAATCCTTTCACAGGGCTAGAGAAAATACTAAAATATGGAGGAATAAAAGGTCAAGAATCTCAAGGATAATAATGAAACAAAGGTGGGAGGGAAGAAGGTCTGTCAGTACCTGATTGTCAGACTTCTGGGAAAACTAGAGAGCAGCCTGACTCCTAGGAATTAGGCTTACTTAGCCCAGCACCTCACGCCATATTACCAAGAAAAGCACGACTTCGATATAAAAAGTCCTATCACAAGCAAGTTAGTACATCAGGGAAGAAATTACCTTTTGAAACAATAGGTGGATGAAGAGTTCATGACTTAAGCGATAGAGAGAATGGTAGAAGATATATTGTACAGTTTTTAGTATTTAAATTTAAGTTTTTACACAAACAAATCTAATGTAGTTAAATTTAGAAATGAAGGAGGTAACTGGGAAGTAATCTTTATGACAAGTTACCTTTGATAAATGATCTATATCCAAGACATGTAAGGAATTATATAAGACTTAACAGCTATTTCTTAGTATGTAACTTAGGATAGGAACAGGCAGTTTTCAAAAAAAGAAATCCAAGCTAGCAACCATATGAAAAAAATATTCTAAATCACTAATAATTAGAGAAATAGAAATTGAAGTAATTTTGAGGTTCCACCTTCTTCCTGTCGGACTGGCAAATATGGCAAAAGAAGAAAAAGAGACTTGGTGGAGTTGGGGAGCTATGAATTGGTTCAGGCATTGTGGAGAGCAATTTGGAACTAAGCCCAGAAAGTTGCCTTGACCCACCAATACCACTACTAGGCTTGTACCCACAAAAGAACAGAAGAAGAAAAGGATCTAAATGCATAGAAATATTTATAGTAGATCTTTTTGTGCTAGCCAAAAATTGAAAAGTAAGGGGAAATGTTCTCCTTTTGGGAAATGAATGGCTAAAGAAATCATGGTATAAGAAGGTAATGCAATATTATTGTGCCATAAGAAAGAAGGAAACGGACAGTTTCAGAGGAGGACCTTTATGAACTGATGCAGAACAAAGTGAACAGGACTAGGAGAACATTTTATACAATGATAACGTGATGGAGGAAGAACTCTGAAAGACTTTGGAATGCTAATCAATATAGTGATGAACCATGAGTCCAAAAGAGTACAGAGGAAATACACTGCTCACCTCCAGAGAGAGGGAATGCACTTAAACTTAATCAAATTAACAAAAGGATACTTTTCAGAACTTGAGAAAGTAGTAACAAATTTCACTTGGAGAAACAAAAAATCTAGAGTATAAAGGGAAATGATGAAAAACTAAGGCTGGAGGAAGAATAGCACTTCAGACCTCAGAGCATAGTGTGAAGCATCAGTCGTTAAAACTATTTGACTTTGGTTAAAAAATGGGTAAGTACACCATTGGAACGAACTGTTCTCCACACTCTCTGCTTAAAAAGCTCCCTTTTGCCTTTAGGGTAAAGTACAAACTCCTCTTTTTAAAGACCTCCATAGCCTGACTTCAGGCGATCTTTCTAAGCTCTTCCTTTAACCACTTTGTAACACACAAACTGACCTAGTTGCTGGGCCACACCATTCCATTTCTTGTCTTTTGCCTTTACATGGAACGTCTCCCCTCATTAGCTCCTTATAGAAACTCTGGCTTTTTCAAGACTCAATTCAAGTGCTTGTGTCCTGTAGGAAGCTTTTTTGATTCCCTTCCTCTTTCATCTAGAAATCACTTTGCATCTCTTTTGTATTTTTTACATTGATGTTTTTTCAGTAATAGAATATAAATGGAGGGGCGGAGCCAAGATGGTGGCATAGGAGCAGCAACATATCGCAGCTCTCACATAGCCACCCCAAAATACCCATAAAATATGACTCTAAACTAATCCTAGAACTCCAAAATGCACACAAATATACTCTCCACTGAAGTCAGCTTGGCTACGCGGAACCATATCAGCACTGCGAACCAAAACCAGCCTGGCCTGAAGCCCTGGCTGAGCCCTGGGGGCGGCTGGACGAGAGGAGCAGAGCCCCAGCTGGAGCTTTGGGTGAGCAGATTGGCGGCAGCTGCAGCAGTGTTCAGAACTAGGTCAGTGGGACTCGCGAGGTCGTGGGAGAAAAGCTGTCCGGCCGAAATGCCTCCAGGGCTGAGAAGCAAAAAGGCAGAGGTTTTGCACCTGCCCCCGCATTGCAGCTTCTGCGCCCTCGGCCTGCAGACTGCAGGGGGACCAAGCGATCGTTCAGAGGCCAAGTGCTCTCGCATTGAGCGGCCTGGATCCGGATCGCGGTCTTCGGCTTTGGTCTTGTGGGTCTTCTTTATCCAGTGAGCCAGAAGTGGGGAAGGGACCCAGCACCTTCCTGAGAGCTATGGCAGCC
>CM053581.1:336629165-336646505 GCA_028627135.1 Pseudochirops cupreus | reverse complement strand
TAAGAAATGGGGAGGAGATGGACTTCATATTTACCTGGAGTGGCTTATACAAATTGATGCTAAGTGAGAAGAGCAAAACCAGGAAAAATTTGTACACAATCACAGACACAGTGTATTTGTGATGACCAACCTTGATAAACTGGGCTCTTCTCAGCAACACACAGGTATAAGACAACTCTACAAGTCTCAGGATGGAAGGAGATGTCTACATTCAGAGAAAGATCTAGAAAGACCAGAGTTTAAATGGAGACTGAAGCAATCTACATGCTATCGTTCTTTTCCATGTTTGGTTTTGTTTCTTTTTTTCCCCATTGTTCACTCCATTGGTTACAACCCTTCTATACAACCAGACTAATGTCCAATGTGAAAGTATTTGCAGATCCTATACCTATTTGTACATCACCATGGGGGGGTGGTTGGGAAGGGAGGAGAGAAAATTTGAAACTCAAGGGATTGTGGAACTGAATCTTGTAAACTAAAAGTAAACAAATCAATAAAAAAAAATAAATTCAAGTGAGAGTAAAAAAAGTATCTGGGTTGTTTCCATACTGTGGTAAGGCATCAGAGTAAGACTTTAGTAGAAGGCTAGAAAATACTGGAGAGGACGTGTAGTCTCTATTGTTTTTAAGGATAATCTAGGAAAGCTTTCAATATGATTTGTGAGAGTCTATTACTGAGTAACTTGACTGTTTCCCATGGCATTTTAAATCCATTTCCTGCTTTCCAGAGGGCAGAATAACTATTTGCCCTAATCCACCCTCTGTCCTTGTATCTGCCATATCACCTAAATTAGGGTCTTAAACATAGGTACTCACAAAATATTTTATTGAATGATGTCTAATTCTTTATTACATTCTTTTATCAGGATCACTGTATTTAATTCAATTTCACAAACATTCAGTACCTTCTGTGAACAAGGAACTGTATTGGTGCTAGGGATACAAAGGCAATAGGGAAAAAAGAGCTCTGTCCCCAAGGAGCTTTCTATTGAGGTGAAAGAGTTTACTGGCTACATTTACACAGATAAGTAAATACAAGAAAATTTGAGAAAGGGGTGAGAGGAATCAGAAAAGGCCTTTCTGAAGAGATGGTACCTGATAAACTTTGAAGGAAGCTAAGGATTCTAAGATAGGAGAAGCTCAGTAGACTACCTGCTGACTTTAGGGAAGATCAAGTAGGCAGGGGCAGGAGTGATGAAAATAAGTTCCTGTGAGGTGAGCAGTAGCCAGACTAGGAAGGATATTACATGTTATAAGATTTGTGAAGTGCTTAGCATAGTGCCAGGCACAGAATATGCGCTTACTAAAGGCTTCTTCCCCCTTTAGATTCTAAGTTAAGGAGTTTGTGTTTTATTCTGGAGGCATTACAAAGTTCTTGAAGATTCTTGATTAAGAAAATAACATTGTCAGACCTCTGCTTTAAGAAAATCATTTTTATAGTTAGATGGAGGATAGATTGCGGAGGGAAGACACTAGCAGAAGGGAGACTGGTTAGGATGATGTTAATAATAATCTAATCAAGAGTTCATGTAGATTTGAGCTAGGGAAGTGGCAAAGTAAAGATAGAGAAGGTACAGGTGTTGTAGAGATACACTTGACAGAATTTGTCACCTGATTGACTGCTTATGTAGAAGGCAAAAGAGAAAGAAGAGTCAGGGTGACTTAAAGGTTGTGAACCTGATGATTAAAAGGGATGGGAGTGTCTTCCAACACAGGTGGGCGAGTTTGGAAAGGGATAGGTTGCGTTTGAGACACAAAAGAGACATCTAGGTGGAATTATTCAGGCAGTTGGTTATATGGGACTTGAGTTCAGAAGGCTTGGGACCAGATATATCAATTTGAAAGCCTGTACAAGTAATTCAGTCCATAGCAGCCTCTGAGGTCATTGCATGTAGAGCAATTAAAAAAAAAGAGTTCTGGGGGACACCCACAGTTAGGGAGAGATGATGATACAGCAAAGAGATAGCAACTGGATAGGTAGGAGAACTAGGGAATGGCAGGCAGTGTAGGAAAAGCCAAAACTAGAGTGGGGCCATGCAAGGTGAGAACTGGCAATCCTTCTAATTTAGAGTTGTTGGTATCCTTAGAGAAAACAATTTCATTTTAGAGTAGAGTTGGAAACTACAGATTTAGAGGCAATGAGTATAGACAACTTTTTCTGGTAGTTTGGCTATGAAAAGGAGGATATAATACTCAAAGACCTAACAGATAACTCACATGTACAGTTTTTAATATTTTGATTTTATGGCAATCGAATTTGACTATTAAACATTAACAGAACATTTCCTCTTCAGCCCTAGCCCAAGCTAACCCTGATTCTATCCTTTCAAACACCATGTGTTGAAAATCTGAAATAGAAACACAAAAATGTATGTATTTCTATCCATTTTTAATTTGCTCACAGTCCATTTATTTTGTGTTTTTCAGTAGATGAATACATTGCCATTGCCAAGGAGAAGCATGGGTACAATATGGAGCAGGTAATAAAGTGATTTTTTTTTCTCATTGCCGTTAATTGGGACTCTGTAAACAAACTGCTGAAAAGGAATTTCTTTTGGTACTATATTGCAATTTTCTTATTGAAAATGCTTTCGTACTTAACACCATTACTCAATAAATATCTCTGTCTCTCTCTGTCTCTCTCTGTCTCTCCCTCTCTCTCCCTCTCCCTCCCTCTCCCTCCCTCTCCCACTCTTCTTCCCTCTCTCCCCACGTTCTCTTTACCTCCCTCTTCCCCTCCCTTCCCTCCTTTTGCCACCTTTGTCCATAGGTTCTGAAGGGACCTTAGAGATCACATTTTCTATAAAATTGGGCAATAATTACCTACCTCACAGGATGAATATGGGGACAGAAGTAGTTTATAGGTCTTAAAAATGCTGTAGAAATGTGAATTTATAACATGTAGCATCTTTCTCAGCATTTGCAAATCTCTCTACAAATTATAAGAATTGGCCATCTACCATCAATTTAAAAATTTCCACTGATGGGGAAATCACTTCCTACTGAGGAAGTCCTTTTCATTGTTTATCCTAAGGTTATTTATTTATCTGGTGGGTAGGGAAGAGGGGAAAAGGTCGTATTTCAAGTGGGAGTCCTTATTCTCATTTCTTCATCCTGAAGCAGCTCAAGGGAAGGGGGATGGGTTTTTTTTATCCACTTATTAAAGTAAAAGGAAAGGAATTAATATCACAATTTGAAGGAAAAAAATTTAATGTCTAGTTATAGACTCAAGAGCATCTTCTCATCCACCTGTCCCATGAGTATCTATTATGTTTAAATGGCTTAGCCCACCCCATTTCCAGTTTGAGAGACTCCCTATGTTTTATTTTAGCTTGGTAATCTGTACCTACACCACCCTCCCCTTACCGCAAATGCTCCTAACCTCTATCAGACTGTTTCCCTCTGTTCCTAAAGAAATTTGACCATCATCCAGTTGATGCACAGGGAAAAGCTTTATATAGCCATGATTCTGCCACTTCTGCCACACACTTTATTTCAGTATTGGACAGAGAGACATATTATTCCCTCTGAAATACTTGTTCAAAAACCATCATTAGGAAACTGCAGTATCAAAATAGTATTAGCAAGTTTTCTCAGTTTCTCCTTTTGTGATCTGTACCTCATCACTTCTACATATATTATTTTCTGAGGGATCATGGAATTGGAAAGTTGGAAGGAAACTTAGGAACTCTATCTTTTCAAGCATTCTCCTCTGTAATATCTTTAACATTCATATCTACAAAGCTTTTCAAGAGAAGAAATTAAGTAGAAAATGGTTCAGTAGTTTCCATAAGCTTTGTATTTACTCTTTACCTTCTGTTCATAGTTTCATGTATGTTTTTGAGTTGTTTGATTTAAGATTATAGTATTGCATATAAAAAAATTTTTAAATGTATTTTTAGGCACTTGGGATGCTTTTTTGGCATAAGCACAATATTGAAAAATCCTTGGCTGATCTACCCAACTTTACCCCATTTCCAGATGAGTGGACTGTGGAAGATAAAGTTCTGTTTGAGCAGGCCTTTAGTTTTCATGGGAAAACATTTCATAGAATCCAACAGATGGTAAGTAGATGAGGGAAAAATGAGGAATGACATGATTCGATGCGTTATATCTTGGTACAAGCATGCTGCTTTGATTGTGCGTAGTATTCAGAAAAGGCTATTTGTAATTAGTTTTTTTTTTGTAGTTGAACATCTCAGTTGATTGGTTAGACCTGACTGTGGAGTGGCTTTTAGTTGTGCAAAGATGTTTAATTCACTTCCTGTCTAAGAAATCTTTGAAGATGCTTTTCAAAATAGAAGAATTGAAAAAATTATCATTAGATGAATTCACTATTTTTCTTTGTTGCAAGGAAGGCTCATTGCTGGTGGTTGGAAGAGATATCCTCAGATATCACTGATGATCAAAACAAGGCATCAGTAATTTTTTTTAAGTACATTGGGTATACTATGTAGTTTAAATAGGTGATAATTCGATTATTTCAGATCACTTTGTACAGTAGAACTGTGCCATTTAGACCAGGTCTGTACAACTTGCAGCCCTTGGGCCACAAGTTGTAGAAGCCTATTTTAGACAAAAGTAATCAGAATTTATGGTAAATTTGGATGTGGAATAGGTTTGGCTAAAATTTGTATTTGCACAAAGAAAAAAAGTTTCACTTAGTGTTGTATCTGGATCTGAATAGTAACTTACTGTATTTGAATTCAAATTATAGTTTCTTCAATAAAGTTTCATTAGAATGAATTTCTTTCATTACATTTTTAGCTTCCTGATAAGTCTATAGCAAGTCTAGTGAAATTTTACTATTCTTGGAAGAAGACAAGAACCAAAACCAGTGTAATGGATCGTCACGCTCGGAAACAGAAAAGGGAACGGGAGGAAAGGTAACTGAATCCATAGCAATTTTGGTTAGCTTTCAGAATTCATAGGGCTAGGTAGAGGCAAAAATCAAAAATAGATTGTTTGGAGTTTCTCCAGTTATTTCCTGATAGAATAGTAATTAAACAGAAATATCACAAATAAATAGTAAACATTTTCTTGATATTTTTCTTTTAAGTTTCATCTGGGGTTTATCAAATTCACACTTACATAAACCTAAACACAGGATTTCCAAATAAACTAATTATGTTGAATCAGTTGTCAGAATATTAATAACCAAGTTCCCACACCTTAGATTAAAAACCACTGATCTCGTCTAACTCATACATGAAAAAGAATTCCGACTATGGATGGGGAAATGAGTACCTGCTGAGACGGCTCATTCCACTTTGGCATAGTGTTATTTGTTAGAAAGCTTTTCTCTCAAGCGTTTCAGATTTCCTTCTTAGTGATGCCTACCTGTTACTTCTAGTTTTCTCTTCTGGGACTGAAAGTACAATCTGATTACTCTTCCATTTTATGCCCTTCACATTCTTAAGAAGAGAGTTATCATCTGCCTTAAGCTTTTCTCCTTCTAATCCCATGTTCTCTTCAAGCCAGACATTTCTAGTTCCTTCAGTTGATGATCATGTGACTTGGGCTTTTGAGATCCTTCACTCTCCTGGTGTCTTCTACCTTTCCAGTCAAAGGTGGTCTGACCAGAACAGGTGGAGGATGGTGGGATTGATTGATTGGTCATCTTACTGCTGGATGCTCTGCCTCCTCTGATGTACCACAAGACCTCTCATTAGTGTTTTGAATGCCGCTTCATGTTGCTGATTCATAGAAGTTATTGTTCACTGAATTTCTCACATCTTTTTCACATATACTACTGTTTTCTCTAATCATGACTCCTTCTTTTACATGTGAAATCAGTTTCTTAAACCTGAATGTAAGACTTTTGCATTTGTCCCTATTAAATTTTATCTTACAAGCCTAGTTTTCTGTCTAGAAAAAGCCTAACACTGGTTTGGGAGTTGGGAGGACTACCTGAATTTAAATCTCTCCCCTTAGACCTTGGACAAGTCATTTAACCTTCCTGATCCTCTTCATCTGTAAAATGAAGTTGGAGGATATAAATTACCTCAGAAGTTCCTTCTAGCTTTAAATCTATGAAAGCATGATATTTTGAAATCCTGATCTTTTTAGTGTTTTATCTGTCCCTCTCTGCTTTGTGCCATCTGTGAATTTAAGGTGCTATCCTTCCCATTATCCAAAAATATTAAACCACACAAGGCTAAGCCCAGATCCCTGGGGAACAATATTGATGATGTCTTTTCACATTGATATAGAACTGGTAATGACTATGCTTTGGGTCAGGCTGTTCAGCCAATTAGAAATCCATCTAGTTGTACTATCTTCTTACCAACCTTTCCTTATTAAATGTTTTGCTAAAATCTAGGGAATTGTTATCTACAGGATTCTCCTGATAATTCAGGTCAATAACCCTTTTTAAAAAGGAAATAGTCTGGCATGTTCTGTTCTTCAAGAAATCTGTGCAATTCTGTGTTCATTTCCTTTTCTTAACATTAAGAAACCATTTCTGTAATAATAATAAGCTCTAAAATTTTGCCAGGAATCTAAGTCAAGCTCAGTAATAGATTTTGTTCTCTTCTTTTTTTTTTTTTTGAAAATCAGAATATTTTTCTACCCCAGTTTTACCTCTCCAGTTTTCTACATTTGAAATATCAAAAGATTAAAAAAAAAAAAGAAAGAAACATCATTGACAGTGGTCCAGCAATCACATCTTCTTTTATCATAATCTGGATACCGAGTCAATGACTTGAGCTCTTGAAAGGCAATTAGATGCTCTTATTTATTTTGGGTATCAACTCCTTATTATGGTCTTCATTTTTGTTTTATTATTTCTGCTTTAAAATTCATTCTTCTGGCAAAGAAAACAAGCAAATGTAAGAGTTGAGTAATTTCCCATTTTTGTGGAAGGTGCCACCATCCTTCTAGTCACCTCGGTTCTCCACATTTCTATCAGTTCTTGACTCCGTACTCACCCTCACCCTGCATGTCCAGGTGTTCTCTCCACTTAACACAGCTGCCTCCTTAGTTCAAGTCTCTATCATCTCTTGCCCAGATTGTTGCAGCAGCCTTCTAATTGCTCTTCCTGTTTCAAGTCTTTTCCCAGTCCAATACAATCAACATACTAGTGCCAAAGTAATTTTCCTTTAGTGAAGCTCTGACCACGTGAGTTCCCTGTTCAGTCAGTTTTTGTGGCCCTCACCTCTATTAGTGCCCACTCTGTATTGATATACTTTGTATATATTTGTGGTTATTCCTGTATGTCCTATATATTAACATATATATTTGTCTCTCCTGTTAGAATGCAAGCACTTTGTGAGTAGGGATGATTTCATTCTTTGCACTTATATTCCTCACTTATAGCACAGGGATGGACACATCCCTGTTTAATAAAGAAATACTTATTGGCAGATTGTTTGGTTCCTGCTTTGGAGAGAGGGATCAAATCAGACTTGCTTTTGTGATAATACATATATGAAGTAATGCAGTCCAAAAATAATATGGGGGTTGAAATGTAATTTCCTTCTTAGAACTTTAAACAAACAGCAGATTAACCCCAAGCTAGTGTGTGTGTGTGTGTGTGTGTGTGTGTGTGTGTGTATAGACTCATCACAAAGTAATTTTTCAGTAACTTACTTTTGTCTTCCAGTGAGGATGAACTGGAAGAAACAAATGGAAATAACCCAATTGACATTGAGGTTGATCAAAACAAGGAAAGCAAAAAGGAGGTATTTTTTTCCCTAATTTTTTGGAAGGCTAATACAATTCATTATCTATTTTTATTAGTAAAAACACACCTATCACGGGAAACTTGTTACTGTTTTGACTCATCAACAGTTTATTTCCAGTTCTGTTGAAGGAAGAGAAAGATAAATGCGGAGAAGAATTTTTTTTTAATTTTCATATTGCATAGTTGAAGATAATTAAAGATTTTCTCTGTAGTAGTATCATTTGTTACAAACCCCACATCTTTAATTTGGTTAGAAATTCGGTGCCAAAAAGGACAAGGTTCCACATTTGATTCCTTTTTGGACTAATTTCTCCTCTGCCACTTCCTCGTTGGGGGCTACCAGTCTTGGGGAATAAATGCATTTCACCACAAGGGGAACCATGGGAAAGGGTTTGGCTCGATAAATAGCATCATTTTCACATTTGAAAGCAAGGTGCCACCCCCCTCCCTTAAAACAAAAAATTCCTCATGTCTTAAAAAATATATGTAGTGCCAGATGCTACACTGGACGTTAGATTATGAGTTTCCTTTGAGGAACCAAATTGGAATATGATTTTTATTTGTGTACTGTCATTTGAAAATGTTTCTTGATTGAAGTATTTTAAATCACAAGAAAGAGGTAGATAAACAACAACTACTTTGATAATTCCTGATTTAAAAAAAAGAAAAATGGTTAAGTCTTAAGAGTTCTTATGAATTGAAACCTCAGTAAAGCATGAATGCTGTAAACACCTGGCTTTGAATAGACAACCCACCATGTTATACAGAGAAAAAATTAGCAGTGTCTAGTTTAACAGCTTACTATTGAAAGTGTAATGTTTTGTTTCGAAGAAGCTTTGTTTCAGAAATCATCACCATTATTGTTCATTCCTAGCGATCTGGTTTTTATAATGCCATGCAATTACTTTTAAATATATCTGAAAATTGTTTTATTAGTAAAAAAGCACTTAACCTTAATTGTATTGAATGAGCAAAATGTATTTTGCTAACATTACTTTACAGATAATATATATACCCTTAAATGTTAATTGATATAAACTTGACATTAATATAAAAAACTTGAAAAGTGAGACATTTAATGAATTAAAAACTTAAGTCTTCTTATTAACATAGTTCTGCTTTTCCTTGCTAATATATTAAAGCACAACATAATGAGATCTATATTTTATTATTGGTTTACTTTGAAAATTAATTTCATAACAAACATTGATAATGCATCTTAGTGCTTTAAAATTTCAGTATGAAGAAAATTATACCAGTTGTATCTGAAGTTAAGTATAATTTTAAGATAGATTGTAGTGAGTGTAGTTTGATGTAAAGATTTTGATGGGGGGGTGGTATTCTTAAACATTTTATAGAATGTCAAGTTTAAATGTTTGCCACTAAATACTCACTATATGTTGCCATTATGTCTGTCTTTGACCACAAAACTTTCAGCATAAAATAGGCCTGTGTTCTTTTTAAAAAACAATAAAAGATAGTGTGCTGAAGTTTCCCCCCACGTTTGCTGGAAGTGTCCAAGAGATTGTGGTCGAGATGATGATTGTCTTGATGGCAGGTCTTACACGGAAGTAATGAGTCTTCTGTGTTAAAGACACAGGAGTCAGCTTTGAGGAGTTTAGTCACTTGGTGACTTCTTATTGCTCTGCACCACCTGTGTGAGACTTTGTTGACGTCACTGTAATGTGCACGGTGCGTATTTGCTAGCCCCTTTGGGGAGAACAGCTTGTTGTTTTGTAGGATGATGAATTTCTTTCAGTTTTATCTTAAAAGCTTTCTCTTTGCATGTGTCGTTTATCAAGTATTTGTTTTGCAGGCACCACCAACTGAGACAATTCCTCAAATCAAAAAGGACAAGCACGGCCCACAGGCTAAGAATAGGGCCAAGAGGAAGCCCCCCAAGGGCATGTTCCTCTCTCAGGAAGACGTGGAGGCTGTGTCTGCTAATGCCACAGCTGCTGCCACGGTGCTCAGGCAGCTTGACATGGAGCTGGTCTCAATCAAACGACAGGTACTTGCCCTGTAGTACCTGGTGCCAAGTAGACACCTAGAACTGCTGTACTCAGTGACCCGCGTGTTCTGTTCCTGTATCTTATAATCTGACATTTCATTGAGTTTTGGGAGCTTATTTAGTTATTGGCATACCTAGCTTCTTGATCACATGCTTAATTATGGTAGGATATTCATTTTTCTTTGCTTTTCATTAGACCTATGATTTCAGTGGTATAAGAAGCTCTCATTCAGCCAACCAATATTTATTAAGTGCCTGATTTGTTCCAGGTTCTGTGCTAAGCACTGGACATACAAAGTTAGGGAAAAAATTTTCACAACTCCCAAGGAGCTCATAGTCTTATGGGGGAGATAAACAATGATGTATAAACAAGATATAGCCAGGATAAATTGGGAATAATTTTAGAAGCAAAGCACTCAGATTAAGGAAGGCTGGGAAATGGCTTCTTGCAAAAGCTAGGGCTTCAGCTGAGGTTTAAAGAAAGCCAAGAGAGCTAGGAGGTAGGGGTGGGGAGGGAGAGTATTCCACATATGTAAAACAGTTTATGAAAATATAAGGAGAAGGAAAATGGAGTGCCATGTGTGAGAAACAGTAAGAAGGTCAGTGTCACTGGTTTGCAAGTATATGAAGGTTGGTGTAAGAAGACTGGAAAAGGAAGAAGGGGCCAGGTTATGAAAAGCTTCAAAATCAGGATTTTTAAATTTTATACTGGAGATAATAGGGACCAAATTGAGTCTATTGAATAGGGGCATGATATGGTGAGACCTACATCTGACATTACTTTGACAGCTAAGTAGAGGATAGATTGGAGTGGGGAATGATCTGAGACAAGGAGACCACTCAGAAGACTATAGTCTTCTGATATTCCAATAGCAGTCTGTAGTCTATAGTCTGTAGTCTATAGTAGTCCAGGCATAAGGTGATTCAGGGCTGTACCAGGGTGGTGGCAGTGTCAGAGGAGAGATGGCATGCACAAGAGATGTTATGAAGGTAGAAATAACAGAACTTGACCATTGATTAGATATGAGGGATAAGAGGATATAAACATGATACCTAAGTTGTGAGCATGGGTGGCTCAAGAGGATGGTGCTGTCCTCAATAATAAAAGGAAAGTTAGGAAGAAGAAAAGATTTGAGGAGAAATGTCACTTTTGGACATACTGAGTTTAGCATGTCTAAGGGAAATGATTGTTTGAGATGTCTAAAAGGTAGTTGGAGGTGTGAGCATGGAGTTTGGAAGAGGGATAACCTAACAAGTAGGTCTGAGAGTCATCTGTGTAGAGATAACTGATGAGATCAGCAACTGAAGTAGTGTAATACAGAGGGAAAAGAAGGCCCAGGATATGTTGGAGACTGAGGGGGTCATGGGATAGGCAGGAGAAGAAGTAGAAGAGCAGTACCATGACTGTCAAGAAGAGGGTGATCAAGAGTACTAGAGGCCATTGATTGATTGGTTAGAGGTCAGAAAGGATGTGGATTGAGAAAAGGCCATTAGATTCTGCAGTTAGAAGATAATTAGCTAACTTTGGAAAGAGCAGTTTCAGTTGAATAATGAGGTCAAAAGCCATACTGCAAAGAATGTGAGAGGAAGTGGAGGCACCTATTGTAGATGCTCCTTTCTAGGCATTTAGCCACAAAAGGTAAGTAAAGATAATAGAAGGATAAGAATCAATATCTGCTCAGTAATTTACAGCAGTCTTCAAGAGTTGCTGGGTGCACTTGAGTATTGAAATTATTTTTCTGGGACCAAATAGCCAGTACTGTCAGAGGCAGGACTTCTAGTTCTTAACATTACTTCCTTATTTACAAAGTTGCTCTTTCTAAGGGAATGAAATAATTATGGGAATAGGGGTTAGAGATTGCTTCTTATTTCTCTCCTCTCCCTCAAGGGTTTTATGGGAGAAAAACTGTGATGATAACTTTGTACTCTGTCAAAACAAAGATTAAGTCAAATGTAATAACTAAAATTACCATATTAATTTATGGTTTGCCAACTGCTTTCTCTCATGCCATTTATGCCAAACAGATGGTATAGATCCTGTCCACAATTTACAGATGTGAAAACTGAGCTTCAGAAGAGTGACTTGTCTGTGGTCACATAACTAACAAGTGTTGAATCAGGGATTTGTGCACAGTTGTCCTGATTCTTCACTCTTGTTTTTATAAATTTGACTCAGTTTTCTGTATGTTTGAGAAATGAGACCCTTATCAGAGAAAATTGTCTCAGTTTTTTTTCAGTTGTTATTGCTAACTGTATTTCCCCCCTCTGTTTATTTTATTTTCTCTTTCCTTTCACCCTGTCCCTCTTGAAAAGTGTTTTGCTTCTGACTATACCATCTCCCTCCCTTCTATGAAGTCCACCCTACTTCCCCTTATTTCTTTTATCCCCTTCCCCTCCTACTTTCCTATAGGGTAAGATAAATTTCTTTACCCAATTAAGTGTGTATGTTATGAAAGTAAGGTTCACTCACTTTCTCTTACCTCCTTCATCTTCCCTTCTACTGTGTAAAAGTCTTTTCTTGCCACTCTTATGTAGGATAATTTGCCCCATTCTACCTTTCCCTTTCTCCCAGTGCATTCTTCTCTTACCACTTAATTTTATTTTTTTTAGATATCATTCCCTCATATTCAACTCATACCTGTGTCTTCTGTCTATATATACACTCCCTCTAACTGTCCTGATAATGTGAAAGTTCTTATGTGTTACAAATACCATCTTCCCAAGTAGGAATGTAAACAGTTTAGCCTTATTAAGTCTTTTATGATTTTTTGTTCCTGTTTACCTTATGTTTCTCTAGAGCAGCGGTTCTCAATCTGTGGGTTATGTTCAATTTGTAACAATGAAAATACATCCTGCATATCAGATATTTACATTACGATTCATAACAGTAGCAAAATTACAGTTATGAAGTAGCAATGAAAATAATTTTATGGTTGGGGGTCACCATAACATGAGGAACTGTATTAAAGGATTGTGGCATTAGGAAGATTGAGAACCACTGCTCTAGAGTCTTATATTTGAAAATCAGATTTTCTATTCAGTTCTGGTCTTTCCATCAAGAATGCTTGAAAGTCCTCTATTTCATTGAATGTCCATTTTCCCCCCTGAAGTATTATACTCAACTTTGCTGGGTATTCTTGGTTGTAATCCTAGCTTCCTTTGCCTCCTATCCTTTTATGTAGAAGCTGCTAAATCTTGCATTATCCTGACTGTGGCTCCATGATGCTTGAATTGTTTCTTTCTGTCTGCTTGAAATATTTTCTCCTTGACCTGGGAGCTCTGGAATTTGGTTAGATTCCTGGGAGTTTTCATTTTGGGTTCTCTTTTCAGGAGATCAGTAGATTCTTTCAATTTCTATTTTGCCCTCTGGTTCTAGAATATCAGAACAGTTTTCCTTGATAATTTCCTGAGAGATGATGTCTAGGTTCTTTCTTTTGATCATGGCTTTCAGGCAATCCAGTAATTTTTAAATTATCTGTCCTGTATCTATTAAGGAATCATTTTCTTCAGTGAGGTTTTGTATGTTCTTTTCCATTTGGCCAATTGTGCTTTTCAGTGCATTCTTCTCATTTGATTTTTTTTGTACTTCTTTTGCCATTTGGCCTAGTGTTAATTTTAAGGTGCTATTTTCTTCAGTGTGTGTGTGTGTCCTTTACCAAGCTGTTATCTCTTTTTTTCATCACTCTTATTTCTCTTCCTAATTTTTCCTCTGCCTCTCTTACATGATTTTCAAAATCCTTTTTGAGTCCTTCCATGACCTGAGACCAATTCATATTTTTTCTTTTTTTAAAAATTTATTTATTTATTTTTAGTTTACAACATTCAGTTCCACAAGCTTTTGAGTTCCAAATTTTCTCCCCATTTCTCTCCTCCTCCCTCTCCCCCTCTGGTGGCATGCACATCTAATACAGGATCTACAAATACTTACACATTAAACATTAGTCAAGTTGTAAAGAAGGATTATAACCAATGGAATGAACGAGAAAGAAGGAACAAAACAAAACAAGAAAGAGAGAGAGCAAGTAGTTTTCTTCGACCTGCATGCAGGACTCTGTAATTCTTTCTTTGGATGTGGATAGCCCTTTCCATCATGAGTCTTTTGGAATTGTGTCCTAGCCTTGCATTGCTGAGAAGAGCCCAGTCTATCAAAGTTAGTCATCATAGAAAACGATGTGTCTGTAATTATATACAGTGTTCTCCTGGTTCTGCTCCCCTCACTCAACATCAATTTATGTAAGTCTCTCCAGGTTATTATCAGGTCTGTCTGCTCCTCATTTTTTATAGCACAATAGTATTCCGTTACATTAATATACCAAGTGATGGGCATCCCCTTGATTTCCAATTCTTTGCCACCACAAAAAGAGCTGCTATAACTATTTTTGTACATATGGGTCCTTTTCCCACTTGTATGATCTCTTTGGGATATAGCCCTAGAAGTGGTATTACTGCGTTAAAGGGTGTGCGCATTTTTATAGCCCTTTGGGCATAGTTCCAAATTGCTCTCCAGAATGGTTGGATCAGTACACAATTTCCATCAACAATACACTAATGTTCCAATTTTCCCAAATCTTCTCCAGCATTTATCATTTTCCTGTTTTGCCATGTTAGCCAATCTGACAGGTTAGATGTAGTACCTCAGTTATTTTGATTTGCATTTCTTTAATCAGAGCATTTTTTTCATATGATTATAGATATCTTTAATTTCTTCCTCTGAAAACTGCCTGTTCGTATCCTTTGGCCATTTATCAATTGGAGCATGACTTGTATTCTTCTATATTTGACTTAGTTCTCTGTATTATTTTAGAAATGATGCCTTTATCAGAGATGCTGGTTGTAAAAAATTCTTTCCCAATTTTCTGCTTCCCTCCTAACCTTGGTTACATTGGCTTTGTTTGTACAAAAATATCAATTTAATGTAATTAAATACTGCTTGCCCTGTGACCACCACCCAGATCTGAATGTGGGCAAAGTAAGAGAGTCCTGCCCCAAGTGCCAGGAGTATGACTGGTAGTATTATCAAGATCTTTTTAGGAGATACCAAGGAATTCCTTAGGAAAAGGTTAGGGCACCTTACTGCATGTAATACAGTGTTATGATTATGACTGGAAATGCAAAGGACAGTTACACATGAAACAATGAATTTTTGTTATGCATTGTTTTCTAAAAACATTAAATTTAACACAGTAGGAATAGACTTGACATTTTTGTGTCCTTTTCAAATTTTGTTTCCTTGTCATTTCTCCTCCACCTAGATTGAACCCTTATTTGTGACAGAAAAAAATTCAGTAAAAATGTACAGTATGTATAACTTGTCTGGCAGTCTATATGATATTCTGTCCCTAATAGACCCTAAGCTTCCCCAATGTGAGAATGGAGAATATCTTGTTTCTAGAACTTATCTTTCAGTTAACTCAGAACTGAACTTCTTGTAGTGGTTTTTCATTTACATTCTAGCTATGTATTGTTTTCTTGGTTCTGCTTCTTTCATTATACATCTTGCCATACAAATCTTCCCATGTTTTTTGAATTCTTTGTGTCCTTTCTTAACTGTGTCATAATATGCCATTACTTTCTTATACCATAATTTGTTGTTGTTTGGGTTGTTTTCACTTGTGTTCAACTCTTTGTGACCCCATTTGGGGATTTCCTTGGCCAAGATATTGGAGCGGTTTGCCATTTCCTTCTCCAGTTCGTTTTAGAGGAGGAAACTAACATAAACAGGACTAAATGACGTGCCCAGGGTCACACAGCTAGTCTCTCCCTCTACCTTTTTTCTCTCCTTTCCCTCCCTCTACCAGATTTCAGTTCGAAAAGATATGTCTTCTTGACTCCATTCCCAGCACTCTTATCCACTACCTTTGCTCTCTCTTCAACTTCTTTGATTATGTGCTTTATAAAAGAATTATTGGGTGAAAGTTTATGAACAGTATAATTTTCTTCTGCAACTACAAATTTAAGTCTTGTACAGCTGGACTACTTCTAAACACAATTAATAGTCTATCAGTCAGTGTTTGGCTCTTAGTAAGTATCTTACATAGATAAAATTTTAGCAATGAAAGCCATCTCAGTAATGGCCATTTAATCCAATATAAACCTGAGAAGGGACGTACTTAGTAGCATCCTTGCTTGAAGACTTCCAAAGAATGGAACTCTACTACATTTTTATAAATTTAATGTATTTGATCCCCCCCCCCATTATATATTAAAGCAATTTATAAACATTTAGGTGGGTTTTTTTTGTGTGTTTTTAGTTTTTAGTTCCAGATTCTGTTCTTCTTGCTCTTCCTCCCTGAGATGGTAAGCAGTCAGATATAGTTTATACATATGCAGTCAGGTAAAACATTTCTGTATCAGACATTTTGTACAAGAAGACTTGAATGAAAGAAAGAAAATGAAAAATAGCACACTTTAGTCTGTTTTCAAACAATATCAGTTGTTTCTCTGGAGGTAGATAGTGTACTTCACCATTAGTCCTTCGGGATTGTCTTGGATCATTATATTGCTGAGAATAGCTAAGTCATTCACAAACAATTTTCCATCTCACAGTGTTGCTGTTACTGTGTACAATATTTTCCTGGTTGTGTTCCCTTTACTTTGCATCAGTTCACATAAGTCTTTCCAGATTTTTTCTGAAGTCATCCTGTTTGTCATTTCTTGTAGCATGATAATGACTATGCTTCCTTTTAGAAAGACTCTTTTATCTTTGGGTTGTTCTAATTATTAGGAAGATTTTCCTTAAATCAAGCTTAAATTGGCCTCTCTCCAACTAATGACTATTGCTCTGAATTTTGTTCTCCTCCAAGTAAAATGAGAGCTCTTCAAAAACTTAAAAGTATAGCTGTAATACCACTAATGAGTTAAGATCTTTTTGAATATTGACTATTTTTCATTGTCAGTTATACAATCCAATATCATGTCATCTGCAAATTTCATAAATGTCACCTATATCTTCATACATGAAAATTGATCAAATGTGTTAGAACTGTGTGCAGATCCTTGAGCCTTTCCACTGCAAATGGAAAGTTGTATGTGTGTCTGTGTCTGTGTGTCTGTGTGTGTAACTTTAAAAATTTTTTTTCCAATGTATTTATAGTTTTCAACATTCATTTCCACAAGATTTTGAGTTACAAATTTTTCCCCCATCTTTACCTTACACCCCACCCCAAAATAGCAAGCCTACTGAATACTCCTTCCCCCAATCTGTTCTCTTTTATATCCTACCTCATTTCTCCCTCCGCCTAACTTTCTAGTAGGGCAAGATAGATTTCTATTCCCCAGTGCCTGTATATCTTATCTTATTTGCCAGTTGTATGTAAAAAGTAATTAAAAAAAAAACACATTTGTTTTTAAAACCGAGTTTCAGATTTTTTTCCCTTCTTTCCTTCTCACCCACCCCCACTGGGAAGATAAGCAATTCACTATAGGTTGTACATGTGTAGTTATGCAAAACATTTCCATAGTAGTTATATTGTAAAAGACTAACTATATTTCCCTCCATCCTATCCTGCCCCCCACTTGTTCTATTTTCTCCTTTGACCCTGTTCCTTTTCAAAAATTTTTGCTTCTAACTACCCTCCCCCCCCACCTGCCTTCCCCTCCATCATCCCCCCTCTTATTCCCTTCCCCCCTGTTTTCCTGTAGGGTAA
>CM053581.1:336607151-336628665 GCA_028627135.1 Pseudochirops cupreus | reverse complement strand
CCTTTCACAATTCCCACTCGCAGCTGCCGCTAATCCGCTCACCTGAAGCTCCTAGCTCCTCCCGTCCAGCCGCCCCCGGGGCACAGCCGCGGCTTCAGGCCAGGCTGGTTTCGGTTCGCAGTGCTGATATGGTTCCTCCTAGGCGAGCTGACTTTAGTGGGAAGTATCTTTATGTGCGTTTTGGAGTTCCAGGATTGGTTTAGAGTTCTATTTTATGGGTATTTTGGGGTGGCTATGTGAGAGCTGCGATGTGTTGCTGCTGCTACGCGGCCATCTTGGCTCCGCCCCCCTCCTACTTGATTTTCAAAATCCTTCTTGAGCTCCTCCATGGCCTGTAACCAGTTCATATTTTTCTTGGATGCTTTTGATGCAGGAGTTTTGACTTTGTTGTCTTCTTCTGGTTTCATGTTTTGATCCTTTTTATCCCCAAAAAAGGATTCTGTGGTCTGTTTGTGCTTCCTCTGCTTGCTTGTCTTGCCAGCCAATTACTTGACTTTTGAGCTTTTTGTCAGGGTAGCAAACATCTGGAAGCTTCCCAAACATCTGGAAGCTTTGTCCCAAATTGCTGGGGTTTTTGTAGCTGCCAGAGTTGTTAAGGGTGCCCTCTCTACAGCCTCATAAGCTCTGGCACTCTCGCCACACACCCCAGGATCACCACCCAAGATTGTGATCCAGATCCAAGCAGGTTAAAGCAAGAGCAATTAGCCTCTGAATGGTCACTTGGTTCCCCTGTGATCCACAGGCCAGGAGCTCTGGAGGCAGGCATGAGGTGCAGCTGCTGCACCTCTACCGCTTCTCACCCCAGGGCAGGGACCAGACTGCGCTCTTCTGTCCCCTTGTTCCAACAGAGTTCCCGACTGACCTTTTACTTTCTTTTTGGTGTTTATGGGTTGAGAAGTCTGGAAACTGCCACAGCTGCTGGTGCTTCACTCTCCTGAAGTCTGCTCTGGCTGGCCTGGGCTGCTGGTCATCACCTCATGGCTCACACGGGATTGGGCTTTGCCTCCCAGCTCGTCAGCCTGCCAGGCTGCCTTCAGCAGGAGACTTGTTTCTCTCTTGTCACTCTGTGGTTTCTGTAGCTCTAAAATGTGTTTAGCGTTATTTTTTACATGTATTGGAGGTGGTAGGAGCCAGAACCACACAGAGGTCCTATTTTCACTCTGCCATCCTGGCTCCACCCAAAGGGAAACTCTTAATGAAATTATATTTTGTTTTGCTTCTTGTTTAATTTCTCCTCTTGGTCATGGACATTTTCTTTGGACTATGAAAAATCGGTTATATCGGCTATATACATATTATTCCACGGTCATACTGACATATATTTTTGCTTCTGTTTGGTACAGAGGCTTTAACTTCGCGTTTTTCTGACCTGGGCCAGTTTGTCCCACCTTTGGCAGCCTGGTGGCCTTCTGCTTCCAGGGTCTTATCAAGTTAGTTCCAGGCTTAGTGTAGTAACCTGAGTAGTTTTAACCCTATTGCAGCTAAAGCAGTAGAGTTACTGAACTTGAGCAATCATTAGCCTCAGCCTACCCAGCAGCAGGGACTACAGACTTGTCCCATGGCAATGAGGCCATTAGTCTGCTGGCACAAACAGTTTGTGATAGGTAGTCCTTGTTAGGTTTGGTTTTTTTTGGGGGGGGGGTAACAATTTTACTTTAAGCAGTCAAATGCATATCATTTACCTAGTTCAGGGGAAAAAGTCAGCACCCTGAACTTCAGAGAATGCAAACAGAATACAAATAGAAGTTATAAGCAGACAAAGAAAGAGATCAGCAAATGGGCTTCCAACTGTCTGACCATTACATCCATACCTAGTTAGTTACCAGAGACGGAAGCATCACCGTCTGGGTTTTCAAAGCTGGGGGGCCCAACGGCTTCCCAGAGTCTTGTCTGGCCAAATCACACAACTCTTTCCAAAGTGAGCCCCCTATGAGTTTTTTTTAATGCTATTAGAGCCCCAGAGAGTTATTGAGATAAAATAAATTTGAGAGATTTGCTAATGTGTACATAATTTTAAATATCTTTTTTATTAGGCTTTATTTTAAAAAATAATTATAAGGAAAAGAGCACCAGACTTGGGAGAATTGGATTCAAGTCTTTGCAGTATAAATGAATAGTTGTGTTATCTTGATCAAATCATCTAATCTTGCCAAGCCTTAGTTTATCTATAGCTACTTACATTTTCTCATTTGTAGTAATATGAGGCAGCACTAGGCAAATGCTCAGGTGTTCCACAAATGTGAGCTACTATTATAATTTTTTTTGTTCACTTAAAAAGAAGAGCTTTTTTCTGCTTCCAGATTCAAAATATCAAACAGACAAACAGCGCTCTCAAAGAAAAACTTGACGGTGGAATAGAACAATATAGACTTCCAGAGGTAAAACTGTTAATACTTCCTATCACTTTTTTCTCAGTGACCCTGTCATATCTGCTGTTATTCCTGGTCATCAGGTTTTGGGTTCAGAGAGAGGATAAGTCTAATATTCCAATATTTTAGGATCTTGTATTGAATAGAAAAATGAAATTTCATTTCATCTCTCATAGAATTCCATGTATAAGTGGGCTAATAATGACTTATTCTGATGACATTTAGGTTATTCAGAAGTTTAATGCACGTTGGACCACAGAAGAACAGCTTCTTGCTGTACAAGGTATGGAAGGAGTTATATTTTATATTTTTGCTTTGCAATATGTTGAAGTTGACTTAATTAATAACATTAGTCTGACTGCATGGGTATTAGGACTAGTTTTTTTATGAATCTTTGGACCAATGATGAAATCCAAAAAGAAAATAGGTCTCATGTAGTGACTGATTCTTGAAGCCTTTGAATGGAGATTAAATTTTGGATTCTTGTATTTTGAGTACCTTCCTACCTATTTTCAGCTTAAATTTATAGAAACTTGTCTTTCTCCAGAAGATACTACATCTCTGACAGGCCTTTCCAGTACAGGGTGTGCTTTTCATGTGTCCTTCCAATAGACATGCACCTTCTTTTCCCCCCACACCAATATACCAGGTTGATAAAAACACGTAATCATAACTATTGAACTGGAATGGATCTTAGAGACTATCTAGGGAATACCTCAATTTACAAATGAGGAAGCTCATGTCCAAAACAGTTATTTTACATAAATTCAGAGGCATAGTAAATAGCAAAGCTTGAAAATATTCAATGCCACCTCATAACTCTCCTTCTGCCACCAACATTTGCTATCCTTTCCTTTGAAGTTTCAGTGTTTCTATACCAGACGTGTTTTTTTTATTACTATAATCTACAAGTATCCTATACACTGTCTTTTCTCAAGAATTCCAGTGTCTGAGTCTAATCTAGCCCTTGTCTTAAAATTTGTCAGTTTCAGTATATTTTTAATGCCTCTTAAATATCCTGTCCTTCCAGTTCACCAACCTTAACTACCATCATTCCAGTTTAGCTACCTACAGAGTTAGTGATACCTTCTTCAATATTAACTTGTCTTTCTGTCTCCCCATTTAAATTTGTTCTTCATTTTTACTGTGACCTCAATCTTCTTACTCTTTCCTGTTTTCTCAAACCCATGCTTCTGGTGTAAGTTTCTCCATTCAGTCTTAACTACATATACTTATTCCTTGTCCACTTGTCCTTTTGCTATTAATATTTTGCCTTAGTATTGACCCTTATCATGCTTCCTACATTTATTCTTCCAAATTACTTCTTTTCTTCTTAAGCCGCTATATATCACCCTTTCCCTTTTAACTCAGGACTTAGTTTCCTATTTTATTAAGAAAATTGTGGTCCTTTCATTGAGGGAAAGGTACCCCTTTTCTTTGCTAAAGCCAACCACGCTACTCCTGCCTATGATTCCTTTAGGGAATTTCTCCCTTTCTCTCCTCCCCTGACCCTGGCTTCCCTTCAGACCATTGTTTTATATTTCTTGGTTCTTTAACTGCCAAACTTGGGGGAGGGTGGGCGAGGGCCAGGGGTCCGTTTACTATCTCCACTTAATTACCAAATCTTCGTTTCTCACGATTTTATAACTTTTTTTTTTTTGGACAGTCGCTCTTCTTTGAAAGTGTTCCTTTGAAAGTTATTAATATTGATTATCTGCTAAATCCACTAGTCTGTACTTAGTAGCTTTTCTTTGCTGCTTTTGGCACTATTAACCACTGCAAATCTTTCCTCCCTCACATTCTTCCCTTTAGCTTTGATATGAGCCTTCCTCCTTTGGTTTCATTGACTTCACCCTTTCTTGGTTTTACCCTTACCTTTCTGACCAGATTTGTCTCATTATCCATATGCTACCTCCTAATCATAGATGTTTCCTAAAGCTTTATCCTTGTTTTTTTTTCTCTTCATATACTTTGTTTTGATGGTGTCATTAGCCCCTCTGGAATCAAGTATCTATGTACATGTATACGACTCCTTATTCTGCCTTGTTTTTATTTAAAATGTCCGTATTTTGTATTTCACAACTCCCATACTGCAATGTAGTTTCTTGATGGCATAAACTATTTTGGGGTTTTTTTTTCCTCTTATGTCCAGGGCCTAGCAGCACCCCTCATAAATTGTAAGTGCTTCATAAATATTTGTCAAATTTAAACTCTTCTTTTGGTGATCTTCTGGCAGATTTCAGTTATCTTATGAATGGTCAGATAGTATGAAAGACATTCTCCTGGTTGACGTAAGTCCACACTGTGCTCTAATTTATAAACCTGGCAGTCTGTTTTTTTTAAGCAGCATTGATACTTGATAGGCCTTCTGCCTTTCAAGTTTTCATCTATGTAGTGATATTTTAACACCCAAGGAATTAGTGTTTTCATCATTGTGGGCACTCATTCCACTGAATCAAATCATGATCCTTCTGTGTCTTTTATGAATTGTGGTAGAAGTTATCACTTGGTCACCAACCTCTGTTTATGATCCTCTCTGAGTTTACTTAGATTTATTCTGGGTGACAGATAGTCCAGCTCCATATTCAAAGCCATTTTCACTTCTTAGGACTTATCAGAGTTTGTCTAGCCTTCAAGAATCCAAGTGCCACATTTTAGTGGGTCCTGTACAATAATATGCAAAGTAAATACAGTAGAGGAAACAGTTTTCTCTGCTCTTTGTGAGGGTTTTTTCTTAGTATTATACACTGTCTACTGGGGGTGGGTGGGATATGGAATATTATTTTTCTTTGGCACTAAATAAAGTGACTTTTTAATTCTTTAGCAATCAGGAAATATGGCCGAGATTTTCAGGCGATTTCAGATGTCATTGGAAACAAATCAGTTGTACAAGTGAAAAACTTTTTTGTAAACTACCGACGCCGCTTCAACATAGATGAAGTTTTGCAGGAATGGGAGGCAGAACATGGCAAAGAAGAAACCAATGGAACCAGTACCCAGAAACCTATAAAATCCCCAGATAATCCCATTAAAATACCTGAAGAAGAGGAGGAGGTAAATCTATAGCCTAAAATCTGACTCTTTTCTGTGACAACAAATGTCCAAATCATTTTCTAATGTTTTTGAGATTTTGACAATAGAAATATTTTTATCTTTAAGTTACAGTGAAACTAATAGCATCTTACATATTATAGTACTTTAAGAGTTGCAGAGGACTTTCCTCATTATCATGTAAATTAGGTGTATCAGTAATTTGATATCTTGTACATACTGTAGAATAGAGTATTTCTACTCTATGTATCCTCCAGTCACTTTGGGTCACCTTTGTGTCAATAATGTGCAATAGAAATTCTGTGGCAGCTTTTGATCATCTTTTAGCTTCTATGATTAGTATAGGTCACACATTTCTATCAGGCTCGTGGGCCTGTTATGTAGTAAGCACTTTTATTCTACTTCTGAGGTTTATTGATTGGTTGGGGGAGGGGGAAGGACCCAGAGTGAAGTAGCAGCGACCTTGCAATGACCTCTGTGGTGCTTGACCTGGAGAGACCCCATATCATGGATTTCTGTGCCCTGGCCTGAAGACAAAACAGAACTAGATGTGTAGATGGCAGCAAAAGTTGAAGAAATCAAAGCTCGGAGAGATTAAATCACGTTATTATGAGCAGTATTAAGTCATTGTCATCTAAGTAATGAGTGGTCTCACTGTTCCTTAGCAACAGAGATATTTACCTTCTAAGTTTCTGGGAAATGGTATATGTGAGACAAAACATAGAACTTGAATTGTTCCACTCTTTAGTCTTCCTACACCTGTTAGTTGCCCTCTTTATGACCTTCTTCCTTTCTGTCAACACTTGTTTTGACCTCACTTCTCTCCCTGACACTTGAGACGGCTAGGTTCCCAAAGTGGGTGATACTGCCTCCCTGGGAGAGGGTGGCGGGGTGCTGCAATGATTGGGTGGGGGAACAGTAGTAGCCTCAGGTGCAGTTGGGGCTGTTGAATATAAAAGTAAGGGGGTGGTAGAAGCATAAGGAAAGAAGGGAAGAGAATTTTGAAAAACCATTCATTCATATTTCATGTATTGTGTAACAGTTAAAGTTGTAGTTATTATATTGTTTTCCAAATAAACACACAGAATGCAAGTTATAACCAATCAGTGGTCAAGTCCACTGGCAGGTCTTAACAAGCAGGTGTTGGCAGGTGAGTGTGTCACACATTGTCAGAAAGTTCAGCATGCTTTGGCAGTAGTAATTTGTTTGTGTAATGGCTTGTTTATGATACTATAAGGTAACATGATGCAATATTATATCATCAAAATGTCAGTGCAGGAAAAAACTCATAAATTTACAATAAATTATTAAATTAAAGGTTTAACTGCTAAAGAAAATAGATTTCCAGGGGGGAGGGGCGCTGAATAATTTTTTTGAAAAGGGGGTGATAATATGCAAGCCTTGGGGTAGGGAGATCCATCTTGCCCTACCGGGAATTCAGACAGGTGATGGGGGGAGGTTATAGGAGAGAGCAGATTGGGGGAGGGGGTATACAGTGGGATTGCTGTTTTAGGGTGGTAGGTAGGGGAAAGATGGGGAGAAAATTGGTAACTCAGAATCTTGTGGAAATGAATGATGTAAACTAAAAATAAAAGTTAATTAAAATTTTTTTAAAATAAAAATAAATTAAAAAAGAAAAGGGGGTCGTAGGCCAAATAAGTTTGGGAACCTCTGCTTAGGGTCTGGAAGGCCTGAATTCAAATAAGACCTCAGGCACTTAATTACTATGTCACCCTGGCAAATTACCTAACCTCTGGCTGCCTCAGTTTCCTCAACTGTAAAATTGGGATCATAATAACAACTCACCCGATTGTTGGGTCAAATAAAATAATATTTATATAAAGTGCTTACTTGGCATAATTAATGCTTAGCAAGCAGTAGGAGCTTATCTTCCCTGTCTCAAAAATTCTCTCACGGCTTTGCTATGTACTGAAATTATTGTCCTATCTCTATCTTAAGGCAGCTAAGTCACATGGCCAGTAGAGAGCTGGGCTTGTAGTCAGGCTGACTGACCTAAGTTCAAATCCAATCTCAGGTGCTTACTAGCTATGTGACTTTGGGTAATTCACTTAACATCTTTTTACCTCAGTTTCTTCAACTATAAAATGGGGGTCATTTTAGTACCTACTTTGCAAGATTGTTCTGAGGATCAAATGAGATAATTTATAAAGTGCTTGGCACAGACCCATCATATAATAGGTGCTATAAAAATGCTAGCTTTTATATTAATTATCTTCCCCTTCACTGCCAAACTTAACTTCAATTTCCTTACCATTCCTTTTACCACTTGGTGGCTTCTGTCCACTATTGTACTTATCAAGTCTTAGTGATTCCTTCTCTGCAGTATTAGAATTGAGTCCCTCCTTTCCTTTCTAATCCTACCATACCTGTGCTAGTTCAGGACATTGCTTCTTGCCCAGACTATTATAATACCCTCCTAACTGATTTTACTGCCTTGTTCCTATCCAATAGCTTGAGTAAGTTTACTGATGAATTGATCTGAACATAGTCTTTACTCAAATCCCTTTGGTGGCTCCTTGTTCCCTATTCAAAGTATCAAGAGTTTACTTACTCTTGGGAGGTGAAAGGGACGGAAAGGAAGATTTTCATGGAACGAAGGATTTCATGGACAAGGATGAAGTGTGTTGTTCAGAAGGATGTTGGGAATAGGAAAAAGTTAAAATCTTGAATTATTATACAGACAATTCTTGTTTTGTGTAATTCGATTTTATGTAATAATTCTGAAAGAAGTCTGCATTTCAAAAACCACCTATGTTAACTATATAGTACAGTACTGTGCTTTCTCTCTGCTCGGTGCTCTATGGCCTTCCACCATTTTCCCCCACAAACCCCCCCCTCCCCCCAAAAACCCAACTCTCTAAGGGAAAAGAGAAGAAGAGGAGCAGAGAGCCCACCAACACCAGGCCAGGGGCTAGGCTTGAGACCTCTGGCTCTGAGAGAAGAGACCTTTGCCCTGCTCTGCCCACCTACATGCTCAGTCCCCTTCTGGGCACCTCTTTATATTCATCTTTTGTCCTTCTTTGCTCAGGTAACATGTCCTTGAACCATGTAGCAACCCTTTCTCCACCACCACCCCCATCCCATAGTGCAGCCAACTCAGGTTATATAGAAATTGCTTTATGTAGAGGTCTATGGAACAGTACACGTACCTAAAATGAAAATTGTCTCAGTAACTTACATTTATGTGCTGCCCTTACAGCTATACAGTTTTTAGAATCATTTCATCTTGGTTTCCCTCACAGTACTTAGAGAGGTAGAGAGGGGTAAGGAAGGCTGTAAAACATAGTTGGAGAGTAGGACCTATGTATATGTTAAGGAAATGCCTCAGACCACTGGGAGATACTAGTTTTGTTTATAGAGAAAGAAACCAAAGCTCATAGGTTAATTGACTTGCTTAAGCTCATACAAACAGTAACTGACGGGATCAGTACTCCTCAAACTTAGATTTTCTTACTCTCAATTAGTGTTCTTTCTATCACAAAGGCTGTATGATATGTAACAGAATGAGTCCTGAACATGGGCATCATAAGACCTTCTCTGAGTAACAACTTTAATATCAATTTCCTCATGAGGAAATCATATTTATATAATTTGCCATAAAGGATCAATGGAGATTATTATTGGATGTAATAGCATGTTAATGCTTTTGAAATAATCTAGTCTAATCATGGCAGTTTATGGATGAGAAAAGTTAACTTGGTTAAGTCTTACAACTAGGTAATGGTAAAACTGGAATTAGAACCCAGGTTACTTATTGTCCAGTCTAGTATATTCTCTATTATATCTATATCTTCATCCCACCCTCAGTATTATCTTTCTCCAAAAGACTAGCGTCACCTCTATTCCACAAGGGAGCCAGGGAGTCTTAGTTTTAACCCTTCTTATGGTTATCTTTCATTGGCATGACTTTTCCAAACATCAAATGAGTCCAAATTTATTTCTTTGGGGCCTCGGTTTCTTCATCTCTGTTAAGTGGACAATAATCCCTGTATGCCCTGCTTCAGGAATTATTGTGATAATCAAATCATCTAACTGAAAGCAAACTACTAAACAAATTTTTTAGTAGACTAGCTTTTCCTCATTGTTCACTAACTTGAACTTTGTTAAAAATGTTCCTGTGGATAGGGTGACCATATTGAGCATTTGATCTCATCTTCCCAAGTTCATACAGGAATTTCTTGGTTATTTGATAATATTTCCCTTTTCTTAAAAAAAAAATGGATAAATTTGGTTTTGTCACAGAAGATAAATCCAAATTCTCCAGACAACCTACAAAATACAGCCATTATAAAAGAATGATTGTGACTCTAATTACTTGAGATTCCTCTTTTGTTTGAGGAGTATTTTTTGGTATTAATAATTTTTTTTAACCAATGTTTGTTTTATTTTTGGCCATTTGTTGAAGACAGTGTTGTCTTCATATACGTGATTGCAGGAATTATGTATTTTATTTGATTTTTAAATAGATTTTTTGGTCTCTTTTTGATAATTCCTTTTCCCTTACATCACTAAAAAGCGAAGATGAATTTCCTTCACTCTCCCCATTATACTAATAATTCCCCTCAGTCTTTCTACTTTTGCATAATTAAGTAAAAAAAATTACTCAGCTATTTTAGTTGACCTTAGGAGACTGAAGGTCATATGTTCTGATGCCATTTTGGACTTTCCGAGGGTCAAGCCTGGAAAAAGCCTGCTTCAGAAGGGAAACGAAAGACAGAATTCCACCTTATATACCTACCCTTTGCCTTTGGTGGGTATGGACAGCACAGTTCATTGCTTTGGGTAGGTCATACTGGGGCTGTCAATAGTAAAGAGCATAGGAGGAGGGAAAAGTCTATTATACAATCTGTTTTTAGAATTATAGAAACAATGGACAATGGATCAGCCATTTTCCTTCAAGGTTCAAAAGGAATTGATTGAGTGATCACTAGGTCTCTAGCCTAATACAGAAGAGGTGATAAAGTAAAAGTTTTAAATCCCCCGAAATCCCAGTGTTTGGTTCCTTGCTGAGTTCCTAATAATATACCACCACACCTTTTCTGTAGTCAAGGAGCAAAAACAATAGTGTCATTTAGGAGGGGGATCTTAGAAACTACCTAGTCCAAAACTCTCATTTGTGACAGGAAAGGCTCAATGTAGTATAAGAAAGCACTTGATTTTGATTTAGGACCTGTGTTTATATCTTGGCTTTGCTTTTTGATGCCTGTGTGAACTTGGGCAAGTCACTTTCCCACTCTGTGTCTCAGTTTTCTCATTTGTAAATTGAAGATATTAAACTGAATAGGTCATTTCTGAGGTCTAGTCCAGCTACTGAAACACTAAGACAGAAGGGGACTTGGCACTGAAAACAGAAGCGAGATAAGTACTAAGGTCTCCAATTCTCTATCCACTGTTTTTCCCTTTTAATATTTACAGGTAATAAAAGAAAATTTAGGATGACTTGTAATTAGAGGCAAAGGAGGTTTGTTAAAATGAGTAACTTTTTCATACAATCAGCTTAGAATCTCTTGACTTGCGTAGAAAAAGTGTGTGATATTTTAAATAAGTTGTTAATAAAGTAGATCAGACAGGCCAGTGGTTTCCTTAAAGTAACTTTCCCATATTATTCAGGTGTTACTAGTTGTATGACCCATGAACAAGGTCCTAAATCTCTTTTAGACTCAGTTTCCTTATTGCTAAGGTAGCACCTGTCTCACAGAATTGTAATAAAATCAAGTAAATGTGTGTAAAAGTGGTTTGTAAACCTTAAAAGTCAGTTTTATTGCTGTTATCCAGGTCATACAGTTAGCCGGGAGCCTTGGTTTCCTGACCCTTTCTACAGAGCTGCTTTTCTTATGCTGATGCCCATTTAGTTGTTTTGTCTAATACTTAATTTTCTCCTCCTCTACAGGCTACTTCTGTTCTTGACGTCAGATATGCATCCGCTTCATGAAAGACTTGAGTAGCTTAGAATAATTTGCGTTAACTACTGTTATCCAAGATATCAGGTATTACCAAACCTCAGACAGCCATCTGCATCATATCTATGTGGACAAGCAGCTATTACCAAAAAAGGCAAACACTTCCAGTCCTGTGCTGCAACTGCCTTAATTCTTTGCTCATTCCTCTGCATTGCCTCCACTTCCCAGTTTGCTTTTCATCTCATTGGTACCTGCCTGAACACTGGGGGAAATCACCACATCCCACATAACTTGTGGGTTTGTTTTTGAACTGTCTCCATAAGTAGGAGCTACTCTCCCAACAGTCTCACAGCAATCAGCAGGGAGTGGAAGGGGGAGAAGAGTCAGCTCAGAAGGTCTAACTCTGTATTGCCTGTAATCTTTGCTTTGTGTGTGTTGTAATTATAATAGTGACACTCTTAGCTTTCCAGGAAGAGCCTCCTATTCATTTTTGAGTTGACTGACCACCCAGACATCATGCTTCCTCTGAAAACATAGTCTGTGTTTGTAAACTGCATCGTGACTGTTTAGTGCTCAGCGTTCCAATGCCGCTCATGATCTCCTCAACTTAGGTCCTAATGATGGTTTATAATTATTAGACCATAATGTTTTAATGGCAGGTGTCTCTTTTAAGCCAACCCCTAATCTATATTGGTGGAAAACTCACTACTAGTGAACAGACCAGCCTGGGTTACTGTAGCTTCAAGGTTTGGTTGAGTAAAGTGCCACCGCTCTCATCATTTTGCATTGTAACTCTGGTCAGGCACCCCTTCCCCTACAATCTACATCCTACCTTTCTCAGTACCCCTTAGAGATTGAATCCAAACAACTTTATCTGGTGCTCATCCATTTGGAATTGGTGCCTTTCACATTTGGCATCCATATGACCATTATGCTTCAACATCATCTTCTTTCCTTAAAGCTTGCTGCTTGCCAAAGATGATTGTATTTCTATGAGTGGTGGCAAGCATGAGTGTGCTTGCCATAGATCCTGACAGGAGCACAGGTTTAGAATTTCTCCATATTTGTGAGTGATCGAGTGGCTGGTGACTACTTCATCAAAGCTCACTCCGCTTCCCTTTCTTTGTACAACTTGCCTCTCAATCACAACTCGCTTTGTGTAGCTATGCACCAACATGTGATGACAAAAATACGCACAGGTCAAAGGGTAGAGAGTAGAGATGGTTGGTCAGCTTTTTGATCTAACAAGACAGTGATAAAAAAAAATATTCCAAGGTAGTATGATAATGCCTTTTGGTTGGACTGCTAAAACATAACTAACCAAGGCTCTAAGATTTGGAGAATAGATTTTTTTTTTAACCAGGCCTTGTGTTTGCAAAGGTGGATGAGGAGCAGACTAGCAAGCCACAGATTCAGATCCATGTTAAATTCAGCCTGCATTTTTCTAGGTAATACTTTTTCCTGGCATTATCAAGTTTGATTTCTACTTTCTGTTTGCAATACCAAAAACAAAAAATGCTTGCCAGATGCTTTAAGGTATAATATCCTTCTTAAGAACTTAAAATATGCAATTAAAATTGGATGTGTGTTTTAAGTCCCTCTGTGCACCTTGCTTTTCAAGCTAATTGATCCTCTGCTTAGGAAGAGGGTCACCTGGGAACTGTAGATTTTTAGAAATGTTTCTGGAGAAAGAGTACTGAAGTAACAGAAGTCAGAGGAAAGAGAATATTTTCTTTTCCTTTTTGCACCTAAACAAGGTCTGTATGTTGCTTAATGGAGCCTATTGAGGAAATCAGAGGAGGAAAGATAAGAGGGGCAGCAACTGGTTGCTCTTGCATGATGACAGTGGGAGTAGAAAAACACTAGAATAATCACCCTTAAAATAACAAAAAAAACACAGCCAACCTGCTGCTGAATTGGGGAGTTGGCAGGGATGGTATGGTGTAGGGAAGAAGAAGTGAGGGACAATTTTGCACATCTTTCCAAAGCAGCAATACACGCTTTCTCTATCTAATGGCAGCACATCAGCACCTTTCGCTGCAGGAACCCTCTTGGCCTTGCCAAAAAACCTAATTTCTCCCACCGCAGATATTCTGATAAAGAAATAGTTCCTTATGGCAGTGCGTTGGAAGCCAGATGCTATTGCCTGTAATTTAGAATGGCAAGCAGGTCAATACCACCAGATCTTTAATCTTTAGTGAATTAGGTTCCAGTCCTGTCAAGCTACTATTCATGTTTCCTAGCAGCTAAGTTTTGGCACACTCCCTAAGGTATAATAAATAGCATATAATTTTCATTTGATAGAAAGAGGGGAAAAATACGTGACCCATCTTTGCTTGACTGCTGCTATGGTAGCTATATACATAGGATAGCACTGTATTTTTACCTTTGATTTTCATTACACTGTCTTTGCAATGATGTTTTAAATGTAGAAATCACTTAGCTTTAAAAGCTAAGCAGTTTGGTCTTATTTATATTAAGACCCATTTTTATGGATCAAGAATTATATGCATCAAATGGTGGCATTCAGACGTGTGAAAGTCTGCAATGATAACTGCAGAAGATGTAATGTTCACTTAAATTTTGTTTTCTTAAAATTTATCAATGTGAATGTCATAATTATATAAATTTTTGTGGAATTGGGGATTTATTTCTCCTAATTATAAGTTATTGTGCAAAATATAGTATCATTAAAGCAATGATAGTTTAACTTTTAGTTTAGAATCCCTCAGAGATATAAAATGTATTACATATGCATAAGCAAATTACGTTCGTTTTATTTAATTTTGCATAGGTGTGTAAAGTACAAGGTAAAGTTTTTTTCCACTTAACCATTTAAACACCTCGTTACTTGAATATTGTGTTAACTGTTCCTGAAACACAGTGATCAATTTTGTAATATAGCTCTCTTAACCAAGGAAATGACTATGCCTCAGTTGTGCTTAATAGTTGAGCAGTTGTGGACAATTACAGTACACGCTTTGGTCCACAGGAGCCATAGGTTAGTATATAGAACACAGCCGTTGTGTTGTGTCTTGATAAGTTCATACCAATAAAGATACTGATTTCCTGATAGTTATTTGTAAAAGTTTTCAACCCAGAGGATCCCTTCATGGTCACATAAGCCTCTAATCTACAGAAGGTTCATTGGGTTTTAAAACTCTAACCATGGTGTTCAAACTAGTTTTTTAAATGTCCTTTAAAAAGTTCTCTTGACTATACCACTTAAATATACTCATCGTCACTTTAAATTTAAACTGTGCCCTTTATTTGTCTTTCTAAATATCTGATATACTGTTGGTATAATTGCACACCAAATATGAGCCAAACAGTGCATTACAGCTTACTGGGCCACTGCTAGGTGAGCCCAGGGCAGCCATGGACTCCTCAATTGAGCCAAGGCCCTATATGCGGCACCAACCAGAAATAAAGAGCCTCTCAGTTTCCCCTGTTCTAAAGTCTATTGATGAATGACCTAGGATTCAAGCTTTTAAGACAAAATTAATCCCTGTTCTCTTTATTGACGTGAGGTAGTTTTTAGCTAGTCTGATGCTGATGATCTTGTGCAGGGGCCTAATTGCCTACAATCTTTCAGCCACTCCCTGGATTTGTGGAGCTTTTTCTGTTGATCGTGAAGCACAATTGCAGTAACAGTTCAGAAGAAGGAAGGTCAGTATAGTCTATGCATGTTGTATAATAATGAGTGTTTACAGTCATATTCTCTGAAGATGAAAATTTATACTGGATTGTATAGTATTATTCCATTATGTAGATTTTATCAATTTTGTTAAGTGCTTTTAGACAGCTTAAAAAGTTTTTCAAGATTTTAAAAGATGTATAAGGTTAAGTTTGCAAATATAATGGAAATGCTGTATAGCTTTTGAAGTGATAAATTACATGTTGGAATTTTAAAGTATGTTGTAATAATGCTGTTGTAAGTAATATTTTAATGTCTCTTGGGCCTGTTTTTTTTATTATTATTCAGCACATTTATTGTGGTGAATGTTCATAGCATTATAAACTTGCTAAGCCATTGAAAGGTAGCTTTTGTTTTTCTGATTATCATTTTATTGTAAATGAAATTATAGTGGAGATTGAAAAATTCATTTGTGAAATTCTGCATAATTCAGTTTTTTCTATGATTTGCTATGTTTGCTGATATCAAATAAAACCTTTTCAAGCCATGGATGTAATAAAACCTGGAGTAAAACCACCTCTCCCCCGCAACAAAATTGTTCTAAACTGGTGTTTTCTGTTTCTAGATTTGGCAAGGATGTAGTTTATCTAAAAATATCATCCCTGGAAATTAGTTGGCCCTTTTTTACTCAGTAACAAGATCTTTATTGACCCTCTTGTCCTCATTCTTAATCCTTTCCTGAGATAAAGAAATCAAATACGTTTGGTTTCTCCCTGTGTGCACTTTTATTTCTAAAGTTTCTTTAGCTGGGGTATTTGATCAGGAAGAAAATCTCACTTTATCCGTGAGTAGTTAGTCCCATGGTCCTCTTTTCAGACCAGACTACTTCCTCCTTACATTCAGTTTCATGAAGAACTGAAGAGTCAACAAATGTCGCAGCTCTCAGTATGGCACTAACATTGTTTATAAGGGACTTCATTAATCTTCCCTTTTGTCATCTTTTAATCAGAATATTCGTTGAGCCAGAACTATGCAATGTGGCTTTGAGCAGAGTTATTGCCTTGGCTTTGTTTATGTTAGGCCCATATTTCAGGTAGACAAGTAAAGGTACCTTGTAACATTTTGAAGCTGATTCCTTGTGACTCACATGCTGGTATGAGCCAGGCTGTGGCTATTTAAAGAGTCTATCTTAGTTTAGCTCCTTGGTTTTCTTTTTTCCAGGATTGGGCAAAGAAAGACAGTCAAAGGTTTACCACAGGTGGCAGGCAAGTGTTTAATAACAGCAAGCAAGAGAAGATAAATAAGGTTTGAAGTTGTAACGGCCTCTAGCTACTCCTGAATCCCAGGATACTCAAATTTAGGGCAAAGGTTTATCCGACTCACATAACCTTATACCACTGAAGCTAAAGGTAGGAGTTATAAAGATCTGCCTTTGTTTTCCTTATTTCTTATCATCTCACCAGAGGAAGCACTGAGTACAAGGATAATGGCAGTCCAAATCATTTCTTGTGTTGGTGGTCAACCTCCTAGGGTCCCCATTATATGTGCTATGATCACCGGGCTAATGAGAAGTGAACTTCTCATTTGAGCTATAGGAGTCTAAGTAACCAGGGAAATTAATATATGAATCAAAAGGCTTTTAGTACTATGTAACAATGTATATGAACAAAAAATATAAGATGCAACTATGTAATTAGATGCATACTTAGTGTGTGTATGTGTAAATACATACACATATACAGGATATCCCAAAAGTTTTAGTGTAGTTTTAAGCTTTAATTGCTTAAGTATAAATGCTACAAACTTATAAAAAAAATCAGGGAGGTTGTTTTAAAAATATTGATGTTTCTTATTAATGTTCTACATAACTACCATCTTATGCTGAATACTGCTGTAGCGGATTATCCAGCTTTATAAAAACTTTTATCAGCAGTTGTTTAATGACAAAAAGGATTGTATTTGTAATCCTAGCCTTTAAATTGTTTCAGATTTTTTTTGTTTGTCACATTTTACACTTCTAAAATTGATAAAGCTTAAAACTAATGCTTTTTGGATAGCTTGTAACACACCCTTTTTGTATTAAAGATTTTATGTATGTACACAAGAGTATGGAAGTGGAGATAACAAAATTCACTTCTTGACTAGGCAGTCTCTGAACTTTGTCATGTTTTAAGACCATGACAGAGGCAGCAGCTTAAAAAAGTTTTGATGGCTTCATTCTACAGCTGGTTCCAAGATTAGTCGTTGTGATTAATCTGAGTATAGCCACTTGTATCACTTTCCATTTACATTGTTCTAGTCATTGTGTCTGTTGTTCTTTCTTTGCTGTACATCTGTTCATACAACTCTGCTCATGTTTAGATCCGTCAGTCATTGTTTTTCACTCTCCTTAATTCATGTACCGCAGTGCAGTCAGCTGTTTGCCAATTAATGGTCATCCAGTTTGTTACTCAATTTTGTTTGTTTTGCTACCACAAAAAAGTACTACAACAAATATTCATATATAGAGTTTTTTTTGTGTCTTTGATCTCATTGGGGTATAAGTCCAGTAATGAGATCATTGAACCAATTCACATCTCCACCAACCATTGTATTACTAAAGCTTTTGCCTTCGTATGTATAAATGGAATATGAAGTGGAGGTTACTGTTGAATTAAATTTCAACAACTTTTTTGTGGTGATTATGGCAATAGTGAGACCTGATTCTTATTGACTCAATTTCCTTTGGCCTTGAAGAAATTTGGAATTGAATCACTAGGACCCACTATTTTTCCTTTGATTAATGAGCTCTACTCTTAAGCATGTGAGCTACTTGAGAGCAGGGATCTTTTTTTTTTTTGCTTTGTTTCTACTGTTTGGCAAAGTGCCTGCCCTTAGTAAAAACAATAAATGCCAGTTTACTGATGTTACAACATATTTAAATATCAATACTATTGTCCAGAAAACCAAGTGGTTGGGAGGGAGGGAGGAGCCTGAAGCATTGCTTTATTCTCTCAGGCACTAATAGCTTGAGCCTTTTACCTTCTTAAATATCCTTGGGCAAGAGGTCATTCCAGTATTTTGGGGGTTGTTTTAAACATTTCCAGTGATAAGCCTAGCAGACTCTTATGACATCCCATTCCATTTAGACAGCTCTGTCAGGAAATTCTTTTGTGAAGCATACATGATTATCTTTGGATTTATAATTTTTCCATCTTATCCTCAATGATATCATGAGAAACTTTGTCAAATAACTTGCTGAAGTTTGGCAGTTCTGTGTCTCTAACATTCCCCCAAGCTAGGCTATCTACATAGTAATGCTCTCATGAAAGAACATGAAATTAGTGTGTCATGGCTTGTTCTTGGCTCCATGCTGACTCCTAAAAAATCCCTATGTTCTTTTTCAAATGCTTGCAATTTTTTAAAGAGGGATGATGAAACTTCTTTTTAAAAGCTATGACAAATATTCCCATATCCTGGAAACGTTCCTGTCTCACTGCCCTATACTATACTTCCTGCAGTCCTCCCCCTCATCTCCTTATCTATCATCTCCCACATGTTCTGACTTGGACCTCGTGGCAGCTCTGTGAGGGAGTGTGAAGTAACCTAATCTTCATTTGGTAACTGTGAGATTACCTTCTTTGCTACAAGTCACATCTAGTTATTCCTCTTGTCTCTTCATCTGTACTAAAAGACTTTTAGAGGAGAATTAAGAAGCAGAGAACTTTAAACTTTCTTGGAATGGCTCCCCTAATAGTTTGATATTAGCATAAGGTAAGGTGTGGGCTAGAATCAGGTCTTCTAAAGATAAAGCAGCGGTTCTCAACCTGTGGTTATGTTCAATTTGTAGCAATGGAAATACATCCTGCATGTCAGATAGATTCATAACAGTAGCAAAATTACAGTTATGAAGTAGCAACGAAAATAATTTGATGGTTGGGGGTCAGCACAACATGAGGAACTGTGTTAAAGGGTCACAGCACCAGGAAGGTTGAGAACCACTGCTCTAAAGTCTGTCCCAGGAGGGCGAGTACTAGATCCCTCAGGACGTTTTTGTGAGGTTTAAGGAAGTGTTTTTGCAGTTGATGTTTCCTGGCTTTTGATTCTTCAGACAGAGCCCAAGAATGGCCTGGGAAGGGGAGAGTTAATGGTATGTGTAGGTTAAATCAAACCTTTTTCTTGGGGTAAATCTATCCCCAGAATCTGTCCAGATGTTACTTATGTGTGAGATGAAAGAGTTCAGAGACTGACTCTAAGGTCAGAAAAGGTCTTTATTCTTTCTCATGAGAAAGGACTCTGCCCCTGTCACCTGCATGGCGGCAGGGAGAGAGCAACAGGTCAAAGCCAGCCCATGGTTATATAATCTTCCAATGCAGAAACCCAACCCCCCCAACTGGCCTTCACTCTTATTGGTAGGGGGGCTGACCCACAACCTAAGCACGGGAATCTCTCTGAGACAAAGGACCCGGAAACATGTGGGTGTCCAATGAAAGCAGTCTTAACCTTGTTTGGCGTATCTTCTGCTGAGTTGGCTCTGGGGGAGGGTCTCCATTGCTCTAAGCCCCAGATTCCTGGAAGGTCATATGACCTCTAAATGTAGGCCTAGTGAAGACTGAAGCCTTTCTAGATTTGATTTTTCAGAATGGGGAAACTTCACCATAGATTATCCCTCACACTTATAAAGGCCAAATTAGAGGCAAGTCTTGAAAGGCCACATAGGCTGCACGTACCATGTGTTTCCTTTCACCTAGTTGGCTATAGTCTCACTAGTGAAACCATGAATCAAGGGTTAGATATGACTTAGATGTGAGAGGGATCTTAGATGCCATATGGTCTAATTCCCTTGTTTTACAGATGAAGAAACTGAGGCACAGACAGGTTAATTGACTTGCCTAGCTAAGAAATCTGAGGTGGGATTTGAACCTAGGTCTTTCTGACTCCTCTTAAGTCCAGGGCCCTATCCCACTATACCATGCTGGCTCTGTGGAGCATCCATCACCCACCTTCCTCTCTCCCCCTGCAAATGTCCTTGTACAATTTTTCAGAGCCACAGAGGACACATCTGAGATAAAGTTGTGTGTGGCAGAGAGCACAGAGTAGACTGTATTCTAATTTCAGCTCTGCAGGTGACTTCTGTTGTAACCTCTCTGGACTTCATCTTGAATTTCCTTTTCTAGAAAGTAAGGAGAATTGCATTTCAGTAGATACTTATTGAATATATATTGTTTGCAAGGCCTCAGGTGCTACGTTCATACACTCTTTTCTTGACATGCGGATAAAAGATGAAATATAAAAAACAAACCACTGGACTATTGATTGGGAGACCCAACTGCCGCTGCTGACTTGGTTGGGCAAGTTCCTTTTCCATTCTGAGCCGTAGTTTCCTCATTTTGAAAAATATTTTGTATATGTTTGTAACTGATTTTTATCAGTGTTAAGAACTCTCAGCACTAACTAATGTAGCTCCTCTGTAACTTGTAGCCACTGAGACTTGCCTTGGTTATTGAGAGGCTGCACCATGACCATAGTCACCTAGCCAGTATGAGGCAGGACTTAAACTCAGCTCTTCCTGCCTTCAAGACTACGTATCTAACCATTCCACTATACTGCCTCTGGAGAAGTAATAGCAGCTAACACCTTAAGCCATTACAAGGTGGACTCCAGGTATCAGCATTGGCATTTCAACATTTTGGGGAGCATTTTCAAGGTTGGTGTTTGGAATCCATTGCTAATAATGGGGCAGGGGGAAGAGAAGTTAAAACTCAAGACTTTTAGAGGTCATCTAGTCTACTTTCTTGCCTCCACCATAATTTATTATAAATTATACATTTTCTGTTTTTAAAACCTAGGTGCTATAGCAGAGTTCAGAATGAATACAGCTTCTGTTCTCAAATCCACATTTTCATTTGGGGGCAGATACTGGTGGGCAGGCTAAGTAGGTTTACTGAAGGGAGTGTATTTATGTATTACAAGTAATATAATAAGGGGCGGAGCCAAGATGGCGGCGTAGCAACAGCAACACATCGCAGCTCTCACATAGCCACCCCAAAATACCCATAAAATAGGACTCTAAACCAATCCTAGAACTCCAAAATGCACACAAAGATACTTCCCACTAAAGTCAGCTCAGGAACCGAAACCAGCCTGGCCTGAAGCCGCGGCTGTGCCCCTGAGGGGCCGCCGGACAGGAAGAGCTGAGGAACTTCAGGTGAGCGGATTAGCGGCAGCTGTGAATGGGATTTGTGAAAGGGGGAGATAAGCAGTCCGGCCCGAAGGCCTCCAGAGCGGAAAAGCGAAGGGCAGAGGTTTTGCACCCGCCTCGGCTTTGCAGCTTCCCGCCTGCGGCCTGCAGGCAGCAGGGGGACTGAGCGATTATTCTCAGCCAGAACTCTCGTGTTGAGTGGCCTAGACGGGTCGCCGTCTTGGGCCTCGGTCTTGGAGTCTTTATTATCCAGTCTGCCGGAAGTATACAGGAAGAGTTCCCAGCCTCTCCCTAAGAGCTACGGCAGCTGGGAGGACCCCAGTGATTTGGGACAGAGCTTTCCCTTCTGGAAGCA
>CM053581.1:336587992-336606651 GCA_028627135.1 Pseudochirops cupreus | reverse complement strand
GGAGATCCATCCTGCCCTACCAAAAAGTGACATAGGAGAGAATAGAATGGGGGAGGGGTGAAATACTGGGATGGCTGTTTTGGGGTGGTGGGCGGGGGAAAGACGGGGAGAAAAGATGTAACTCAAAAAAATTTAATAAAGAATCTCATATCAAAAAAAAAATAAATAAATAGAAAACAGGAATGAATGCACCTTTCCTTCATATACTAAATAGCATCCATCAAAAACCAAGAGGAAGCATTATATGTAAAAGGGATAATAAACTAGTGGCCCTTCCAGTAAGATCACATGTGTCCATTATCACCACTACTACTTAACATAGTCCTAGAAATGGTAGCAATAGCAATTAAGGCAATACGCATAGGTGAGGAGGGAACAAATTTATCATTTTACAGATGATAGAATGGTTTACTTAGGGAAGCCTAGAGAGTCAACTAAATATTAATTGAAACAATAACTTCAGCAAGGTTTCAAGATTTAAAATAAACAAATCATCAGCATTAGTAACAAAACCCAGCAGGAAGAGATACAAAGATTCCATTTAAACAATTACAGAATGTATAAAATACTTAGGTACCAACCTGCCAAGTCACATCCAAGAACTATAATACAATTGCAAAACATTCTTTATGGAGATAAAGATAGACCTAATTAATTTGAGAAATATTAATTGCTCAAGAGTTGGCAGAGCCAAAATAATAAAAATGAACATATTAAATTAATTTGTGTCTTCACTGCCATACCTATCAAACTATCAAAGGATAGGACCTTACAGTGCTAGAAAAAAGTACTAATGAAATACCTCCAGAGAATGAAAGCTTAAGAATCTCAAGGGAATTAATGAAAAAAGGGGGGAAAGGAAAGGACCTAGCAGTACCAGATATCAAACTACATTATGTATACATATACTACAAAGCATATACATCAAACTTATTGGGTACTGGCAACTAGGTGGCATGGTGGATAGAACTGTGGACCTGGAGTTCGAAAGAATCTGAGTTCAAATATGACCTGAGACACTAGCTATGTGAAGGTTAACAACTCACTTAATATCTGTCTGCCTCAGTTTTCTCATTTGCAAAATGTGGATAATAACAGTTACTTCACAAAGTTGTGAGGATAGAATGAGATAATATTTGTAAAGCCCTTTGAAAATCCTATAGTGTTATATAAATACCACCCATTGTTATTGTTGCTTAAGAAGTAGGTTCATAAGTGGAGCAGATTAGGTATACGATAATCAGCAAAAACTGGAAAGCAGGCTGGCAGAGATTAGGTTTGGACCAGCATCTCATACTGTATAGCAAGAAAGGCTCCAGATAGACACAGACATAAAAGTTGTGAAATTGTAATTAAATTAGAAGCAAGGAAGAAATTGTTTTTCAGATCTGTGAATAGGGGAGGCCAAATAAGGGAGATGATAAGATAAATAAATGAGATCAAATGGATAGTAAGAGCCATTCCCCAATTAGTAAATGACCAAAGGATATAAGCAGGAAATATTTATTTCCCCTACAAATAGATATGAAAGACAGTTTCTTCCTTGTTTCTAATATAATTTCACAAATTTCATGTCTTTTAGTATCCATTTGGATGCTATACAGTTCCTGTTCTGTTTTTTCTGTTGCCATAGTTTGCAGTGATGAAAAATCTTTTAATTGGCTGATGCTGAAACTGATTGTGTATTGAGCATGTTCTGAAGGACCCTTCCATTATGCATGTTCAAAAGCAGACTCACCAAGGATTAAACCACATGTTCAATCGATAGAGCAAGGCCCTCATCCATTACATAAATATTTCTGTGTATGTGTGTGTATACATATATATAAAATATACAAAAAGAATATGATAGTTCTGGGAGGAACAAGATGAGGCACATATCCTGTTCAATACTGGAGTTGTTCTGAAAATATTTTCTTTGAGTCTTCAGAAGACAAGCTTATAATCCAGTACTCTTATTAAATTATAAAAAGTAGTCGTGTTATCCACCTGCACAACAGTCCTTAGAATATTAAATACAAAAGAGTAACAGCAGCTTGCCCTCACACTATTTTCTACCTAAATTCTCCTCCCCTCCAAAAAAAGATGAGAAGAATGATGGAACAATTTTTTTTAACAAAACCAGTGGAGTTGATGATAGTGAAACAAAGACTAGGTCATTGCTACCAGAAATTATAGAATAGTTATTCTAAAGAAAACTGGATTGATAAGAATGTGTCAAGGAAATAGTAGAAATGGCAACATATCACTGCAGGTTGCAAAAATGGAATATTTTCTGAATATCTAAAAAGACATGATCAAGTGACTAGAATTAAACACTAGAAATTCTCCTAAATTAATGGATGATAAATCCCCAACCTACAGACATAACCCTCAAAATACCTTTTTGAGAATTCAAGAAATCAACTGTATTGGAACCCAAGCATCATTACAACAAAACTGTTATTCACAAGAGCATGGACATTATACAGACCCATAAAAGCTTAAGAACAACATTTTTAGTAGGGTTCCCATGCACCAGTTACTCTTAACTTAAATCTACACAAAAGGCAAAGCTCTTCAAAGTATAGACACTAAGATCAAGGAAGGATGGTACACACCTATAATCCATGCTCCTGGGGAGGCTGAGACTGATGCATCTCTTGCTATTGTGGGTCAAGCTGAGCATGATGTGCCCAGCTTTATATCCCTAGTGTTTGATACATAGTGGGTACTTAATTTACAGAATTACAGAATTTAAGTTAGAAGCAACCTTAAGGGCCACCTTCTTCAACCTATTCACCAAAGGAATTCCCACTATTAACGTCCCTAACTAGTGTCCATTCAGCCTATGCTTGAGGGTTTCCTAGTGGGGGAAAGCCATCTCTTCTTGAGGCAGTCCACCAATTCCACTTTGGGACCCTATAGCTGTTAGAAAGCTTCTCCTAATATTATCAAGCCTAAATTGGCCTCTTTCCAACTCCTGCCCAACTTTTTTGCTTTTTTTTTGGAAGGCATTTGGGGTTGTGACCTGCCTAAGGTCATACAACTAGTTTTTGTGTTAAGTGTCTGAGGCTGGATTTGAACTCAGGTCCTCCTGACTCCGGGGATGGTGCCCTATTCACTGTGCCGCGTAGCCACCCACCAACTCCTACCTATTCATTGCTCCTGGTTTTGCCTGCTAGGCTCAAACAAAACAAGCTTAATCTCTCCTTCAAATGATATCCCTTCCAAAGCTTGATGACAGTTATTGTGTCCTCTCAGTCTTCTCTCATTCAAGCTAAACTTGCCCAATTCTTTCAACTCATCTTCCTGTGACAAGGACTTGGCCCCTAATTAAATAGATTGTACTTATTCATGTGTATATCGTAGTCCTCATATTTAGCTTGCCAACCCCTTGAGGGTAAAATCTGCATTTTATTCATTTTTGTGTCTCCCCTGCCTCACAGTATTAATAATAACAATAGCATGTATATATACTTTAAAGTTTGCAAAGCTGTTTTGTGAACATCATCTCCTTTTATACTCACAACAACCCTGGAAGGTAGGTGCTGTTATTATCCTGGTTTTACTCAAATTTGAGCCCAGTCTTCTGCTTTGGACACACTAACCACTGTATTACCCAGCTGCCTTCAACTAAGTGTTTTCTGATCTGCTGCTGGTTTACAAGTGATTGGCGATCCTTTGCACATTTGACAATCAGTAAATGCTTTTGCATGATTGTGATGACAAACCGAGCCCTTCCTCATTTCGGTTCAGTTTTGTTCCAGGCATAGTGCTAGGTAATGGGGACATAAAGTCTAATGAAAGAGCTTACCTCATTTGCATTAAGTCAATACAAGGTAATTTGAGGAGGGAACAAACACTGGGGGATCAGAGATGACTTCTGTTAGTAGCAAGTATATGAAGCTTCTTGAAGGAAAAGCTAAGAATTTTAAGAGGCACAGATGACAAAGAAGCACATTCCATGTGTGGGAAAACAGTGTGTGCTCATGTACTGTAATGAAGGATGGAATGCTGAGTCTGGGGAATAGCCAGTTTGGTGGGAAGGAAAGCAGTAGGAAAGGTTTGAAGAGATAGGCCAGAGCCATGCTCTAAAAAATTTTTAATGGTCAGTGGAGAAGGTTGTGTTTTATCTTAAAGACAATAGGGAGCCACAGAAGATGCTTGAGAATGGAAGTGACATGATCAGATTTGTGCTGTAGGAATATTAAATTTGACATGTGTCAATGATGGGCTGAAAAAAAGAAAATCTGAAAGCTGGGAGACTAATTTAGAAGTTATTAAAATAGTCTAGGAGAGAGGGGGAAGACATTGGGAGATAATTCATCTACCCTGGAGCAGAAACCAAGACTAGACAAAGATGTAAAGAGACTGTTGTGTGAGATGAAAGAGTTCAGAGTCTGAATCTGAGGTCAGAAGAGGTCTTTATTCTTTCTCATGAGAAAGGACTCTGCCCCTGTCACTCACATGGTGTCTGCCAGGGAGAGAGCAACAGGTAGAAGCCAGCCCATGGTCTTATAATCTTCCATTACAGAAACCCAACCCCGCCCCCCCCCAACTGGCCTTCACTCTTATTGGTAGGAAGGCTGGCCCACAACCTAAGCATGGGAATCTATCCCTGAGACAAAGGACCCGGAAACATGTGGGTGTCCAATGAAAGGCCAGGGTTCCTTATTTGGCATATCTTGTGCTGAGGTGGCACTGGGGAGGATCTCCATTGTTCTAAGCCTCAGATTCCTGGAAGGTCAGGGGACCTCTAAACCTAGGCCTAGTGGATACTGAAACCATTCTGGATTTGATTTTTCAGAATGGGGAAACTTCACTATACATTATCCCTTACGCTGTCACCAAGGAAGGTGGCAGCTGCAGAGATAAGTAGCAGCTATGGACCCAAGAAATGAGCAGACCTTGGGACCCTGAAGTGAGTGAGTGGCCCACCCAGCAAACAGTTTCACCAAAGGATGTGTACAAGGGTTGTTTGAAGAAAGGGCTTCCAACAGCAGGAGTTTCACAACCAGGAGTTGTGAGTTATTTCCACATCTGATCCTACAATTTCCATTCCATTCAAGTTTTTCAAGCCCTCTTTTATACGGATGTGTGAAGTGAAATATGAGTCTGAGGAAAACATCTTAACCTCACAAAAAGCAGCCTTAGAAGTCAAGGAAACAGTTACAAGGTTGTGTAGAGACCCTCAGGCTAGGCCTTACTGATTCTTTCTTGAAGGAGGTCTCCACTATGTTAGATGTTTCTTGCACCTCCAGGATATTCTAATAAGACTAACATCAACTTCATTATCCCACTTCAACAAACCTGCTCTTTGGCATTTCCTGAGACTCCAAGATTAATATAGTTTAATCTCAGCATCAATACATCTTCCCCAAAATCACCTGATATACTCAACCTCCCAAAGAAGGAAAGTAGCCTAGCGGCCTCACTGGATAGTCTCCTTGTGCTGCTGTCATGTCACCCTAAGACTTCACAGAATCTCAAATGTGTGTGTGTCTTCCTTTGTTTAGGTACTGCCTCCAACTGGCAGCTGCTGCCCATCACCTGATACCGCTTAGACCTTTTGCCTTCTTGTCTTGCCTCCTAATTTATTGGCCTCCAGTCAAATAAACCAAAATAGGAGGAATTGGTCTCTTGGGAGAATCTTGGGACTTTGAGGTTGATTTCAACAGATGTTATCCAACAGATGTTATGTGTATTTATGGGAGGGATTTGTGTTTTCTGCCAACTGTCCTAATAAAATCATCCTGGTAAATGTCTTTGTTAGGAGCTGATTAAGCCTCCTAGTTGATTGTTACTGAGAAACATATGGATGGGGTCTGTGAGCGACAATAGTAGTAGTAGCCACTCATAGGCTTACTCCTAGAATCCAAAGCAGTAGTTTTCCTCTAAGAATTACCCCAAATTACAAGTATTGTAGGAGAGCGAGTTGGGGGAGTGATCCCAGAGGAGGTGTTCTAATCCAAATTGTATTGAATTCCTCCCTCCTTGAATGCCTGCAGGACTGAGTATTGATGCCCTTCCCACTGTGTGGCACATTAGAAGATCTTAACCACTCAGTTTCTTCATTTGCTAAGTAAGAATAATGCAAGCAATTTTGTAAATTGCTATAATGATAATTAGTCAATCAACAAACATTTACTAACTGACTACTAAAGCCAAGTACTGTGCTTAGCTTGGTGTCAGGATGACAAAAAAAAAACCCCAAACAGTAAAGGAACTTACATGCCATCAGAGGAGCCAACATGTACATACATGTACCAAATGCGTACCCAAGACAAATAAGAAGTAAGTTTCTAAGAGAGTTGGTGGTACTCATACTGGGAAGATCAAGAAATGCTTTATGCAACAGGTGTCAATTAAGCAATGTTTTGAAGGAAACAAATGTGTCCCTAAGAGCCAAAGGTGAGGTTGGAGTGCATACCAGACATGTTGGGACAACCACTATGAAGGCAAAGAGGTAGGAAGAACAGCAAGGCAGCTGGGTGGTACAGTAGAAAGAGAAAGACCTCAGACGCTACTGTGTGACCCTGAACAAGTCACTTAACTTCTTTTGCCAGTCATAGTTTCCTGTCTATACAATGAGGATAACAGTACCTACCTCTCAAGGTTATTGTGAGAGTAAAATGAGTTAATATTTGTAAAGCATGTTCCAAACCTTAAGGTACTACATAAATGCTAGCTATTATTAAGGCCACTTTGGCTGAACCATACATTATAGGAAGGAGAAGAATCAGCAGGTTAGAACCAGATTGTGTATTAGAACTAGTTTTACAAACAGGAGAGCAAGGAATAGTTTACCTGGCAGATCTATGGAGAAGGGAGGAATTTATCACCAAACAAGATAGAGAATGTTATGAAATGCAAAATGGATAACTTTGATTACATTAAATTAAAAAAGTTTTATATAAACAAGGCCATCACAACCAAGATTAGAGGGAAACAGAAAGCTGGGAAACAATTTTTACAGACAATGTCTCTGATAAAGGCCTCATTTTTAAAATATACAGAGAACGGAGTCAAATTTATAAGAATACAAGTCATTCCCCAATTGATAAATGGTCAAACAATATGAACAGGCAGTTATCAGATGAAGAAATCAAAGGTATCTGTAGTCATATGGGAAAATGCTCTAAATCACTATTGATTAGAGAAACAAAAATTAAAGCCAACTCTGAGGTACCACCTCACACCTATCAGATTGGCTAATATGACAGAAAAGGAAAATGATAAATGTTGGAGAAGATGTGGGAAAATTGGAACACTAATGTATTGTGGGTAGAGTTGTGAATTGATCCAACCATTCTGGAGGGCAATTTGGAACTATGCCCAAAGGGCTATAAAACTTTTGACTACCACCTGATCCAGCAACACCACTACTAGGTCTGTATTCCAGAGATCATAAAAAAGGGAAAAGGATCCACATTTACAACAATATTTATAGCAACTTTTTTTTTTGTGGTGGCCAAAATTGTAAATTGAGGAGATACCCATTAAGTGCAGAATGATTGAACAAGTTATGGTATATGAATGTAATGGAATACTATTGTGCTATAAGAAATGATGAACAGGTGGATTTCTGAAAAACCTGGAAAGACATATGTATAATATGATTATACATGTATAACCTATATCAGATTGCATGCCATCTTGGGGAGGGAGGAGCAGAGGATGGGGAAGAAATTTAGAACTTAAAACCTTATATAAATGAATGTTAAAAACCAAAAACAAATAGAAAATTTTAAAAAAGAAAATAAAAAAGAAATGATGAGCAAGCAGATTTTAGAAAAACCTGTAAAGACGTACATGAACTGATACTGAGAGAAGTGAGCAGAACCAGGTTAACATTGTACACAGTAACAGCAACATTGTGCAATGAACAACTTTGATAGAGTTAGCTCTTCTCAGAAATACAATGATCTAACACAATTCCAAAAGACTAATGATGGAAAATGCTATCCACATCCAGAGAAAGAACTATGGAGTCTGAATGCAGATAAAAGCATACTATTTTCTCTCTCATGGTTTTTCCCTTTTGTTCTGATTTTTCTTTTACAACATGACTAATGTGGAAATACGTATTATATGATTGTACGTGTATAACCTGTAGGCGTCAGTGTGAGTCTAAAAGCACCTGTGGTGCTGAGAGTCACAGCCCAGTTGCTAAGCTCATGGAGCAGTCCTGCAAGACCGCTGGCCTGATGAGCAGCAGCTAAGATGACTGGCTCAGCCTTAGCAGCAGCTAAGATGACTCACTCAGCCTCAAAGGTGAGGTTGGAGTGCATACCAGACGTGTTGGGACAACCACTATGAAGGCAAAGAGGTAGGAAGAACAGCAAGGCAGCTGGGTGGTACAGTGGAAAGAGAAAGACCTCAGATGCTACTGTGTGACCCTGAACAGGTCACTTAACTTCTTTTGCCAGTCATAGTTTCCTGTCTATACAATGAGGATAACAGTACCTACCTGCCAATGTCCTCCATTGGCCCACTCCTCCAGTGCATAAGGAGATCATGCTTTAATCATGTTACCTCTAGGGTATATAAGGAGGACGCTACAATACAATAAAGGATAACTGCTGTATGCTTCTCTCTTGCCTCTGGTCTCTTCAGTCCCTCCTGAGAATACAGCCTAAGGCTGGCCCTTGGGCTACTGAGTTAAGAAGCTGCCACAACAATAACCTATATCTGATTGCATGCCATCTTGGGGAAGGGAGAAAGGGAGGGAGAAAAATTGAAACTCAAAATCTGATAAAAGTGAACGTTGAAAATGAAAAATAAATTTAAGAAGAAAGAACCAGCTTTAAAAGCTAAGCAGAAGAGTTTAAACTTAAATCCTAGAAGCAACAGGAATCATCAGAATTTCTTGAATTGACATTGGTCAGACAACTGTAGGAAAAGCACCTTAGCATTTGTGTGAAGGATATCTTAGAAAAACATTGACACTAGTTATGGGAATGGTGCAAAAGTATAGATGGTGCAAAAGGCAAGAGGTGATTTCTTGAACTAGATGAGTGAATATAGAGGAGGAGAGCAATATTGTGATGTAGAATTGACAAGATTTGGTAATTGGATCTGGGGTGAGGGAAGGACCAAAGATAATGCCATAATTGTGAATCTTGGTGACTGAAAGGATTGTGGTATCAATAGGAATTGGAAAGTTCAAAAGAGGGCTGAGTTTTAGGAGAAAGTGTTCTACTTTGGACTTACTGAGTTTGAGATAACTACCCCAAGTCCAGTTTGAAATATCCAATAGGCAGATGAAGATACAAGAACAGATCTCATAAACAAGCCTATGATTTAATTACTGTAGGCATTATCCTATTCTGTAGCTGAGGAAATTGAGCCCAGAGAGGTTAAATGATTTACACAGGATTACATAGGTAGTGTCAAGTGGGATTGGAAACTCGGGTCTTTTGTCCCCTACGTCTAACCCTACGGTTGTTATCTTTTCTTCAGTGCATTCTCTCCCCACCCCTGTAGCGCCAATGCAATATTTATAGTGCCCACGATCATGATAAAGACCATGACTATAAGTATCACATAACATTCGATTGCAAAATATACCAAACTCTCCAGATAGAGGATAGAACTGAGGCATTTATTTAGACACTAGAAAACCGAATCCCAAAACCAGTAAGCCAATTCTATCATAGTACCAAAGATATTCAGAAGCCATAATAACACTAAGAGCCACCGCATCCTTCAGCCTTCCCACAAACCAATAAAGATCACTAACGACTCACAAACCTCTCTAGCTCCTTGCCTGAGTGTCCTCTCTCCCCCACCATCTCCCTAGCTCTGACCAGCTTCCTATGGGCTCTGTTTCTCTTCAGCAAACTCCTCTCACCAGAGGCTCCATGTGACTACGTCCAGCCTATTAGGGGGCAGAGTTTTTCTTCATAGCAGGGAAGCTTCCTGTGCCCTCTGCTCCACTCTTCAAGCAAATTCCCTCCATCACAGGCTCCATGTGACTACATTCAGCCTCTTAGGGGGCAGAGTTTACTTTCAAAGCCAGGGAGATCTTCAGACTTCCCCCTAGGTCTATTAAGGGGCAGGGAAGATCTTCAAATTCCCATTCCCATTACAACCCCTCCCTAGAGCTCCTTGAAGCAGGGCCTTATCCTCACTCACCTGTCTATTTGGCAGCTTGGCCAACCTTCCAAACCTGCAAAATATTTCTGAATTGATTTGCCTGGTATCTCTAGGATGTATAAATTGCTTTTAAATTATCATGTTCTCCTTGCCAGAGGGGACTGTGGTGGGTCCACTGGCTGTTTGCTGGGAGGAGTTAGGGAGAGAGTTCAGGATTTCAGATCCTGGCCTCACATTTTGGGGGAATCAGTGCAGTAACTAAGATGAGGGTAAAGTAAGAGAAACATATGAAAAACCTTCTCTCAAATGAGGCACTAATAACCTGATAATGAATAGAAAGTTATTTCTAATTGTTCCCTAGTTAGCCTAATAATGGGATCTCTGTGATTAGAGGGGCTGAAGGTAGAAGGCTGAAAACTATGCAAATGCCAGCATTCAGCAGCTCCAAAGACACTTGATTACAGACACTTTCTCAATTATCTGTTAATGAGAATTAAGCTAATGGCTCTGCTGGGGTCATCAGGGAAAGAGCTAGGAGAATGTGAGGCACAGTTAGGCTTAAAACCTCATTTTAACCAAAAAGCTCTCTCCTCACACCCCAGCAAATCTATATTTAATCAGAATGGCTAATGAAGACCTTTCCCCAGGGCCTCCCCCAGCTGAATGAGATAGGAAGAGGAACAGGTGTGGGGCTGCACACTTGCATATTCTTTACACTTGGAGACGTCTTCATCATCCTGCACGATCATATCAGCGTTGATATTCACGGCTCATCAGTACCCTCTGATTGAAGGGCGGAGCTCTTCCCAAAACCTCCTCTTAAGGTCAGGCGCCTGAGTTTACCATCTCTTTATTTCCCACCCACTGTTCTCCTTTGGATGTCTCCATCTTTGCTTGTGGACTTGAAGATTCCATTGCCTTTCCTCTCCCCCTTTCCAACTTCCTTTTTATGTATTGTCTTCTCTCATTACATTGTAAATTTCTTGAGGGTAAGGACTTTATTTTTTCATATTTGTATTCCCAGGGCTTAGCATATAGGTGCTTAAAAAAATGTTTCTTCCGGCAGCTAGGTGGTGCAGTGAATAGAGCTCCAGCCCTGGAGTCCAGAGGACCTGAATTCGAATCCGAACTCAGACACTTGACACACTTACTAGCTGTGTGACCTTGGACAAGTCACTTAACTCCATTTTCATTGCAAAAAAGAAAAAGAAAAAATGTTTCTTGACTGATGTCTTGAACTGTTGAGATCTAAACTGCACTTTAGCGGTCATAAACGTCTCTTTGTTCCTTCTTAGTTCACTCAAGAATTGGTTTGTACAATTGTGATTGTTTTGCAACACGCTTTACAAATATCTTCTTTAAGCCTCCCAGCAACCCTGTATACCATTATCCACATTTTACAGATCCTTCTCTCCTCCTTATTGCATGGAGGTGACTTTGGCTGTCCTTACTGAAATCTTTGGCAGGATCTATGAAGCTGGGAAGTGTTTGACCATTGTGATTTAATGATACAGAGAGGTCCACCACTTAGTGGTGGTGACTTTGAGATGATAAATTCCTTGGCTGGGGTAGCTCATATGGACAAAAACAAATACAAAAGTGCCCTTATAGGGGTAAGGAACCTTTGGTCTTGAGGCCACATGTGGCCTCCTAAGTCCTCAAGTTTGGCCCTTTGACTGAATCCAAACTTCACAGAAACAAATCCCCTTAATAAAAGGATTTGTTCTATAAAACTTAGACTCAGTCAAAAGGCCACATCCAAGTTCCTAGAAGACCACATGTGGCTTCCAGGTCCATGTTTCCCATCCCTGCTTTAGTCCTTCATGGCCCCTTTTGATTTCTACAGGGTCAGGGACAGAATTTAAGTAAAGGTGGCAGAAGAAGGTAATGATCACACTTCTTAAATAACATGAATTTTAATTTAAATTGTTGATACTCCAAATGTAATATCTTTGCTCCAAAGCATTTATAGCATTTATAGCATTCTTGCTATAAATGAAACCAAAAGACAGAAGGAAGTTGCAGGTAAGTGGAATATTCTGCTCTTTCCCTGGAGAAGCATATCTTCCTGATGGGGTGATGGGACTGGATTTATAAAAGGAAAACACCAGTCTTTGAAGGCCCTTAATTTTCCCATAATTTCAGCAGCCCAGAACTCTGGCCTCTTGCCCTAGGCATCTGGCCCAACCCGGCCCACCTAGATATTTGACAGTCCTTTCACTGTCACTCTTGACCCACCCCAGACTATTTAATACTCTTGCCACTATTGTACCTTGCCCCACCCCAGACTACTTTATTCCTTTTACTGTTGCACCTGGACCACCCCAGGCAATTTACCACTCCTTAATCCCATCCAGATCTTTTCACTGTCCTTTTTTTGTAAATAAGTATCAGTATCATCCCCATTAAGTTGCAGGTTCACTAGGAACCCTGCCTACTACTATTGGCTTTACAGTAAAGTAGTCATTTGACTGGAAGAGGGTTTGAGGGTGACGTTCCAGGGTTCCCAGTAACCCCAAACTGCATTATTCCTAACAATTAAAGCTGTTCCAAAGCACAATTGGGCTCTCTGTAGGTGGCTGGGTCCCCCTCATTGTGGGTCTTCAGAGAGAGTTGGATGAGCACTTGTCATGGGTGTTGAGGAGGTTGATGAATGGGGAAGCCAGGAGGTTTGAGGAGCCATTAGCATCCTCAAATATGATGGTAGGGTTAGGACAAAGAAGATGCTTATTCTTTGAGAGAGAAGGAAAAATGAGCTGGAGTCTGATAGACTACTGCAAAAAAGTGCAGGATAAGATATTTAGGTTGATGGAGGGAACTGTGATGAATGAAAACCCCAAGATACAAAGTTTCTGGTATTAATTAGGCTAGCTGGTAATCAATAAATTGATGGTCAGTGATTTCTCTTAGTAACCAAAGATGCCAGGGAGATGCTAAAATGCTTTAAATTCTTTCTGATAGGGATTTCCCCTGACAAGTGAAAATCAGCTTTGATTGGTGATTTAATGAGAAGTTGGGCTAAAAGTCTTCAGTTCTTTCTGCTGAGGACTTGCCTTGATCATGAGACTCAGCTATCTCAAGGCATCTGGGCAGGGGAAGACTTTTCCATCGGGATCTCTGGTGAATTTTCTCCTTCATGACCCGAGTTGCCCAAAACGTTAATGGAGGGGCTCCAGAACTGGGGTTCCTTCTACAGGCAAAGGCTGGCCCTGGATTCTGTTAATACTCTAAAGAGAAATTAGGTCTCTCCGTTGGGTGGGGTCCTGTCCACCTAGTTAATGAGCTTGGGCCTTGAGGGCTAGGAGTGATCTCATCAGTTAGCCTTGCCCTTCTGAGACTGGTTGACTTTTTCAGGAACTGGACCTTAACAGAAATAAAAGAAAGAAAAAGAATGGATTAAAGAAGCTGTTGAGTGGTGGTGTTGAGGTTTAGGGGTGCTGGGACCCCAAAATAGTGACATCTGGGTCCTGCCTGAGTGAATTTGACCTAAGCCTTCCCTCAGGCAAAGAAAAACAAAGTTTGTGAGCATTTGTGGTGCTAATATTGACAAGTGGGTCAGATTGAATCTGAGCCCCTTCATGGAGGCAAGATGGATCTTATATAAAAGACTGAGGGAGAGATCTGGGGGTGGCCAAGTAGTCTGGGTTGACTGGAGGAGGGGTACAGGAAGAGTCTTGAGGAATCTAAGGAGGATCTTGATGGGACTGGGGTGACTGGAAATTAGACTGGAGGAAGGAAGGGAATGGGATTTTGATAGGATCAAGGGTGATGATGGGATACAGGCTCTGGGAAACTCCTTGAACTTTGAATGTTTCCATTCGATGAAGAATTTGCCTGAGGCCATAAACTTTCATTATAACTAGTCCCAAATCTCTGTTACTCTTAACCTAGCCTAGCCCTCCATTGTCCAGTTAGTTCCTGCCCTTGATCCGGCTGTAACCCATATCTGTTACCCTTAAACTAACCTAGCCCTCCATTGTCTATCATCTCCAGGTGGCCTTCAGCTATTTCCTACCCTTAATCCCATTCCTGGAGTCTGACTTCAGTTCCATCAAAGATGCTCCTTAGACTCCTCCTCAAGGCCCTCCCCAAACTCTTCCTCTAGACCACCCCTAAATCCTTCCACAATCTTCCTCTATATAAGATCCCTCTTGACTCCATGACAGGGCTAATAATTCAATCTAGCACAGACTCACTCTGTGTCAGATTATTCTGGCCCGCTTGTTCAATAAAAGGATTACAGATACTTAAGCTCCTTAAGAGGCTACCTACCCATTATGGCTAATATTTAATAAACTTTGCTTAACTTTAGCTGAGAGAAGACTTGAGTTGAATTCGTTCAACCAGCCTGTTGATATTTTGGGGTCTTGAGCACCCCTAAACCCTAAACCTCAACAGGTGAGAAGTAGCTGGAGGCAATCTGGAGGTAACAGACAATGGTGGGCTTAATTAGGTTAAGGGTAATGGATATTTGGGCATAGCGCTAATGGAAGAGTTATAGCCCCAAGTGAAACCCAGATCAAGTGGGAAGATTCAAGAAGAGTTCAAGGGGGTTCCCAGAGTCTGTACCCCATCAGTGGGTGGCAGAAAATCACTTAATGCCTACTATGTGCCAGGCACTAAGCTAAGCCCTGGGGATGCAAAAAGAGGCAAAAGATAGTCCCTGCCCTCAAGGAACTCACAATCTAATGGAGATAAACAAATATGTATAAGCAATACACACACATAGACACAAGATAATGGCAAATAAAAGAAGTCAGTACTAAGAGGGGTTAGGAAAGGCTTCCTGTAGAACAGTGGTTCTCAACCTTCCTAATGCTGCGACCCTTTAATACTCATATGTGGGTGTATCTGCATGTGGGTGGACCCGCCTGGAGACAGATAGAGGAGGTTCCTACGACCACTGGAAATATGTGTTTTCTGATGGTCTTAGGTGACCCCTGTGACCCCTGTGAAAGGGTTGATCCACCCCCAAAGGGGTTGCGACCCACAAGTTGAGAACCACTGCAGTAGAATGTGGGGTTTTTGTTGGTACATGTAGGAAGCCAGCGAAACCAGGAGGAAGAGATGAGGAAGGAGTGCATTCCAGGCACAGGAGGCAGTCAGAAGAAATGGCTGGAGTTGTTTGTGGAACAGCAAGGAGGTCAGTCTCTCTGGATCAAAAAATCTGGGTGGGAAGTAAGGTGTAAGAAAGCTGAAAAGGTAAGGGGGTGGGTGGGTGTGGCATGTTGTATTATGAAAGGTTTGGAACTCTAAACAGAAGATTTTGTATTTGATCTTGGAGGTGATAGGAGCCACTGGAGTTTATTGATTAGGGGTAGAAGGGAGGTGACCTGGTCAGGAAAATCACTTTAGAAAAATCACTATAGGCTGAGCCAAGATAGCAGAGAAGAAGCACAAACTTGCTGTCAGTTCTGGCTCCAACCACTTTCAATACCTGTAAAAAAATGACTCTAAACAAATTTTAGAGCTACAGAACCCACAAAGAGACAGAGAGAAACAAATCTCCCACTGAAGATAGCCTGGCAGGTCAACAGGAAGGGTCTATCACACTGAGTTGGAAGCCCAACCCAGTCTCATGTGAGCCGTGTGGTTCTGGCACCAGGGAGACCATGCCTAGTAGGCTAGAGCAGAGCAGACATTGGAGAGTGAATCACCAGCAGCTGTGCTTGGTTTCCAGACTTCTCAACCCATAAACACCAAAAAGAATGTAAAAGGTCAGTCAAGAACTCTGTTGCAACAGGGGAGCATGGAAGAGCACAGTCCTGCCCTTGCCCCTGCAGCGAGAAGCAGTGGAGGCACAGTGGCTGTGCCCCATGGCTGCCTCCAGAGCTCCTGGCCTGAAGATCATAGGGGGACCAAGTGACCATTCAGAGGCTAATTGCTCTTGGTTTAACCTGCTTGGATCTGGATCACAGTCTTGGGTGGTGGTCCTGGGGTGTGTGGCCAGTGAGCCAGAGCTTGTGGGAGCTATAAAGAGGGTGCCCTCCTAATAGCTCTGGCAGGTGCAAAACCCCCAGCAATTTGGGTCAAAGCTTCCAGACATTCTGGAAGCAGAGTTCTACCCTGGCAAAGAGCTCAAAAGTCAAGTAATTGGCTGGCAATATGAGCAAGGAGAGAAATCACAAACAGACCACAGAATCCTTTTTTGGGGACAAAAAGGATCAAAGCATGGAGCGGGAGAAAGACAATGATGTCAGAACTCCTATATCAAAAGTCTCCAAGAAAAATATAAACTGGTTACAGGCCATGGAGGAGCTCAAGAAGGATTTTGAAAATCAGGTAAGAGAAGTGGAGGAAAAATTGGGAAAAGAAATGAGAATGATGCAAGAAAATCATGTAAAATGAGTTAACAGCTTGGTAAAGGAGACCCAAAAATACACTGAAGAAAATAACAGCTTAAAAGATAGACTAACTCAAATGGCAAAAGAGGCCCAAAAAGCCAGTGAGGAAAAGAATGCCTTAAAAAGCTGAATTTGCCAGATGGAAAAGGAATTTTAAAAACTCGCTGAAGAGAATAACTCCTTCAAAATTAGATTGGAGTGACTGGAAGCTAATAACTTTATGAGAAATCAAGATACTATAAAACAGATCCAAACACATGGAAAAATAGAAGGCAATGTGAAATATCTCATTGGAAAAACCACTGACCTGGAAAATAGATCCAGGAGAGATAATTTAAAAATTATTGGGCTACCTGAAAGCCATGATCAAAAAAAAGAACCTAGAAATCATTCTTCAAGAAATTCTCAAGGGAAATTGCCCTGATATTTTAGAACCAGAGGGCAAAATGGAAATTGAAAGAATTCACCAATCACCCCTTGAAAAAGATCCCAAAAAGAAAACTCCTAGGAATATCACAGCCAAATTCCAGAGTTCCCAGGTCAGGGAGAAAATACTGCAAGCTGTCAAGAAGAAACAATTTAAGTATTGTGGAAACACAATCAGGATAACACAAGATCTAGTGCCTTCTATATTAAGGGATCGAAGGGCTTGGAATATGATATTCCAGAGGTCAGTGGAGCTAGGACTAAAACCAAGAATCACCTACCCAGCAAAATTGAGTATAATGCTATAGGGGAAAATATGGTCATTCAATGAAATAGAGAGTTTTCAAGCATTCTTGATGAAAAAACCAGAGCTAAACAGAAAATTTGACTTTCAAATACAAGAAGCATGAGAAGGTAAACAGGAAAAAGAAATCATAAGGAACTTTTTTAAGTTGAAGTATTTACATTCCTACATGGAAAAATGATGATTGTAACTCATAAAACTTTTCTCAGTATGAGGATAGTTGAAGGGAATATATATGTATATATATCATATGCATAGGAGGGTGTATGCGTATATAAATATATATGTGAGTGTAGGCATATGTATGTGTAAAGCCAAGCATGAGCAGCTTTCCAGAGGATGGCTGCTGTGAACAGCTTTCAAGGTTCTGATTACATAGTATAGCAAACTCTCTATTCATTCAATAACAAATCAGAGCAAAACATTCACAGAAAATCAAGGTATATCAAATACCAAGAAAATATGACTATAAACAAATTTTAGAGCTCCAGAACCCACAAAGTGACAGAGAAACAAATCTCTTGCTGAAGGCAGCCCAGCAGGCAGACAGGAAGGGTTCATCGCAGCATTCTGGGAGCTGAGACCAGCTGCAGTTTTAGCCCCAGGGTGACCAGGACCAGCCGTGGCTGGAGCATTCTGTAGAGTGGATCACCAGCAGCTGTGGCAGTTGCCAGAATTATCAACCCATAAATTCCAAAGACAAAGTGAAAGATCAGTGGAGCTTTGCTGAATTTCGAGGGGAATAGAGGAGTGGGTCCAGCCCTCTGCCCCCAGAGCCAGAAGCGGCAGAAGTGCCAGCCCTGCAGCTGCCTCCATGTGGCTGCTTCAGAGCTCCTGGCCTGCAAATTGCAGGAGGGTCAAGTGGCCATTCAGAGGCTAACTGCTCTTGCCTTAACCTGTCTGGATCTGGATCACGGTTTTGGGTAGTAGTCCTGAGGTGTGTGACCAGTGAGCCGAAGCTGGTGGGGGCTGCAGAGGTGGCAGCCTCCTAATAGCTCTGGCAGCTACAAAAACCTCAGCGATTTGGGACAAAGCTCTCCTCTCTGAAAGCAGAATTCTATGGAGCCAGAAAGTCAAGTAATTGACTGGCAACATGAGCAGGCAAAGGAAGCCAAGCAAGAACAGCAATCCAACTTTAGATTCCTTTTTTGGAGACAAAAAGGATCAAAGCATGAAACGGGAGGAAGACAACAGTCAGAACTCCTACATCAAAAGCTTCCAAGAAAAACGTAAACTGATTATAGGCCATAGAGGAGCTTAAGAAGGATTTTGAAAACCAAATAAGAGAAGTGGAGGAGAAATTGGGAAGAGAAATGAGAATGATGCAAGAAAATCATGAAAAGAGAGTCAACAACCTAACTGAAGAAAATAACACCTTAAAAAACAGACTAACTCAAATGGCAAAAGAGGCCCAAAAAGCCAATGAGGAGAAGAATGCCTTAAAAAGATGAATTTGCCAGATGGAAAAAGAATCTCAAAAGCTTTCTAAAGAGAATAATTCCTTC
>CM053581.1:336560229-336587492 GCA_028627135.1 Pseudochirops cupreus | reverse complement strand
GAAGGCAATGTGAAATATCTCCTTGAAAAAAACACTGACCTGGAAAATAGATCCAAAAGAGACAATTTAAAAATTGTTGGACTACCTGAAAGCCATGATCAAGAAAATCAAGGTACAGCATTCACAATATTACAACTTATCACAGAAAATCAAAATACTGCATTTACCATGTCATAACTCAGCAACTTATCACTAAAATGGCCACATAGTTTTCACCAAAGTAGTCACATAGTTTTGAACAAAGTACAATAATTTTAGTCAATCAGTCACTTAGTAACTCAATCATTCAATCATAAAGTACAAAAGTTCAAAGTCCTCTACCCATGGGGCACACTAAGTTACAAATCAGTCACTATTCAGTCATCAATCACTATTCAATTATCAGTCACTACTCAGTCATCAGTCATTACTCAGTCATCAGTCATTACTCAGTCATCAGTCACTACTCAGTATTGTCTTAAGGGGTAGTGGGAAATACAAAAGCCATCCACCCCTAGGTCACTAGTAAATTACAATTTCCCATACTGTTCAGTGACACAGAGTGGAGTAGGTGGAGCCTCCTCACTATCCAGTGTGTTCTAGAGTGAGGAAACTTTGCACATTCAGCCCCTGGACACTTGGTGATAAGGCAGGACTGTAGCATTGTTTTGCTAATATGCAACAGAGCAGATGCTGCCATCACATGACTCTGGAACAAGGTGGCTCTCAAAATCCATTCCTGAGAGGAGGCAGGGCTGGGGCACAGGGATTGGGGTGGGCACAGAGCTCTCAGCACACTTATCCAACACCAGTGATAGAGAAGAGAGGGGTGGGTGCTGGGGCAGGAACCTTATGTTAATAGTGGTCCCTCTCCTGCCTGGGCACTTGGTGGTAAAGTGGAGTTCTGTAGGGGTGTTGAGTTACAACAGCAGGTGTATTCTGTACCCAAGGCAGTAGATTCTGGCATAGCCAGTTCTTGAACAACTTCTGAATCTGGTTCCTGAGTGGGGCCAGGGCTGGGATGCCCATTCATATCACTGGAGTGATAGTGGCTCAACTCCAACTCCTGGTTCCTATTAGTTGATGGTAGCTCCACTAATCTCTGGACTGGATGATCCACTTTCCCCAATATGCTCCCAATGCTATTTAACTTGGAATTCCTCTCTGATAATGTCTATGGATTCTCTCTTCACACTCCTTGTTCAGTACTCCAAGAAGCTTTCTCATATAATTTCCTGAAATATGGCATTCAGACTTTTTCTTTGATTGCTTTAATGGGAGACTTAATATTCTTAGATTGTCTTGCTAAGGTCTACAGCTCTGATTTGTGGAGACTTTAAAGTGTTCTTTCACTTTTGCTGTATTTTTTAAAACATTGCTCTGATATTCACTGTTGCATCTCCTCATTTTTATGTTCTGTCTGACATACTTTGACACAGCATCAGCTACTTCAATAAAAATTTCCATCTCCCATTAATAAACCACTGATTATCTTGTTTTTCTTTTCAAATTCTTCTTGAAGGCCTCCATCTTCCATCCTCAGAAACTGAAGAGTCCCGTGTCTTCACAATGTCACTGGAAGAATATTGGTATTAAAAACAACAGACTTTTGTTTCAGGGAGAAGCTTGGGAACATTAAAATAATTTTACAGTAATCCAAAATCAATTTAGATTACTCCCTTTCCTTCTGTCTCATTCTGCACCCAATCCATTTTCTATTTATATTGTTTGAACATGATATATATCTGTATCCATATATCTTGTAGCTATATACAGATGCATATGTAGCTCTATAGATTATAAATCCAACTGCATTTTATAGTGTAGACAATAATATACTTTCTTCATCCATCAGTTTTTTCCTAGTTGGATAGTTTGACAACTCTTTTGAGTGATTCTGGATCTTATTTCAGGGGCTCTGTAATATTTTGAGGTTTAATGCAACCTGTATGTGGATCAACAATGCAGTATTCACAATGCCTACAGTAACTATAAGTATGCTGATACGGTTATTAATCACAAGATGTAACAGGTTATCTACATGGGAAATATAGCTGGAATATTTATTCAAATACCAGAAAACTGAGTTCCAAAACCAGAAAGTAAAAGCCATCACAGTAGTTATGAAGTTGGCACATGTAGTTAGTGTAGTAAACACCTACATTCTCAAGCCTTCAAAACAGGAAAGTCTACCTCAGGCAAAGATCCTCCTTTCCTCTCTCATGGCAACTGCTCAGCGTCCAGGCAGCTTGCTCCCAGAAGCTCTGGTCCCCAGCAGTTCTCATCCCTGGCGGTCCTCAGCAGGAGTGCTTAGCAGAGATTCTGGTTGGCTCAAAAATAGGAGCTCATGCTGCAACTGCAGCCACTGCCACTTATTGTAGTCACCACCACATGGACTCTAGCTTGGCTCCAGCTTTTTTCTTGCTCCACCTCTTCCTACTATGTCAGCAAGTTCAAGGGGCATGGAAGATCTTCACATCCCATAACCATTACAGTATGTTACCCACAAAAAGGAACACCTGGAGGACCTTGCCATTTATAGAGAATACCTCTTTGACTTGGAATTTGTACTACCTTAGTCAGCAAGCATTAACCTACTTGCTAAATCAAGAGATATGTGAAAACCGAGGGTCACAACAGGTTGGAATGTAAACTTATTTATAAAATCTTACAGAGAAGTATAAGATTATCATCTCATAAAACAGCCAGAAGCAATGGAGGGAAAATACATTTAAAGAAATACTAGACAGTGACTCAACAAAACAAAAGGCATTTAAGAATGAAATTTAAAGGAAAATAACAAAGAATTTTGGCAAAAGATTTGCCAAGATTTTGGTAACAAACTCTTTTGACCAAATTGGGATGCTAAGGCATTGTTGGTGGAGTTGTGAACTGATACAACCATTTTGGAGAGCAGTTTGAAACTATGCCCAAAGGGCAATCAAACTGCACATACCCTTTGATCCAGCAATACCACTCTTAGGTCTGTACCCCAAAGAGATTAAAAAAGTATGGAGGGAAAGGACCTACTTGTACAAAAATATTTATAGCATCTCTTTTTGTGGTGGTAAAGAATTGAAAATCAAGGGGATGCCCATCAGTTGGGGAATGGCAGGACAAGCTGTGGTGTATAAATACTGTTGTCCTCTAAGAAATGATGAGCAAGTGGATTTGAAAATAAAAACCTGGAAAGACTTACATGAACTGATGCAAAGTGAAGTGATCAGAACCAGTAGAACATTATACACAGTAACAGCAATATTGTATGATTATCAACTATGAATGACTTAGCTATTCCCAACAATACAATGATCCAAGACAATTCCAAAGGACTCATGATGAAAAATGTTATTCACATCCAGAGAAAGAATTGATGGAGTCTGAATGCAGATTGAAGCATACTATTTCACTTTATTTTTTCATGTTTTTTTTCTTTTGGTCTGTTCTTCTTTCGCAACATGACTAATAGGAAATATGTCTTACGCAATTGCACATATATAACCTATATCAAATTGCTTGCTGTTTTAGGGAGGTAAGGGAGGAGGGAGAAAATTTGGAACTTGAAATTTAAAAAAAAGTGCTAAAATTTTTCTTTACATGTAATTAGAAAAAATAAAATACTATTAAATATTTTCAGTATCAAGGACATTTAAACTGTAACATCACAGTCTTAGATGTTCTTTTAGAGGAAGTATAATGGGAATGTGAATTTGAAGATCTTTCCTGCCCCTTAATACAGTGGTACCTTGACATACGAGCACACCAACTTATGAGATTTTCAAGATATGAGTTGTCATTTGGTTGATTTTTTGCTTTGAATTGCGAGGCAAAATTTGAGGTATGAGCTGCCGCTAGCTGGTGCAGTGAACACCACAACCCAATGCCCACCTCACATCCCGCCTCACTCGTTCAGTCCACGTGTTTACCTCTCCAGTGAAGAAAATTAAGTTAAGCGAAAGTAAAAAAGATACAAAACTCCTCTAACCTCCTCCATCTATCTCCTCCACCCTCTACTTCCACCAGTATCTTCTATTAGCTTAAGTCATCTGATATCCAAGGTAAATATACACTTTATAAAACCAGTTTATTTCTTTACATTCTCTTTTATTATGTTTTTATACAATATTTGTTATTTATAAATACTTTTTCTTATTTAAAAACATGTAACAAAAATATACTGGGTTGGCATTTTGGGGGCTGGAATGGATTAATGGCATTTAATTTCAATGGGGAAAACTGATTTGATATATGAGCAAATTGAGTTATGAGCTCAGTAACAGAATGAATTAAATTTGTAAGTCAAGGTATTACTGTAGACCTAGTGGGGAGTTTGAAGACCTCTCCTGCTGTGAAGATAAACTCTGCCCCCTGATAGGCTGAATGTAGTCACATGGAGGTAGGAGTTTGCTGAGGAGAAGCAGAGCCCACAGAAGCTGCTAAAGAGCTAGCCAGACAGTTGAAAATGGTTGGGGACAGTTGGGGACAGAGGAGGTTAGGCAAGGAGACAGAGAGTTTTGTGAGTTAATATTGATCTTGTATTGGTTTGTGGGAAGGTTAAAGGATGACATGGCTCTCAGCATTATTATGGCTTCTGGATAGCTTTGGTAGTATGGTGGAATTGGCTTACTGGTTTTAGAATTCAGTTTTCTGGTATCTAAATAAATCCTTCAGCTTTATCCTCTGTCTGGAGAGTTCAGCGTATTTTGCAATTGAACATCACGTGATACTTATAGTCAGGATCTTTATTGTGATCATGGGTGCTGTAAATATTGCATTGGTGCTACAAGAAGTGAAAATAGCACTGAAGGAAATAAAAGTGGGAAAAGTAGCTGGACTAGACCAAGTATATATAGAAAAGGATCATGCTGAAGACGATACAATTTTGAGGTCATTAAGGAAATGATTCTCAAAGTATCTCAGAGAGGGGTAGTTAAAAAAGATATAAAACAAGTTTCAGACTTTATTATTATTTTTTTAAAATAGGTGACAGCATCAATATCTACTAACCCATATGTCTACTTTTTCATTTATGTAAAATTTATAAGAGAATAATCTATACATATAGCAAGGTCATTCTTGATGAGAATGTATACAGTGTAAAGAAGATTGTATTCCATTGTTACAAAAGGAATATTTTAGCAAAATACTGTGTGCCAATTATAACTTGAATATAATTGCATTGAATTTCTCTATAAAAAGAAAGTCATAATAAAATATAACTCACCAATTTAGCATATGTAAGATTAAAAAAAATAAAGAATAGAACATAATGGCATGTTATATATATGGATATATGTATGTGTGTATGTGTATGTGTACATATCTGTATATATATATATATGTACATATATAAATTAAAATCTGTTATGGAAACTTCTTAGTTCTATTCAACTTAGAAAAAAACTATTGGGAATGATACTGTAAAACATTATTTAATTATATAAAAACGAAGTTTTTGTACAACAAGAATCAATACGTATGTAATAAATAAATAAAATGCATATGTAAATAAATAGACTGGGAGGAAATCTATGAAATAAATATTTCTGATAAATATCTAACATTTAAAATTTTATGAATTTATACAAACTTTCAAAAATAATATTCCATCTCAATAGGTAAATCATCAATGGATATGATTAGGCAACTCTGGAAAAAATAAAACATATTAATAAGCACCTGAAAAATTATTTGAACTTTCTACTAATCAAAGACAGGCAGCTAGATGGCACAGTGGATAGAGTGCCAGTCTTGGAGTTGGGAAGATGAGTCTTCCTGAGTTCAAACCTGGCCTTAGACATTTTCTAGCTATGTGATCCAGGGCAAGTCACTTAACCTTGTTTGCCTCTCATCTGTAAAATGGGCTGGACAAGGAAATGGCAAATCACTCTAGTATCTCTACCAAGAAAGACCCAGATGGGGTTATGAAGAGTTGGATATGACTGAACAAAATAAAACAACTCATATATTACAGTAAACCCATAAAATTGGTAAAGATGGTTAAAAACTTAAAAATTCAATGCCATGGAGTTGGTAGAAATGGACATCCCTATTACATGGTTGGTGAAGCTGTTAACTGGTCCAGTCTTTTCTAAAAGCAACATGACTTTGTGTATTAAGAGTTATCAAACAACTCCCACCCTTTAACCCAGTGAATTCACTTCTAGCACTACACTTTAAGGATGCTACTAATGGGGAAAAAAAAGAGCTACTTGAATAAAAATATTTCTGGCATCATTATTTGTAACACCATAAAAATTGGAAACAGCTCATAGGTGGTTGTTATGGAAATTCTTTTTCAGGTATGAGTTGAATTAGATGGTTGTTGAGGTCTTTTATAACTGAAATTCTGTGATGCTGGGAATTGCTGAATGTTGTGTAAATGTAATGGAATATAATTGTGCTATAAGAATGATGAATATCCAGAATACTAAGAAATATGTAAAGACTCTTATGAAGCAATTTAGAGTGGGAAAAGGAGAACCAAAAGACTAATATAGTCACTGGCAAGTATATAAATAATAATAATATTAAGCAGCAGCAGAAGCAGCAATGAAATCTGAAAAGTACACAACAAGAAAAAAGTTCATAAGGGAGCTGATGGAAACAAAGGGGGCAAGTGTGTTAGCATCTCGTTCAAATTAATACACACATTTTCCCCTATACTAACTGTAAATGGAAGTTTGTTGATTATAAATTTTTTTTAAAAAAATTCTATAAATGTATTTGAATCTTTGCATTTCTTGATAGTTATTTAAGTTTATGATAAATAAATATTTAAACTAAGCTGCTGACCCAATGACATTAAGGAGGCTAGAAAATACACCTGCATTGGAGATAAGGATCTTCACCTAAGTTTTCATCTCTACAACATACCATTTTCCATCATTAATCTTTTGGAGTTGTCTTAGATTCTTGCACTGCTGAGAAGAACTGAATTTAGCAAAGTCAGTCATTGTACAATATGGCTGTTGCTGTGTACGATGTTCTCCTGGTTCTTCTCACTTCATTCAGCATCAGTTCATGTAAGTCTTTCCAGGTTTTTCAGAAGTCTGCCTGCTAATCACTTCTTATAGCACAATAGTACTGCGTTACATTCAAATACCACAACTTCAGCTATTCTCCAATTGGTGGGTATCCCCTCAGTTTCCGATTCTTGGCCACCACAAAAAGAGCTGCTAAAAATATTTTTGTACATGTGGATCCTTTTCCCATTTTTATGATCTCTTTGGGATAGAGACCCAGCAGTAGTATTGCTGGGTCAAAGGCTATGCACAGTTTAATACCCTTTGGGCATACTTCCAAATTGTTCCCCACAATGGTTGAATCAGTTCACGACTCCACCAACAATGCGTTAGTGTTCCATTTTTCCCACATCTCCAACATAAATCATTTTCCTGTTTTGTCATAGTAGCCAATCTGATAGGTGTGATGGTACCTTGGAGTTGTTTTGATGTTCATTTCTTTCATCAATAGTGGTTTTGAGCATTTCTTCATATTACTATAAATAGTTTCAATTTCTTCATCTGAAAATTGCCTGTTTATATCCTTTTACCATTTATCAATTGGGGAATGACTTTTACTCTTATAAATTAGACTCAGTTCTCTGTATATTTTGGAAATGCATTTCTCAGAGACACTGGCTGTAAAAATTTTCCCCCAGCATTCTGCTTCCCTTCTAATCTTGCTTGCATTGGCTTTGTTTGTGTAAAAACTCTTCAATTTAATGTAATCAAAATAAGCCATCGTGTATTTCATAATGTTCTCTATCTCTTGTTTGGTCATAAATTCTTCTGTTCTCCATAAATCTGACAGGCAAACTATTCCTTGCTCTCCTAGTTTGCTTATAGTATCAGTCTTTACATCTAAACCATGCACCCATTTTGACTTTATCTTGGTATATGGTATAAGATGTTGGTCCATGACTAGTTTCTGCCATACTGTTTTCCAGTTTTCTCAGCAGTTTTTGTTAAATTTGCTTGCTTTTTAAAGAGTATAGTTTCAACATAGCTATCCTGCTTGTCTTCATTTCCCTTAGAACTTTCTTCTAAAGCAATAACAATGAAAAAAAAACAACACATAGTCTAGCACTGGACTTGAACTATAACACTGCCAGTCATATTTCCAGGAATCTGCATAGTCTTGTTACTTGACAACTGGAATTTGGGGAAAAGAAATCATGCAGTGGGCTGCAGTAGCAGAGGAAAGGCTAGTGACCACCAAGGATCAGCAACCAGAGTAGAGGTCATGGAAAAGCAACATTAAAGAGAAACTGTGCATAGGGTAGGCTAGAGAGAACATAGGATGCCTGCTGGAACAAAAGACAGTGGCAGTGGAATTATAGGGCATCTGCAGGAGAGGAAGAAAGACCTAGGAGACACTCTGGAAAAAGAACAACTAAACACCAAACACCAAAGTGAAGGAATAAAGCTTCTTTCTCCTTGTAGGGGATTCTGTCCAGAGTGATGATGTAAGTAATGGGGACTATATAGGATCCCGAATTGGCTTGCTATTTATTTGGTCTGGATACTGTATACTCAGAGATGAGTCCTTTATCCTGAGAATAATACGAAGTGTGTTTTTAAGTCATGTAGACTTTCACAGATTCCTAGGGAGAGAAGGTTTCCCATGATTGTATGTCAGTTCCGATGTGTGCATTCCCTGGTCCTTGACTATAATAAATAAAATTGTTTTATGTTTTGCCCCTATAAGCTTGAGTTTTTAATAAAGGGAGCTGGTGGTTAACTTCTAAGAGAGTGTTAGATGTTGACATTCCTGGGGATAGTTACCTTGTCAGGGCAAAAAACTCAGATAAATGTCTAAATTTCTATCCCTTTAAGATACTTCCCTTTGAAATAAGCCAATTTAGTGCTGAGGGGAGACAGAAAAAAATATTTTTGTGTAAAGAAAAAGGTTTAAGTCAACAAAGTAAAAGATATAAGGTATTGCCTTTATTTTTGAACATTTTGATTTTGATGCTTGAAAAGAACAGGAAAAGGACTTTGGTTTAATAAGAACTACCAATATTTGTGCATAAAGTTATCAGATAGCATTTTGGTACAGAACTGTAGCATAATTATAAAGACAAATCACCTTATAAAAGATATATGAATTATATAAGTACAAAGATATATAAATAATATGTTAACAAGACATAATATTTATAATATAAAGATATATGAAAGACCTCATTTGTATGTGAACGGTTTAGTGGTATCAATGGAGCAAAGAAAGAAATTTATTTTAAAAATAGCACTTAAAAGGTTTCAAAGATAGAACATGATGTTCGATTACATTGAAAATTGAGAGTTGTAATCATTGTGGCTTGTCATTTCATTTGAATATTATCTTTTAAGACAAAAGGGTAAATTTAACTAAAAACAAAAATCCTGTATAGACTCGTAGGGTGCAAGCCCAATTCACAAAGCACAAACATTTATAGCCAACCTTCTCCTGCTGCCAGCTGAGATATAGCAAACAAGTCTATAATGATCTTAGTAGCCAACCCATGCCAACTATTAGCTCAAATATGGGAGCAGAGATCAGTCAATCAATAAGCATTTATTAAGTACCTTTAGGTGCCAGGTATTGTGCTAAGTGTTGAGGATACAAAAAAAAGAGGCAAAAGACAATCCCTGGAGTTTACAATCTAAAGGGGAAGACAACATGCAGACAAATGAATACAAAACAAGTGTATATACAGGATAAATCTGAAATACTGTAATTAAAAGAGAAAAGGCACAGAAATTAAGAGGGGTTGGGGAACTAACAAAGGAACTAGACTCATAAAACCAGTCAGTCATCAGGCTGTTACAAGATCAGAAGTAAACCTGAAGATATAGTAACACGTGTATAGAGAGGTCTCATTTTATGTAAATTGACTTTATGCAAATTCTGCTGGGAGGTGAGTGACAGGACTCCAATCGGGGGTCAGCCCAGGTTCTGGCTCCAGCAGGTGTTAGGGTCCTCCCTCTGTGGGGCCCCAGGCACTGGCTGCTGAAACACCCCTTTGTGGAGGGGTTGGGTCCATGCAGAGCCCCAGGAGAGAAGGTGGAGTCTGGGGAATGGCAAACAATACTGGAGCTTACCCACGGAAAATATGCCTTTAATGTAATTATATGTTTTATTCTGTACATGTTAATTACTACATGTTGAGTAAACTTATTTCTTATTTTGCTGTTATTTTCATTTGATTACATTTTATGTTATATTCTTGCTCTAGCAATGTCTGCTAATTGTTTTACACATACTCTAATGCTTACAGTTAGGTTGGATTTTTAGACATATATATGTATATATAGGTACATATGTATATATATATATATATATGCATGCAGATATATGTATGTATGTATGTGTAGATATATTTGTTTTGTTTGTCAACCATTCTTTGCTTTGTTTTTATGATTAATTGCTGTGTACTATGGACATGCATATACTTCTGAACTGTACACGTGTTATGCCTTGTACAAAATTTAGGCATTTTGTACCCTGTCAGATGATATTTTTACAATTCCTTCCATGTCTTTTTCAAGCACTATTTCATTTTGCCTGCAAAGGTACTGTAGATTAGCTACCTAGGACACCAAGAAATTCATTCTTCTTGATTTTGAAGTGTTGATATTTCTGCTTATACAGCTCAAGCTTCTTTTGACTGACTCCTACAAGGGACTGCAAAAAGTTTTGGCTCAGGGGAAGAATGCTACCTAAGGTTTAAATCTGGGCATTTGCATAAGATCTCATTAGGAAAGAGAATGATTACTCTATACCAGTGGTTCTCAATCTTCCTAATGCCTCTGCCCTTTAATACTCACAGATGGGCATATCTACATGGAGGCGGACCCGCCTGGAGATGGATAGAGGAGTGGTGTCTTGGTTCCTAAGACCATTGGAAATATGTGTTTTCCGATGGTCTTAGGCGACTCCTGTGACCCCTGTGAATGGGTCATTTGACCCCCAAAGGGGTCATGACCCACAAATTGAGAACCGCTGACCTAGAGCTTTTGTTTCTGGAAGACTGGACCTGCCAGATACTCCCCTTGGTTTCCTTCCCTTCCTCTTTTCCAGCTTCCTTTTGTGTATTGTCTTTCTGTAATAAAGTAGAAGCTTCCTGAGGGGCTGGGGCTGTGAAGCTTTCTCATTTGTATTCCCAGAACTTAGCACAGGGCAGGCATACTGTAAGTACTTAATAAATGTTTGTTAAATTTAATTGAATTTCACATCTCCTCTACCCTGATTTTCACTGTTAGCTTGACAGTTAGGGCCCTTACACATCTCTGAACTTGTCAGGAAAAATCACCTGAAGTTTCTCATTTCCAATGCACTTTAAAATAACCCTGACTTTTGTACACATTTGTAGGCTCTTCAGTGGAACGAGCTCAGAGAGGCTGGAGCTTGAAGATCAGTTCCCGTTCTGCTGCTCACTCTTCTGGGTGACTGTGGCCAAGGATTTTATTTCTCAATTTACTCATCTATTAGGTGAGAGTAATAATGCTTAAGTTACCTGCCTTTTGGGCTATTGTGAGGAAAGTAATTTGTAAACCCTAAAATGCTGTAGAAACGGGAGTTATCTTAACTCTTACTAGCTGTGTGACTTTGGGCAAGTTCACTTAACCCTAACTGTCCTGCCTTCCCCCCTCCAAAAAAAAGGACAAACAAGCGAAAAATAAGGGGTGGCTAGGTGGCGCAGTGAGTAGAGCACTGGCCCTGGAGTCAGGAGGACCTGGGTTCAAATCTGGCCTCAGACACTTGACACGCTTATTAGCTATGTGACCTTGGGCCAGTCATTTAACCCCAATTGCCCTGCCTTCCCCCTCCAAAAACAAAAGACAAAAAACAAATAAGAAATGGGTATGATGATGATGATTGATGATTGATGATGATGATGATGATGATGATGCCAGAGGAGCCCAAGTTGTGGCAGGTCCTACTAAGCTAAAAAAGGTTTTGAATACAGGCCCAGTAATAAAAATGAAAACTGTGCCTCCTCTCAAGGCATATTTTATATTGACAAAAGTATGTTGACCACCAGAGATGAATTTTTCAGGCCGTTGTAACTCACAGACTGTCAGGTATGCCCCTAAGCTGGCATCCACCTACTTCATGGACAATTGTGGCCAGTGGCCTTTATGTGGAACTAAGAGTAGGTTTGGAGACCAGTGAGAATGACCTAACTCAATGACCAGAAAAGTTAGATGAAGAAACTCTGGTCTGAACAGGAAATAAAAGTAACGCTGAACTAAGAAGCATAACTAAAGACAATTGTGAAAACCCTATTTATATGCAAACTTGAACCATGTTAAAGTTAGTAATAATACTGAGGGGGTCTAGGCTCTGGGAACCCCCCTGAACTTCCCACTTGATGAGGTGTTTGCCTGCCGCCATATGCCTTTCATTATCACTAGGCCCAAATCTCTGTTACTCTTAACCTAGCCTAGCCCTCCATTGTCTGTCGTCTCCAGGTAACCTTCAGCTGCTTCCCATCCTTAATCCCTTTCCTGGAGTCTGACCTCAGTTTCATCAAAGATCCTCCTTAGACTCCTCCTCAAGACCCTCCCCAAACCCCTCCTCCAGACCACTCCTAGATTCCTCCCACAACCTTTCTGTGTATAAGACCCCTTCTTGCCCCATGGGTGTGAGAGCACCATAGAATTTTCTAGCACAGACTTGCTCTGTGTCCAGTACAGGTGAACTTTTAATAAACCTTGCTTTAATAAACTTTGTTGAGAGAAGACTTGAGTCGAATTCATTTGGCAGGACCCAGCGTGTTGGTATTTTGGGGTTTCAAGCACCCTTAACCCTAATCGCTTCAATAGCACCTACTTCCCAGGGTTTTTGTGAGGATCAAATGGGATATTTGTAAAGTGCTTAACAGTGGCTGGCACATAGTAGGTATTTAATAAATCTGTCCCTCCTTCCTTCCTTTCTCTTAAGAAGTTATTTCAGTATACCTAGGATGGATGCTCAATAGGCAATTTAAAAATCCAAACCTACTAAATGACACAGTAGAGAATATATATCAATATTATAAAAAGCTTCCTTGAAATACAGAAAACGTCTGGTTCAATCCTCTCATTTACCAACTGAATAACACAAAGTCCCGAAAGGGACATAGGTAAGTGTCATGACAGCTAACTGACATTGCCCCTGCTCTCTGTTCTCTAAGAGCAGTTAAATTACTATGACTTTTCCCAGCACAGAGAAGGATCTAGAATCCTGATTTCATCTCAGGATAAGAATTCCCTTACAAATAAGTTGCTTCTGCAGGCAGGAAGTTACTGGAGTTGGTGAGTTTTGGGGTTGCTGAGAACCCCAAAATATCAGGGGACAGGGGGTCCCCCTGGGAAAGAACTCAAGTACTCAAACCTTTCAGTCAAGGTGGCAAGTTTTATTGTAACACCAATAATACAGACTAGATTCCTAATGAATCTACAACTTGAAAGGGGTGAGGTTGATACTTATATACAAAAAAGAGATAGTGAAAAGATCTGGATGGGATTAAGGAGTGGTAAATAGCTTGGGGTGGACCAGGTGCCATCAGTAAAAGGAGTGCCATCAGTAAAAGTGGTCTGGGGTGGGTCCAGAGCCACTATGAAAGGATTGTGGAGTATCTATGTGGCCTGGGGCAAGATGCCAGTGATCTGAGCTGCTGAAATGTGTGGGAAAATTCAAGAACTGGGCTGCTTTCAAAGACATGATCTTTTCCTTTTAGGGGTGCAGGTCCCATCACCCCATCAGAGCTGGTTAGACAATGGTTGAGTAGGCACTTGGATATGTCTAGAGAGGATTCCTTTCAGGAAAGGGTTGGAATACTACGTGCTTTCTGAAGCCCTTCCAAGTCTCAGGGTCTATGATTCTGTGATCCTTGGATTTGATTTTTTTTTTAATTAAGAAATTTTAAATAGAATCAGAATAAGACCCAAAAGGCTGCCATGCCATAAAGGAATAAGGACTGAATCTGAAGTCTAAGGACCTGGGCCTTGCATTCAAATTCTGCTGCTTCTCTGAGCTGAGGCAAGTCACTCACCTTTTTTGAAACTCAGTTTCCACCTTTGCAAATGAGGGGCTTGGGCTCAACATCCCTTCCAAGTCTAAATCCTATGATTACATTAAGTCAAGTCAACAAGCCTTTATTAAAGCTCCTACTATGTGACAGGTTCTGTGCTAAGAGCTGGGGATACAAAGAAAAGCAAATGACAGTCCCTGTTCTCTCAAGGAGCTCGGTCTAATGGGAGAGATAATGTGCAAGTAGCTCTGTATAAACAAGATATGTACACGCAAGTAGGCCTCGACCCCTACCCTTTCCCTCAACCTTATATAAGACTTTTAAAAACAATAGATGAGTAGTGATAGTTGTCTAAAGCAGAGGTTCCCAAATTTATTTGGCCTACAGCCCCCTTTAAAAAGAATTACTCAGTGCCCCTCTCCCCTAATCTAATCTATTTAACCCTTTAATGTTTTTTAAAAATTTGCATCATTTCAAAAAATAGAAAATATTTTTTAAATGACACATCTTAAATTTAATAATTTGTTGTAGATTTGTGGGTTTTTTCCTGCATTGAAATTTTAAGACACAATATTGTGTCATGTAACCATATAGCATTGTATTGCTGGACTGCCTGACAATTCGAGACAGGTTTGCCTGCCAACACTTGCTTGTTAAGACTTATCAGCAGACTTGATCACTGCTTGGTTAAAACTTGAGTGGCCACAATAATATAAATGAAAACACCTAAAAACTATTGGACTCTGATTAATTGTCATGGACAGTCTTTGTCCTTGAAGAATGAGTAGGAAAATACATCTTCATTCTCCTGGTAGAGAGATGGGGGACTATGGACATGGAACGTGGGATACACTGTCAAATGAAGTTGTTACTAAAAGTTGTTCAGTCATTTCCAGTCATGTCCAACTCTTCATGACACCATTTGGAGTTTTCATGGCAAAGATACTGGAGTGGTTTGCCATTTCCTTCTTCAGCTCATTTTACAGATGAGGAAACTGAGGCCAACAGCATCCCCAGGATCACACAGCTAGTAAGTGTCTGAGGTTGGATTTAAACTCAGGTCTTTCTCCAGGGCTGGAGTTCTATCCACTGCATCACTTAGCTGCCCACTTGTTTCGAACAATACTTATTTGGCTTTCTTTAAAAGTTTTCTCTGTGAGGAAGGGTTCAGGGTAGGGATGATGGGGTACAGGCTCTGGGAAACCTCTTGAACTCTGATTGAGTCTTTCTACTTGTTGAGGCATTTGCCTGGGGCCATAAGTGGTTCATTATTGCTGGACCCAAATCTGTTACTCTTAGCCTAGCTTAGCCTTCTATTGTCCAGCTGCTTCCCACCCTTGATCCTATCAAAATATCTCTACCCAAATCTGTTACCCTTAACCTAGCCTAGCCCTCCATTGTCTGCCATCTCCAGGTGGCCTTCAGGTATTTTCTGCCCTTGATCCCATTTCTGGAATCTGACCCCAGTCCCATCAAAGATGCTCCTTAGATTCCTCCTCAAATCCCTCCCCAAACTCCTCCTCTAGACCACCCCTAGATCCCTACCACAGTCTTTCTGTATATAAGATCCCTCTTACCTCCATGAAGGGGCTGAGATTCAATCTAGCAAAGACTCAGTCTGTGCCAGATGATTCTGGCCCACTTGTCCAATACTAGCGTCACAGGTACCAAGGTTCCTTAAGAGTCTCCCCATTATGGCGAATCTTTAACAAACTTTGCTTTCCTTTGACTGAGAGAAGACTTAAGTCGAATTAATTTGGCAGGACCCGTCGTGTTGGTATTTTGGGGTCTTAAGTACCCTAAACCTCAACAGAGAGAACCAAGAGGGAATGACTATGGTTTAAGTCAGACCTGCACAACCTGGCCTTAGGTAGGAGCCAAAATTAAAATAGGCTAAACATTCTTGGGTCACAGATACGTTTTTATTGGCTCACTTTTCAAGTAAAGGCATAATTAATTTTGCAAATAAACCACATATTTAAAAAGGGAAATTTCAATTAGTACCAATTAATTACACTTACTGCTTAAGATTTTTATTTACCTGAGCTCCTCTCAGACTAGAGATGATGCAGGGTTGGTTGCCGTGGGTCATGTGACAAAAAGGAGATTACATGGAAGGCACAGATGAAGCACTCATTACGGCTTTACTTTACTCTCTTTCACATCTTCTGCATTATCCTTTGTCTGGTCAAAAGCAGCCTATGGGCCATGTATAAGTACTAAAGGCCCTTCCCCCTCCCTACCATTAAAAAAGTGCAGGGCTTGGAGGATCCTAAGTTCTCACCTGGCTCTGGCACTTCATGAAAGGACGCTCTCTGTGCTCGGGCTGGTTATATATCTGGCTCTTAGCAGATGCTGTGTCTGGAGGCTCGGCTTCCCCTCCCAGGGCTGAGGCCCTCCTAAAACACTGATATAGCACATTCCATTCTGTGCAGTAATTGTCACTGTGGCAATTGCTAAGGAAGGGGTTGAGAGGAGGGACAGAGGAAACCCTTTGGGGAAGCCCATCCGGCTTCTTTGTTCAAACTATCTTTTCCCCCCTTTCTAAGTCTACTCTGAATCACTCTTTCCAGGACACAATGGGAGATGGTTCTTGATCTAATCTGGTCCAAGTCAGAGCAAAGCAGGCTTCAAGACCCCGAGGAATTTATGTATAAACGGATTGGCCCTCACTCCAAAAGACAGGCAGACCTGGTGGGGGCTGGGGATGTCTTTCCCTGACCCCCTCCTCTGCCCCAACCAGGGCTCAGAATACCCAGCAATAGCACTGGAAGGGATCTGGAGATCAGAAAAAAAAAAGACCATAGAATGGTAGAAATGCAAGGGATTTTAGAGTCTATTTTACAGACCTTTTACAAAGAAGGAAACTGGGACCAAATTTTGCCAGTGGTCACAGCAAGTTAGAGAACTGAATGATCAATGGAAGGGGCAGGAGGTTGGGGCTGGCAGATGTGGGCACCAGGCAGAGCAAGCTCGAGCACGCCTCAAGGACTGGGCCTTCATTGGCCAGTCACCACCCCCACCTCCTTTCCATCAATTTTCAGAATCTCATTCTGTTTCTGCAGTCCTAGAATCCTATTAGAAGATCAGTAATCTTTACCAGGGCTTGGAGAATAATTGCTTTGCTCTTCCCTCCCACACCTTCCCCCGCATACAAAACTCACTGCTAGGAAAAATGCCAAACCCAGACACAGGCCACAGACGCCTAGAGGAGGATTGAAGACTTTTCCTCAGAAGAGGGAGAGGATCCTTAGCATTGCGGCTGCTGTATGAGCTTTCTTCCCCAGGCTTCAGTTTGCCTCCCTGTGAAACAGGTACAAACGTGTAGCTACTAGGATGGGAAAAAGCCATTGGAAAGTAGAAAGTTTTGAGAATGAAAATGGCAAGAAACTTAGTTAACTAACATTGCCAGGACACTGCACCTGGCAACCCCCTGACTGCCTGGCTGTGTCCTCATGATTTGGGGAGGACATCCCAAGCAGTCAGACAGGACACCTGAACAAAGGCATAGAATGGGACTGTGCATGCTGAGTCTGAGAAATGGCCAGTCATCCAGGCTGGCTTGGAGAATAGGATTTACATAAAGAAGCAAAAGAAAACGAGCCTGGGAAGGAGGTTGGGAATTCTATATGGGGTCTTGAATAGTAAAATAAAGACCTAAGACCCCTGGCCCAGTCCTGCCTAGGTCACTTACCTGGATGACCACGAGCCATTCTTCTCTAGGTCTCAGTTTTCTCCTCCATAAAATGGGTGGCCTCTGAGGTTGCAGCTCTGAAGCTATGAGGACCTGAGAGGATACTATTTCAGTCCATAACCACACAGGAATGTTCTCCCCCTTACAATGGTCATCCAGCCTCTCCTAAGCCCTCCAGACTACCCCTCTCAGCTGGCCCATTCCACTCAGGTCCAGCTCTAATTGTAAGGCAATGTTTTTTTTTTCTTTTGGAGGGGGGAGGGCAGGGCAATTGGGGTTAAGTGACTTGCCCAAGGTGACACAGCTAGTAAGTGTTAAGTGTCTTAGGTCATATTTGAACTCAGATCTTCTTGGCTCTATCCAGTGAGCCTCCAGATGGCCTCTTCAGATACTTGGAGGTCACTGAAATCTTTAGATCTTTTTCACACCAACTGCTGTCTAGCCCAGTCTCCTCCCTCTTATACTTGTATAATTGTTGTTTTTAATTTAAATGTAGGACTTGACATTTTCCTCTATTTAATTTCATTAGATTCTAGCCACCAAGATCCTTTTGAATCCTAACATTGTCAATGAACAAGCTATCTATGCCTCCCAGCTTTGCCTTCCATGCAAATTTGGGAATTATGCCATTAAAAAAAAAAAAACCAACCAAACCATTTTAAACAGCCCAAAGCAAAAGGGCCCTCCCTGTACTAGAAGCCTTCCTCTAGGTTGATATTAACCCACTAATTGAGAAAGTTGTGGATGGATCACCAACTCTGGTATTATTTTGCTCATTTCTCTTTGTCTGGTTTCCAAGGGTAGTGTACAAAATTATCGAATGCTTTGCTGAAATCTAACTAGATGTTATCTCTTTGCAGTGGTATCAAATTCAAATAGGAATGGAGCCACTACTAAGCCACACCCAAAGATCTTTGTGGAGGTACCCTGACTCAGAAAACCACAAGTTAATATTATCTAAATTTTGTTATATTTTATTTGCTTTGTTAAATATTTCCCAATTACATTTTAATCTGGTTGGGGGGAATGTTGTGGAGTGAATGTTGGACACTTGTGTTTATAGCATTTCCCCAATTCTATATCTCTAGGTGTTAGAATGAATAGGGAGTAAGACCTGAATTCAAATCCTGCCTCAGATATTTATTAGTTGTGTGACCCTGGACGAGTCACTTAATCTCTATGTGTCTTATTTTTCTCATCTCTAAAATGAGTCTAATGATAGTATCTATCTCAGGGTTAGATCAAATAAGTGAATATGTGTAAAGTATTTTCTAAACCTTAAAACAGGAGGAAAAGGAAGAGGAGGGAGAGCAATCTTATTTTTAAAAATGGAAAATGAAGTTAGTCTGGCTTGATCTGTTCTTTATGAAGCCACATTGGCTCTTATTGACTGCCACATTTTTTCTGTGTTCAGAGTAGTAGATAGAGTGCTAGGTCTGGAGTAAGGAGGTCCTGAGTACAAATTCAGCCTGAGACACTAGCTGTGTGACCTGGGTAAGTCACTTAACCTTTTTTTTGCCTTAGTTTCTTCAATTGTGAAACAGGGATAATAATAGTATCTATCTCCAAGAGTGATTTGTAAGGATTAAATGAAATAATTTTTGTAAAAAGTACCTAGCACAGTGCCTGGCAGATAATAGGGATGATGTAAATGCTTGTTCCATTCCCCTTCCCTTCCCCTTCCCGAATCATCTCTTCAATAATTTATTGTAGAATTTCTCAATAAATCAAAGGCAAAGTCTCCAAGCAATAATTTGAAGAATTTATCTTCTTCCCTTTTTTGGAATATTGGAAAATTCCTCTGTCTGTAGGCCTTTTCTCCATGATTTTTCAAAGATGGGTGACATCAGCCCAGCAGTCACAGCCACCCTTTCCTTCAGCATTCTAGAACGTGGCTCATGGAGGATCGCTGACTTGGACCGATTGAGCAACAGCTGGGGCCTCTCTGCCATCTCCTCATTATCTGGGCCTTCAGTTTCCTGTTATCTGCTTTTGTTCCGTCCTTCCTTATCCAAAGATAATACTCTTTGTCAGAGAAAACAGATGTGAAATGAGAGTTTGTAGCTTTGCCATACGTGTTCCTGCTCCTATTCCTCGTAGAGGATCAAGGTTTAAGATATTTACTGTTGATCACTCGATCATTTTCATTCACCTATCCATCCACCCACCCACCCTTCCTTCCATCCATCCATCCATCCATCCATCCATCCATCCACCCATTCATCTTTTAAGTCCAAGGAACTAGAAGAAAAATGCCATTTATGTAAATAGAGACAAAGAACTACTTTAGAGAATTTAGATCCTGTCTAAGACAAAAGTTGCGCTTGCTGGTGCTAAAAGACTTACAGAAGTTGTGTGTGTGTGTGTGAGACAGAGAGAGAGAGAATGAGAGAAAGAGAGACAGAGAGAGACAGAGAGAGACAGAGGGGGGGGGGAGAGAGGAGAGGAGAGAGAGAGAAGAGAGACTGACCCTTTTGGTGTTCCGGTGATATATATGGACCCCTTCTCAGAATAATTTTTGTTTTAAAATTCATAATTTAAGGAAATGCTAAATTTCCATTGGAGGTTACTAAAAATAAAGATGTAACATATTTTTTTCCCCATCCAAGTATAGGCCTCCTGAGACTTATCCATGAGCCCTTTTTTGTGGGGGGCACTGCTGTGGATGGTTCAGTTAAGAATCTCTGCTTTAGAAGTTCAGGGCAGTTAGGTGGTGCAATGGATAGAGTGTTAGCTCTGGAGTCAGGAGGACCGATTTCAAATCAGGCCTCAGACAATTATTGGCTGTGTGACCCTGGACAAGTCATTTAACAGTTTGCCTCAGTTTCAGCAAATGTAAAATTAGCTGGAGAAGGAAAATGACAAACCACTTTAGTATGTTTGTCAAGGAAACCCCACATGGGGTCACAGAGAGTCCGACATGACAGAAACGTCTCAACAAAAATTCCTGAGCAGCTCCCTGAGAAGCTGCATCTCTTTAGCAAAGGCAAACTCTGAAGTAATTAACTGGATCCTTGCAGCCAAGATTTGGGGCTTTACACTTGACTTTGGGTTGAGAGGAGTGGTTACACAGTCTTGGAAGGCTGCAAGATAATCGAAAGTGGCCTAGGAACACAGAAAACTCACCGAGAAGCAAGATTTCTTCCCTCTTCTCCCCCTGGGGTTGAATACCTGGGACGCTGAACACTTATTAATACTTAATAAAATCCTTATTGGGTTGTACTGAACTGGCATCTCTGTCAGAACACCCTATGATTGCTCTGTTCGGAGAACAAGGATAGAAATCAAACCTGGGATTGGATCCAGGGGTCGATGGAGAGGGAAGAGGGAAGGAAAGGGGGGACCACGGACAGACACAGGGATGAAAAATACCTGAGAGAGACTAGAAAGGGAGGCTGAGTGTGGGAAGCCCTTCTTCTGCTAGAGACCATCTGTTTTCACTGGAGAAGCCCCAAGGTACCAAATCTCCTGCCAGAGAGAGATTCCCCCAGCCCAGATATGAATTAATTTCTGTTGGCAAGACAGTTGAGTTCAGCCTGGGCGTCTGTCCAAAGCAAGCTGACTTTTTTGACTGAATAGGTCAGGCAGATTGGGAGCCATGCTGTGGCTGGCCGTGGTCACCTTAGCAGCAGCCTGGACATTCAAGAACTGGCAGTTCCCACTCAAGGAAGACCAGTGGCTTTGAAGAGCCATCACCGAACAAGTCTTGAGCACATTTCCTGTGGGCTACAAGGATAACACGATTCCTATTTCTAGCTAGGTGGCTTATTACTTAGAGTACAGGAACTCCTGAGTTCAAATCCAGCCTCAAGTCCTAACTAGCTGTGCAACCCTGGGCAAGTCACTTCATCTGTCTGCCTCAGTCTCCTCAACTGTAAAATGGGATAATAATAGCACCCACCTCCTAGAGCAGTTTTGAGGATGAAGTGAGATAATATTTGTAAAGTACTTAGCACAGTATTTGGCTGAGAGTAGCTGCTTCCCCCCCCTCCCATTCCTTGCCCTGCCCTCAGGAAACACAGAGGCTAATTAATAAGACCAGCCAGGGGCACAAAGGGTAATGAATATTTCTAAAGTACTTTATAATTTAAGGCACCTTCACAGCATCCCAAAGCAGTCATTTTCTTTCCTATAGATGAGCAAATTCAGATGTAGACAGGGCAGCTTGAGCTGTGGGTGCACAGCTAGGATGCGACAGGTCTGGTACTTGCACCCAGGCCCTCTCAGCCCTAGGTCCATTCTCTTTTCTGGAGCAAACTTCAAGTCTTTCCTCCATCTGCTGGAATTTCTCTCTTCCAAATAACCAAGATTTCAGGGAACCAGTGAACCTTCTGACAGAGGGGATGACTCAAGGGACAGAACGAAACATATGTTTTTCAGCCACAACCAACTAGGGGATTTGTTTTGTTTAACTATGCATATGGTTACCAGGGTCCATCCGTCCATCCCTTCCTTCCTTCCTTCCTTTCTCTTCCTTCCTTCCTTCTTTCCTTCTTTTTTCTTCCTTCCTTCCTTCTTTCTTTCTTTTCTCTTCCTTCCTTCCTTCCTTCCTTCCTTCCTTCCTTCCTTCCTTTCTCTTCCTTCCTTCCTTCCTTTCTCTTCCTTCCTTCCTTCTTTCCTTCTTTTCTCTTCCTTCCTTCCTTCCTTTCCTTCCTTTTTTCCTTCTCCCTCAAGGTTCTGTGTGTGTGTGTGTGTATAGTGATTCATTTACAAAAAAAAATGAAGAGAGATTCATGTAAGTATCCCTTTTAATGCACAAGAGAACAAAGGCCAGAAGGAAAACCAGACCAACAGAATAGCCTTCAGAGCCACATGTTGGATTCATTTTAAACTTAAAAGGAAAAGCAGGCAGTGTGTAATGGAGATTCACAGCTCCATGGGCAATCCTTACTTTGCATATGGAAATGCTCATTTTGTCTGGTTTTTGTTAAGTTTGGAAGTTTTTTTAATTGAAAATTTTTTTTAAAGGGGAGAAAAAAGGATTTTCCTCTCCTTCAAAGTTCAATTTAGGTGCCTGTCCTCCGTGAACTCCTTAGGTGATAAACTTGTCCTCTGAGTTTCTTCTGGCAGCTTCCCCCTCTTCTTCCCCTTCTTGTGTCATAGCTTCTCATGCATGTATTTCCCCCTTATTAGATTGTAAACTCCTTTAAGTTGGGGTTTGGATCATAGCACCGGGAGCTTCTTATTCTCAGGACCAAGCTTAGTGAATGGCCCAGAGAAGATGCTTGATACATCAAGGGTTCTTTACCTTTGTTTTTTGAGTTATGAGTCCCTTTGATCCCACCCTTACCCTACTCCCATCGCTGGAAAAAGCCTAGGGACCTCTTCTCAGAATTGTGTTTTTAAATTCATAGGATCACAGGAGAAACTGAAATACAGTTATCATTTTTTTTTTTGCTTTTTTGGAAGGGGGAAGGCAGGGCAGTTAGGGTTAAGTGACTTACCCAAGGTCACACGGCTATTAAGTGTTAGTGTTTGAGGCCGGTTTTAACTCAGGTCTTCCTGACTCCAGGGCTGGTGCTCCACCTTACTGCACCACCTAGCTGACCCTATCAAAATATTTTTTAAAAGCAAGTTTATAGATCCCAAATTAGAGAACCCTTATGCTATATCATGGGCAGTTAGATGGTACAGTAGAGTGCCAGGCCTGGAATCAGAAAGACTCAACTTCAGCAAACAACAGTGTTATACTGTACGAGATCCTGTGTTATATGGGCCATAAAAATCAAACAATGAAAGTACTATGTAGGACTTTCATTCAAGAGAAAGAGAAATCACTTTCGACTAGAGTTACCAGGAAAGACTTACTGGGGGCAGTGATATCTCAACTGGGTCTTGGAGGATGAGTAGGATTTCAATATGACATACACATGTAAATATCTAATAGCTGTTCAGTCATGCCTGACTCTCCATGACCCCGTTTGGGGTTTTTTCAGTAAAGAAACTGGAGTTGTTTGCCCTTTCCTTCTCCAGCTCATTTTACAGATGAGGAAACTGAGACAAACAGGGTGAACTTGATGAAGAGCAAGGTCACCAAACTGCTCAGGTACAAGATGTGTGTGTGTGTGTGTGTGTGTGTGTGTGTGTGTATGTGTGTGTGTGTGTGTGTGTGTGTGTGTGTGTGTTGTGGTGGTGTTGTCTAGGTTTGTTATTTCATTGATAAATATATAAATATATTTGGATCTCATCATCTCCAGAAAGTCTTCGGTTAGTCTTATCAAAGTGACTTGCCCGGGGCGGCTAGGTGATGCAGTGAACAGAGCACTGGCCCTGGAGTCAGGAGGACCTGAGTTCAAATCCAGCCTCAGACATTTAACATAAAACTAGCTGTGTGACCTTGGACAAGTCACTTAACCCCAATTGCCCTACCTTCCCCCCTCCAAAAAGCAAAAAGAAAAAAATTAATCAAAGTGACTTGTCCAAGGTCACACTGCTAGTAAGTGTCTAAGGCCAGATTTGAACCCACAGAGTCTTCTTGACTCTAATTTTAGTGCTCTATCTCCTATGCCATCTAGGAGGCCATATAACTAAGAGCACAAAATAGTAAATAAGGGTCAATTAGGATCACATGGCAACTACATGGTACAGTGGATGAAGTACTGGACCAGAAGTGAGGAAGGCCTGAGTTCAAATCCTGTCTCAGACACTTAACCATATGACCCCGGGCAAGTCACTGAACATCTCTCAGCATCAGTTCCCTCCTCTGTAAAATGGAGATGATAATAGCACTTCCCTCATAGAGTTGTTATGGGGATCAATAAGTAAATATACTGTTTCAGAGGCAATAGCATGGCCCTGACACTCATCAACCCTTCTGGGACTCAGTGGCTTCACCTGGAAAATGGAGCTATTGGTCTAGGTGGACTTTTAAGATGCCTTCCAATTCTAGGATGCAGAGTGAATAGAGCATAAGTAGGAGAATAATTTATAGAGAAACAATAGTGTGCTAAAACAAATAACTTGGAAAGATTTAAGAAGAGGGACATGTATACTGGTAAATGTTTAACAAGTAGCTCTCAAAAAAAAATGTACACAGGATATGCTTTTTAAAGTCTAGGGTCTAGACCAATGGTTCTCAACCTGTGGGTCGCGACCCCTTTGGGGTCCAATGACCCCTTCACAGGGGTCACAGGGGTCACTTAAGACCATCAGAAAACACATATTTCTGATGGTTTTAGGCACCTCCTCTATGTGTCTCCAGGCGGGTCCTCCAACATGCAGACACTCTCACATACATCTATCAAAGGGTTGTGGCATTAGGAAGGTTGAGAACCACCGGTCTAGGCGATCAATAAAAAATAAACCAAACCCTAATTTATAGCAGTTGCTGATTTCTAAGGTATAAATGCTTACCCTGAAATAATAACCATCTAAGGAGCCAGGTTTGAATTAGCCCCAGCATACTTTTGATCATTCCTTACCTACTATGTGCTATGGTCCTGGGGAGTCAAAGACAAAACCAAAGAAGTCTCCAGCCTCAAAGAGCTTGCATCATATCGAGGGGATGCAACACATACGTGAGCCAGGAAACACAAAGTGATACAAAGGAGTTTCAAGAGAAGACTGTTAATAACCAAGGAGATCAATAAAGTTCTCATATAAGAGGTGTCAGTTATGAGTCAACAAGCATTTACGAAATGCCTACTATGTGTCAGTCACTTTTTGAGGTCATGAGGATACAAAGAACAGCAAAAGACAGGCCTTGCCCTCAAGGAGCTCACAGTCTAACGGAGGGGAGAGGAAACAGAATGAAAACAATCACGTACAAACAAGTGACATGCAGGGTAAGTGGGAAAAGATCAGCAGAGGTAAGACACTAGAAGTGGGCTTACAGTCGAAGGTGGAATTTTAGCTGGGACTTGAAGAAAGGCAGGGAGGCTGAGAGGCAGAGATGAGGAGGGAGAGAAGATGCCCAGAGCTGAGAGATGAAGTGCCTTATTCACAGAGCAGCAAGGAAGTTACTGTCGCTGAACTGAAGAGTATGTGTGGGAGGGATACAAGGTATAAAGAGACCAGAAAGGTGTGTGGAGGGGAGGGATGCAATCAGGGTTAAGTGACTTGCCCAGGGTCACACAGCTAAGTGTCTGAGGCCAAATTTGAACTCATGTCCTTCGGACTCCAGGGTCAGTGTTCTATCCACTGTACCACCTTGCTGCCCCTTAACAGAGGAGTTTATATTTGTCAGGAGCCTATTGAGTAGGTGAGTGTCATGATCAGACTTATACTTTAGGGAAATCACTTCAGTGGCTGAATGGAGTATACACTGGAGTAGAGAAAGAGTTGCAGCAGACCAACCAATCAGGTATTGCCGTTGTCCAGGTGTGATATGATGAAGGCCTGCACCAAGGTGGCGGAAGTCTCAGAGGAGAGAAGGGGACATAGAGATTGCTAGGGTAAAATCAATAAGCTTTGGCAACAGATTGGATATGGGGGGCAAGAGTGAGAGATAGTGAGAAGTCAAGGATGCTACCGGGGTTGAAAGCCTGGGGGCTGGGGGCTGGTGGTGCTCTCCATGGTAACAGGGAAGTTTGGAAGGGGGAGGTTCTGGAGGAAAGATAAATTCAGTTTTGAACACATGGAGTTTGAAATGTCTGCTGGACATTGAGCCTGAGATGTCTAAAAGGCAGATGGAGACACAAGACTGGAGGTCAGCAGAGATTTAGGGCTAGATTTGAGAATCATCAGCAGGGAGATTAAACTGAATTAAATTAAAAAATTAAACCCGTGGGAGCCGATGAGATCACCAAGTGAAATGACATAGAGGGAAAAGAGAAGAGGGCCCAAGACAGAGGCTTATGGGACACATGGTTAGTGGACCTGAGCTAGATGAGGATCCAGCAAAGGAGACGGAGAACCAGGAGTGGTGTCCTGAAAATCTAGAGAGAAGGGAGTATCAAGGAGAAGAGGGTGATCAGTAGTGTCAAAGACTGCAGAGAGGTAAAAAATAATGAGGTTTGGGGCAGCTAGGTAGCAAAGTGAATAGAGTACCAGCCCTGGAGTCAGGAGGACCTGAGTTCAAATCCAGCCTCAGACACTTAACACTTAGTAGCCATGTGACCTTGGGCAAGTCGCTTAACCCCAATTGCCCTGCTCTCCCCCCTCCAAAAAGACAAAAAAAAGAGGTTTGAGAAAAGGTCATTGAATCTGGCAATTAGCAGACTGTTGGTAACTGGAGCGAGCCATTTCAGTGGCATGATGAGGTCACAAGTGAAAATGTTAAGAAGATGGCAAGAGGAGAGAAAGTGGAGACACTGGTTGTGGATGGTCATATCAAGGACTTTAGCCACAAAGGGCAGAAGATCCTAGTAGGATGCTAGTAAGCAGGGGTAGAAGAAGTAAATGAGGGGTCTTTTTGGGGGGTAGGGAAGACATGGGTATGTTTATAGGCAATAGAGAGTGAGCCAGTAGGCCAGGAGAGATTGAAGATAAGAGAATAGCCACGACAGAGGAGTCAGGATGGAATGGGAGTGCTTGAACAAGTAGAGAGGTTGGCCTTGGAAAGGAGTAAGGCCACCTCTTCATGGTTGGAGGAATTAGGCAGAAGACATCTAAATGATATAAATGAGGAAGAGGAAAGAACAGGAA
>CM053581.1:336473329-336559729 GCA_028627135.1 Pseudochirops cupreus | reverse complement strand
TTCCTGTTCTTTCCTCTTCCTCATTTATATCATTTAGATGTCTTCTGCCTAATTCCTCCAACCATGAAGAGGTGGCCTTACTCCTTTCCAAGGCCAACCTCTCTACTTGTTCAAGCACTCCCATTCCATCCTGACTCCTCTGTCATGGCTATTCTCTTATCTTCAATCTCTCCTGGCCTACTGGCTCACTCTCTATTGCCTATAAACATACCCATGTCTTCCCTACCCCCCAAAAAGACCCCTCATTTACTTCTTCCACCCCTGCTTACTAGCATCCTACTAGGATCTTCTGCCCTTTGTGGCTAAAGTCCTTGATAGGTAGAAGATTTGCATTGATGGATCTCAAAGGAGAAGAGATTATTGAATGGTAGGGGTAGAGGGAAAATTTGGATGTGGTAAAGGAGAACAAGGAGCATTCCAACTCCTCTGCCTGGACCGCTGAGCCAAGGGGAAATGAGTGAAAGAGCAGCCAGTATGGAAAGGATGACCAAGGAGGTTGTATCATCATGAGAGAGCCAGATCTTGCTGATCGCCAGAGAATGGAAGGAGTAGGAGGAAACGATTTAAGATGAAGTCCAGTTTGTTGCCTATGGAGCAGGAATTCCAGAGGGTATAATGGAAAGGGTGGGTAGTATTTGGTTGGTACTTTGGAGTGGGAGGGTTGAGAGAGATGGGAATAAAGAATAGGGAGGTGAAAGGTGGGGCTGAATTTGGATAATAACGTAAAGTGGTTCAGAATCACTGGAATGTATGTTTAGGTGAACTTTGTGTGAACTTAAGGATGTTGTGAGCCAGAAATGATTCTTATTTCCTCTAGTCATGGTGGACCACTTGTGCAAAGGCACAGCAGTGGGAGATAAGGCTTTATTTGGGGTGTCTAGTAAGCTAGTGCTTAGCATAATGCCTGGCACATAGTGTAGGTGCTTAAAGCTTGTTGACTGACGGGCCAATTCAATTGGAACAGAGAGAGTGTGAAGACAAATAATATGAAACAAGACAGGAAAGGTGAGTGGGAATCATCTTGTGGAGGAGAGTAAATGCCAGATTTAAGAGTTTGTACTTGGGTCTAGAGGCAATAGGGAGCCTCTGAGGATTTTTGAGGAGAGAATTGATATGGTCAGAGCAGAATTTTAGGAACATCACTTTGAGAACTGTGTGGAGGATGAGTCTGAGACAGGAGAGACGAGACAGGAAAGCCATTAGGAGTTTGACATAGTTCAGGTGAGGAATAATGGGGGCCTGGATTAGGGTAGGGTTTGGTATGGGAAGGCAAAGAGAGAGGTGGGTAGCCGATGGATTATGGTCAGATAAAGAGATTGTGGATTTCTTGAAAATGGAAATGATGCATTTGCGGGTGAGGTTAGGTGGAGGATTAGGTGATCAGAAGTGGAGAGGTTGAGGAACTGAGGGACTAGGGTGTTTGAAGGTGTGTCAATATAGATACATGAGGAGATGGAAGAGGATGGATGTGAAAGATGTGGAAGTAGAAATGATAAGATACGGCAACTGAATGGATATATGGGGCGAGGGTGATTTAAGAGCTAGAGAGGGCTGAGGTGAAGAACCAGAGGGCCTGGAAAAACTGTGGTGTGCTTGACAGAAATGAGGACGTTCAGAAAAAGGTGGGATTGGAAGAATGGTTAAGTACCTTTTCCAACATGTCTAGTCTGAGATGCTCAGAGGGCATCCAGGTGGAGAAGTCCAGAAGGCAGTTGGCATATGAGACTGGAGCTCAGGACAGAGATGAATGCTGGGTATATAGATTTGGGAATCATTTGAATTGAGATGGTGACTGAACCCTTGGGAAATGATGAGACTACCAAGGGAATATGTGAAACAGGTTATATTATAAAACCCTAGAGCAATTATTATCATTTGTGTCCTAGTCTTGTTTCACTAATTAGACTCTGAGCTCTCTGAGGGCAGGAACAGGGAGGGGACAAGCATTTATTTATTTATTGGCTTTTTTTTTGGAGGGGGAAGGCAGGGCAATTGGGTTAAGTGACTTGCCCAAGGTCACATGCCTAGTTTTGTGTTAAATGTCGGAGGCTGGATTTAAACTCAGGTCGTCCTGACTCCAGGGCAGGTGCTCTATTCACTGCAGTGCCACCTAGCTGCCCTGGAACAAGCATTTACTAAGCACCTACTATGAGCTGACACTGTACACACATTTTTCACATGGGGGGGGCGGGGTGGAGGCTGAAGATCAGAATAAATTTCCTTTAGGATGTGGTGTGAGAACTGGAGCTTAGGAAAACAGGAATTCTATGAGGCAGAAGTGAGGAGAAAGCATATTCTAGTAGGCACGGGAGATCATTTAGAGCTTCAGAGCTTATCTAGCTCAACCCCTTCATTTTACAGATATGGAAACCTGGACAGGTAATGTGACTTGCCTTAGGTCACACAGGTAGTAAGTGGCAGACCCAGGTCTTGATTCCACGGCCAGTCCCTCTTTCCACTTTAGAAATCATTCGCAGGCAGGGAAAATTGGGGATCTGAGAGGTTAAGTGAATTGGCCAATGTCACAGAGCTAGAAGGCAACTGGAGACCCAGAGAGTGAAAGGGATGAGTCACAGGTCTCTAGTAAACTGTCTTTGCTCAGAGGCACTTCTTTCTATCCCAGTGACAAAGAGGTAAAGAGTCCATTAGTTTACTTGTCCAAGGCAGGCTGAAAAGACTAGAGACTGAAATGCTATTAAATGTGTTGAGTCATAACCACCGCAGCATCAAAGGGAGGGAGGACACACTTTCAAAGGGCCCTAAATGAGAGACAGAGATATTTTAGAAGCTGCAACCCTCCTCATTCGGCCTGTGTCCTGTGGTGATGCAGTCACCCTTCTAAATGGAAGTTGGGGACGGGATGCTGCGATGAGCTCAGGACCAGTGGGAGCAGTCCGGCTGGAGAGGAGTGCGTCATTGCAGCCTGGCCTGTGGCAAGAACAAGCTCTAGGTTCTGAACAAGCCGCTTTGGAGGGACCAGAGAAGGCAAGTGCAGGTGGCCCTTTGAAAACCTGTTCTCTGTGTGCTCCTGATAGTATTTCTTGACTATGCTCTCGAACAAGTTGGGAAAGTGCCTTTAATTGGCAGGACTTCTGATTCAAAGCTGAACAGTGGAAACCTGCCTTAGGGATCCTCTCTCCTATTTGTAGTTAACAATATGGGGGACAGAGTCTCAGATCTCTACTCAGAACAGCTGCAATGCTCTTGAGTCAGACGGGGAGTTAAGAATTGCTGGTTTCCTGCTCCAAAATACATGGGCTTTTTTCTCCCCCTCAAGTCACTGAATTATAATATATTATAATTATGTATAATATATTATAATTATAATACATTCTATTATATTATCATCATAATAGACACTTATGTAGTGCTTTGGAGAGATTGCTTTGTGTTGGAGAGCTGGCCTTGGAGTGGGGATGCCTGCATTCTAGTTTTGCCTCTGACACAGGCTGTGTGACTCTGTCCAAGTCACAATATCTCAGTGTCCTAGGCAGATTTTTCAGACTAAATTTCAAGGCAAGGGTTGTTCCGCATTGCCAGAAGGAGTCTCTTAGTTGGAAACTGCCCATACCAAGAAAGTCAAAGGTCTAGTTTCCTCTCAAAACACTCATATATGTGTGTATCATATATATGTATCATATACACACAAGATTTTGTAAAATGCCTTACACATATGATCTCTTTTGAGCCTCACAACAACCATGTGAGGAGGTACTACTTGTGCTATCTCCATTTTACAGAATGGGAAACTGAGGGTCAGAGAAGTGAAATAAATGACTAGCCTATGATCATAGAGCATCACAGCCTTCGTGATTCTAAGTCCAAAGTGCTGCCCACTATATGAATAGGTAGCTCAAGGAATTTTCTTTCACATGACCTGTTTTGAACACTGCATTTATGTCGTCTGACAAGACTTCCCTTCATTTCCCTTCTCTACTCCTCTGAACCCTCCCCTCTCCTCTTTCCTTCAGGTCTCAGAGGTTGAAGTGGTCCTTCAGCTTGCCCAAGGCTAGCTCCTTCTGGACTATTGATGCCATCCCTTCTAGGATCTTCTAGAACATTGCTCCATCAATCACATGTTCTCTCCTTATTCTCCAAATGCATACACTCAAATACACACATACAGAAAGAAAGGATGTCAGCTATGGGAAGGACTTCAGAGATTGTGTAGTCAGGGGCAGTTAGGTGGTACAGTGAATAGAGAACCGGCCATTGAGTCAGGAAGATCAGAGTTCAAATCTGGCCTCAGGTACTCAGTAGTTGATTGCCTCCAAAAAACCCCTCCAAATCCAGAGATCCTATAGAATAGGTGTTCTTAACTTGGGATCTATACATTTCTAAAAATGTTTTAATAACCATGTTTCAACATTTGGTTTCCTCTTAATTCTATGTATTTCATTTTAGGCTTTTAAAAATGGTATTTTGAAAATATTTTGTAGGCTTCACCTGATAACCAAAAGTGAATGAACCCTTTATCTAATCCAAACTCTTCATTTTATAGGAAGAACCCTCCCCCCAAAACAAAACGAAACAAAACGAAACACAAATGTGTTCTATAGAGGGGAAGGGACTTGCTCCAAAATCATATACGTTGTAAATTACAAAGCTTGAACTTGAAACCAGGTCTTCTGATCTCGTTCTAAGTCAGATGCTTTTTCCCTGATAACCTACACTCTGCCTCACTCTTCCCTTAGTTCCCCTCCCAGATCCATGGCCAGCCTCTAACAGGACTCACACAGAGGAAACGTACTGAATTGGATCTTCAATCTTTCTCTCTCTCTACTGTGTCCTTCCACTCCACCTATAAACATGCTCAAGGAATTTAAATTCCCTATCCTAACTGCAATGGAGGTCTGATTCATTCCCAGAGGACCTCTGATGCTATTCAGCATATGGGAGAGGCTGCAGAGCCTGCTTCAGTGTGAGAGGCAAAGACATGCAATGGAAATGTCCTGAAGAAAACTGAGCATGCTTGGTGATTCTGTGACTGCTTCCAGTCTGCTTACCACGTGGTCAAGAGAAAACCACACAGTTTTCAATTGGCTATGTAGCCAGAATTCCTCAGGTCACTCCTTGGTCACCCCATATTGGGGGGGGGGTTCTTCAAAAAGCACTCGCACCCAGAGTATTGGCCATTTTTCCTCTTTCGTTGACCTCTGTTGGTTTGACTTTGCTGTTTGGGGTCCAGTGAGAGAAAGCGTTGCAAGGGGAAAGGCTCTGGGTCTTCTCCCTTTGAAGCCAACACATGGTCCTATGAAACAGGCCTTGGTCCTTCACCCCTGCATATGTTGTCTATTTTAGGGGAAGTGATTGAAGACTCCACCCTTGTGAATTAAAGAAGCAAACCAGAATTCTCCTCTGAATGCCCTGCTATCTTACCATCCCTGCATCTCAGTATCTGGGTTTTGCAGCCAGCCCAACATTAATGGCCTAAGGCCTTTAGGGACCCCCCTAACAGTAGCTGAAATGAGGACTCATCAGGCAGTGATGATACATTTGTATATGAGCTTGGTGGGCTGATGCTATGTGGGCTCCAAGCTTAGTCTGAACCCACTCTTCCCAAAGACCAAGGTGGTATAGGGGAGAGTATGCTCTCCAGGTGTTATATACTGCACAACTTGGCAGTAGGGGCCAGAATTAAAATGGGCTCAACTTCTTTGGGCCACAGATAGGTTTTTAGGGGCTCACTTTCCAAGTAAAGGTAACTGGAGACAGACGGTTGGTTGGTTGCTGTGGGTCATGTGACAAACAGGAGAGAATGTGCGGTGGCAACCCACCCATTAAGTTACATGATGGGCAACAATAGTGACTAGTGGAAGGCGGGTTAAGCGGGGTGCAGACAAAGTTCTTGTCACATCTTTACTTTGTTTCACATTCTATGCATTCTTCGCATGTTGCCTGAAATCCTTTGGCAGGTCACATATGATCTGTGGGCTGTAGGTTGTACAGGCCTCTGTTATAAGGAAACATCTGTACTTTTGTTCTTTGTTCTCATAGCTTCAAAATAAATATTCCTTTGTGAAAGCTAACTGATATTAAGTGGAACTGGGGTACTGGCTAGTTTCTGGCATCTAAAAGTATGGGGGACACACCATTAGGTTAGGAAGACTCAAGCCAAAGGCAGCAGAAAAGAGACTCCCCAAGCTCCTCAGTGTATCCCTAGATACCCTAAAGAGGAGGTATAGCCATTGGGCTCGGGGAGAATGGGCCAAAGCAGATATATTACATTAAAACAAAAAGCCCTTCCTTGGACCCTAATTGCTTTTCGTGCTATCATCCTCTCTACTTACCCTCACTGTCAAATTTCCAGACAGTATAGTCTATGCTCATTGCCTCCAGTTTCTCACCAGCCTTTCTTTCTCGGCCTTCTACAATCTGACTTCTATCCACCCTTGCACTCTAGTAAAATAACTCTCTACAAGCTTATAATTATAATGTTTTATAACTAAGTCCAATGGTCTCTTCGTCTTCCTCCTCAGTAGCATTTGACACTTTGGAACACCACAACCTTCCTAATACCTCTCCTATTTGGCTTCTTTGAAACGGCTGTGAGGATCCCCATGCCAAGACCGCCCCAGAGTTAAAGCCCAGCAAGCAGGCTGTGCCCTGAGCCTGGCATAACAACAATCCTTTGTGCTCACCCTCTGGATGAACTCTGCTGCAGCCAGATCTCAGAATTGTTTCACACCAGCACTGGGTGGTTCCTGAGCTTGGACAAGCACATGCAGGAACCATGTTCCAGTCATGAAGCCCTGCCATGAATCCAACTTGTCTCCTTGTTGATGTTTCCCCTCACCGGCAGGGCTACAGCTCACTGCACAGCCACTGCTGCATGCATGAATATTTGGCCTTCCTAAGGTGGGTCTCCTCCTAGAGAAGGTCCTTGCACATGTATCTAGTTTCCTTCCTCCAACAGAATAAAGAAAGCTTTTTGTTTATACTAGCTACGTTTTTATTTTGTTTTTGTTTTCTGGAGTTAACTGTGGTTATGATAACTGATGTCAGCTCTGTGATATTTTTCAGAGTTAATTGTGGTTGTGATAACTGAAAATACCAAGGAACTCACACAGGCTAACAATGGTTACATAACCTCTGTGACCTTTGGGTAATTTGTTTTCAAACTTGCCTCCGCTTTCTCACAATTCTACTGTTCTGAGCATTCCTGTTTCAGCTTCCTCATCTTCTCCTAGCTCCTTTAATGTGGACTTCTCCCAAGTCTCTGTTCTGGATCCTCTGCTATTCCTTCTCAATGTTTTCTCATTTGGCCATCTCTGCCACTTTCATGACTTCAGTTATCACCACAATGCAGATGAATTCCAAACTTTTATTTATATGTATGTTATGTTATGTTATATTATATATAATGCCAACTTTCCCTGAAATCCGGTCTAACATTCTGAATGTCCACTTCAAGGTACTGAAAGCATCTCAAACTAGCATGATCCAAACTGAACTTCTTGTGTTGCCCTTCCCAAAGCTTTTCCTTTCTCCCAATTTCCAGTTTTTTTTCATTTTTTAAAAAGTTGTGGGGGCAGCAAGGTGGCAAAGTGAATAGAGCACAGGCCCTGGAATCAGGAGGAACTGAATTCAACTCCAGCCTCAGACATTTCACAGTTAACTAGCTGTGTGACCTTGACCAAGTCATTTAACCCCAATTGCCTTGCCTTTCCCCCTCCAAAAAAACAGTTGTGTTGGTGTCTTTTGGTTTTATATCATAGTTGTTTCCTAGTATACTTTGCCGGCATTGAACCTTTCTTTGAAACAAAGGAAAGCAGTTGAGTAAAACTGACCGAGTCTGACAGTGTTTGCAATATCCAGCAGTGCAGGATGCTGCCAAGCTAGAAGAAGGGGAGCTATTTAATTTTCTGCTCTCTGGGACCAATATTGATCATTACAATTAATGAAAGTTCAGCTGCTTTTAATTTTAGCTGCTTTATTAATTCCAAATTATTTTCTAGAATTGTTGGATCAATTCACAATTCCATTATATTTTTGTTGAGGGCATTTACCAGCTTCATGTCTGAACCATGATGACATCTTTAACTCTTTCCTCTCTCTTACCTCCCCACATTCAATCAGTTGCTAAACTCAAGAATCAGCATGGTATATTGGAAAGAACATTAGGTTTGGAGTCAGGGGTCCTGAATTTAAATCCCAGGACAATCACTTATGGTGTGACCTTGGGCAAGATTCTGGGCCTCAGTAACTTAAAATGAAGGACTGGACAAAAAGGCCTGTAAGGTCCCTTCTAACTCTTAAGTCTGTGATGCTGTCAACATCTACCTCTGAGATCTCTCTCCCATTTATTTCTGTCTCTTCACTCTCACTACAACCACCCTCTGTCAGGCCATCATTACATCATGGGCCTCTGGGATATTGGAAGTAAATTTCCACCTCTTTACCTTTGTGCATGTTATTTCCATTTTGGAATATTCTCCTTATTCTTCCCTGTTTATGTAAATTTTCCTTAGATAAAAATCTTATCTTCTTTTCCTTCCCTGAAAATAATAGTTCATGATAACTTCCTTTCTTCAGACAATTCCCTTTTGATAATTCATTATTCAGGCTCCTCTGGGGAATGATTTTCCAAAATTGTAGTGTAACTCTGTCACAATAATTATTTAAGCCAGGCAATATAATGACCCATCCTCAAGGTCCAAATGGTTCCTTCTTTGGCTTTATGGAATTTGTTTTATACAAAAAGTTAAGAGATTAGTTAGTCATAGTAGCTCTGAGCCCCCAGTTAGGAAAATTCCTAACATTCAGACAGAAGTGGGACTCTCTTTATATTCATATCTATCCTTAGTTAACTCCAGGTTTCCATAGTTGAGATAAAATCCAGATTACTAGAAAAGCTTAGATGATAAAAGAACAGATTTTGTTACAGTGCATATGAATAGACAGGGGCAGTTAGATGGCCTGATAGATAGAGCACTGGGCCTAGGGTTAGGAAGACCTGAGTTCAGATGTGACCCAGACACTTACTAGTTGTATGACCTTGGGCAAGTCACTTAACTTTGTTTACCTCAGTTTCTTCATTTGTTTAATAAGTTGGAGAAGGAAATGGCAAATCACCCCAGTATCTTTGCCAAAAACAAACAAACCCAAATAGGATAACACAGAATTGGATATGACTGAACAACAAAAACAATAGATAGGCTCTAGGAAGGGAAATTATGAAAAAGCTGCCTTCTCTCAGGACTTCCCTCAGATCAATTTTTCTGCTGTAGAGAAAATGCCCCTTCTTGATATCTCTCTTCTCTGCCACAGCTCAGTTCTACTTATATTCCTTTAGGGGTATACTAGAACCCTGCACTTGTTCCAATCTCTCAAATCAATCTCTTCTCAACTAACTTGATAATTTACATCCACGGGGCATGGTCAAATTTCTTCAGCCTGTATAAACAAGATTCTTTTGCAATAGCATTTAAATTCCTCAGGTCTTTTAGAACTTAATCTAAGGTCTATGAATGAGTGATGGAGACATGTCCTCACCTAGTTAAGGCATCAAGGCTAAAAAATAGTGAAGATCACTGCACAAATCCATGTTTGAGCATTTTACTCAATAACGTTGGCTTAATGTCCAAGCTCAGAAATGAGCACCTAAGCAGAAACCTACAATATAAGCCAATCAAAGAGTGATGTACTCTATGGTCCACCTCCATTTGTTTGATTTCTGTAAGCCACTGTGGCTTTCCTAGGGTCTTCATGGGGATGCACTGAATTGTCTGGCTGCCATCCAAGATTGCCCATGTTTGTAAGTATTTATAATGATCGATTAAACTCCTATAATCAGTCTGGAGCCTCTTGGCCTTCTCCTTCAGAATCAATTTCGCTCCATGGTTATTGGGAAGGTACAGGGTTCCTCAGCCAGTGGACTTCTGGACCTTATAGACCCTCTTTCTAACCTCCTCCTGATCATACACTCTCTTTTCCCCTTTTTTTCTTTTTTCCTTTCCTCTTTCATTTTCTTCACTTACTCTACCTAGTCTTCTACTTTCTTTCCTTTTCTGTTGCTTTTGTCTTAGCCTACCATGGGTACCCACCCAAGCAGTTGGACTAAAACCTCAGGGCTAAAGTGTTTGCTGAGTCCTCAGTGATGTGTCTGTATTGACCCCTTCCAACACCTTCTTAATCTTGACATAGGACTTTTGCTGATCTACTGATGAACATTGAAGAGAGGTAGAGTGAATAAAGAGCCAGCCTTGGAATTAGGAAGATCTGGGCTCACATTCTACCTAACACATACTAACAGCTCGACCTTGGGTAATTCACTTAGCCTCTCAGTGCCCCAAGTAACTCAATTATCAATTAGATGTGTTGCCACTTTTTGTGGTGGCAAAGAATTGGAAATTAAGGGGATGTCCTTCAATTGTGGAACGGCTGAACAAGTTGTAGTATATGAATGTAATGGAATACTATTGTGCTATAAGAAATGATGAGCAGGTGGACTTCAGAAAAACCAGGCAAGACTTACATGAACGGATGCAGTGTGAAGTGAACAGAACCAGGAGAACACCATACACAGTAACAGCAATAATGTGCAGTCAGATAAACCTAGCTCTTCTCAGCAATGCAATGATCTATGACAATTTGAAAAGATTCATGATGGAAAATGCTTTTTACATCCAAAGAAAGAACTATGGAGTCTAAATGCAGATCAAAGGTTACTATTTTCTCTCTTTTTCCTTTCTTGTGGTTTTCCCCTTTGTTCTGATTCTTTTTTCACAACATAACTAATGTGGAAATATGTATAATATGGCTTTACATGTATAGCCATCTTGGGGAGAGAAGGAAAAAAATGCAGAACTCAAAATCTTATAAAAGTGAATGTTGAAAACTAAAAATTAATTTAAAAAAATCAAAAGATGTGTTGCCAACAGGAGTATGCTGAAACCACCTTGTGATTGACTTCTTGAGAGCTCCTTGTTTAATTTTCTGTGTGACCATTTACACCACTGCAAATACTATTGATTTATTGTTTTCTAGATTGTCTATATTTAAGAAAGTAATAGATAAAAAGTTAATAATGCATATTAAGCCACTTAACCTCTGTTTGCCTCAGTTCTTCAATGGTACAATTAAAAAAACATTCAATTTCAAAGTGTGTTGTGTGCATATTTTTCTCCAGGAAAGCCAACTGCTATGCATTTACCAGCACACCGCTGGATGCCAATGTTCATTAGTGGATGTAGTTTCCAAACTGAGAGTATTATTATCCCAATTTGCTGATGAGGAAACTGAGGCAAACAGTGAAGTGCCCAGGTTAACATAGTTACTAAGTGTCTGAGGCCAGAATTGAACTTGGGTTTTCCTGACTCTAAACCCAGTGCTCTAACCCTAACCCTATAAGATGATGAACATTTCCATATGCAATAAACAGAAAAAAGAAAAGTGTGCATGAAACTCTGAATCTCCATTACAAACAACTTACCCTGCCCTCTCCTTTTAAAAGTGCCTCTGATACATTCAACCGGTTGGTTTTTAAAGCTGTGTTGCTTCACCTCTGTCTCCCTCCTAACCTCCTTGTGTTCACTTCTCTGTGTATTTTGTTTTTTAAATTAGGCCACACATTTTGACCATAAGAGATTACTGTGCAGGGCAAGGGTGGCTGGCTGGGAGCTTGAAATGCTTTCTCAGCCCTACATGGCTCATTGTCACCCTTTTCCCAGGTCATGGGATCACACAGAGTTAGAGGTGAAAAAAACTCCTTATTTGTGCCGCCTCCATAGCAGGGTGAAGTCCAGGAGTCCTTGCCAGTTGTCCCATGGGGAATAAAGGATTGGGACTGGACCTGGACCTGGGATTGATTTCACTGGTAGAGGGAACTACCTGATGTGGAAACTTTCTTTGCCAATGCAGAAAGGCACTTGCTCTGAGACTTCTAGCCTTAGAGTCACAAGGAGACCTGTGAAGTTAAGTAATTAAGCCCGGGTCATCCAGTCAGTATGTATCAGTGTGGGGACTTGAACCTATGTGTTTTTGACTCCAAGACCAACTTATCATCCAGTATACTACATTGCCTTTTTCTGCAATGAGGAAAAGATGAACAGTTGCATAGATTTGCTCCTGCTTCTACAACTGCAGAAAGTACCTCCCGAAATTCTCATCTCATGCAGAAGCATCACCATGAGAACCAGAATGGCTACTGGCCCTGGAGTAAAGAAACTGCATTGAAAATTCCAGCTCTGAGACTTACTAGCTGTGCAGCCTTTGGTAAGTTACTTGACCCCTCTGTGCTTCTTCTGTAGAGGGAAAGGTTTGAGCTGAGTGACTTCTGAGATCTTTTCCAGCTGTAAATCCTATGCTGAAGTCACTATACCACTCAGATATTTGGTTTACTCGTGTGCAAAGTGGGAATAATAATCCTTGTGCTACCTGCTGTTATGAGGAAAAGTGCTTTGTGAATCTTAAAAGGCTGCAGATAGTCTGACATCATGATTTATTACATATTCTAGTCTCTTTCCTGAGTGCCAGTCCCACATCACCAACTGCCTATTAGTCATAGCAAACTGATTGCTTGGTAGCAATCTCAAACTCAACATGGGTTTAATTACCATCTCTATGCCAGAGACTCCCAAATATGTAATCCAGCCAAGCAGACCTCTCTGTTCCTCACACACAGCATTTCATCTCCTGCCTCTATGACTTTAAACTGATGGTGCCTCATGCTTGGAATACACTCCCTCCTCACCTCTGCCTTTTAGAATCCTTAGCTCTCTTCACAGCTCAGCTTGAATACTATCTCCCATATAAAAACCTTTCCTAATCCCCTCAAGCTCTCCCTCACCCTGAAGGGAATACTTCTATTCTGAAACTATTATAGCTGCAGAGCAAAGCCATTTTCCTGGCCACTATCCCTTAAGAGAGAAGGCTACTCCAAGCTTGCATCCACTGGGTTAGCCCCATCATGTCAAAAGCTGGTCACACAAAAGGTCATTTCAAATATTAAATAGGAAGCAAAACTATTTTACCCAAGCAGACCACAACAACAACAACCAGAGTTGTCATATAAATTAGAATATATCAGAAAATACACAAGGGTGAATGAGTTCTTCAGAAGGGAGTGTCATCTCTCAGCTCAATCAAGACAGAGGCTCCAATCTCACTTCATGGGTAATTCCCCAAAGTCTATAGGGAAGCAAATTGGACATTAGGCACATATTGAGGAACTGGCTTCCCCTAAATGTTTGTAGCTTCCAAAGTCTATCTCTTTCTGCATATCAGACCTTGAGAGAGTCTGGCACCACATATGTCTTCTCTCAGAAAATGGCATCCCTCTCAAACTCTCACACCAATTCCATCTTCTATGCGTCGTTTCACTTTCTGCATTCTCTCCGCCATCTGCAGTTGTGATAGTTGGAGTCACACATGCAAAAAGTGCTTGGATTGAAACCCAGGTTACAAAATCATAGGATGCAGAGAATTCACCAGAAGCCTGTGAACAGATACAGAAACACTCAAACAGACCATTGGTCTCACCCTCTTTCCCAAAGGTAAACATACTTTGGGAGCTACTGACTAAGCACTCTCCTTCACATTGGTTCTGTGCTGTCTGAGTAATTCTTAGCAATAGCCATAGGGAGGATTGGCAAATTCCATTCTTTCACCCCTCAACATGACTCCAGACCTCCAGTGATAAGGGCCACACTAGTGATCCTCTTTCTTCTCCAAAAAACATGCTATTAAAGCATTTTTCTTTGTACGTGAGATTGGGGGCAACAAACTCTCAAGCTTGAGATCTTTTGAATATGGTCCCACCCACAAAGCAAACCCTTGGACTGGGAAAGTACACTCTCGGTATTTCCTTTGTTGGATCATATGCCAGCCCATCTACCTTAGCCATCCAGATGCTTGGTCAGGGAAAGTCTTGGGCCTGAGTTCTGAAAAGGAAGGACAAAAGCAGGCATTTCTAGGAAGGGTGGAAGGGAAAAGGAAAAGGAAAGGAAGAATTCCCCTCCCTTCAAACCAAAAGGTCAAATGGGTTGAAATCCTGACTTTGCTACTTATATGATGTCTTGGTGTTACTGATCTCTTTGGCATTGAGCTTCCTCATCTGTAAAAGGAGACAATTGGCCTTGTTGACCTCTAAGGTCCCTTCCAATTCTAAACCAATGATCCTGTGTTCTCTAGCTAGGGACAACCATGATTCAACTTCTGAAGTTTCTAGGTGGAGACCTTGGCTGGGGGCACAAGCTAAGTGAGGTTTATTTGCCAGAGCACATCTTGACACAAACCCAAATGTGTGAATCTGTCACACGGGATATGAAGCAGAGGTGTGCTGGTAAACAGAGTGGAGAGGTGCATGCATGACCCCCTTTGAAGTTTAATTTGCTTTATTAACATTTTCTCCATCACTTTAAGTCTAGACAACCAATGAAACAGTGATTCAAGTACTAATTTGTAACATTTGCCATTTTGGGGGGTAGAAACGCTCATGTTGAAAATTTAGCAATCAGCTAGCAGGTTGGAGCTATCTCTACCCCATACAAATCTGGGTGAGGGAAAATCTGTTGCAGCCTTCTTATTCAGAGACTCTTGAGGTTTAAGTATTAACAAGAAAGAATTCATAAGAAGTTTAATTATGGCTAATCAGCTGGTGAGTTTTTTAAAGGTCAATGCTAGCAAGTTATAATTTACTTTGAAGTGCAGACATTGCCCCAGGTGGAAGAAAAAATAGTCTTCTTTCTTCTAAGGCTCCCCTCAGAACAAACTGTCCTTCTACACATCTCCCTTTTGTTCTTCCTTCTTTTTCCCCAGCCATCAGGGCCTTTCCCTTTAAAGCAGGGTTCTCAACCTTCCTAACTCTGTGTGGGCGGACCCGCCTGGAGACTGATAGAGGAGCAGCGTCTCGGTTCCTAAGACCATCAGAAATATGTGATTTCTGATGGTCTTAGGCAACCCTTGTGAAAGGGCCGTTCAACCCCCAAAGGGGTCGCGACCCACAGGTTGAGAACCGCAGCTGAGTCTAAAGCTCCTTTGGACTCACTTTCTATGTCTACTTTATTCTGGTAGATGTACATGTTTCCTGCCCCACTGGAATATAAGTTCTTTGAAGGCAGGGCCATTTTGGCTTTTTATTTGTATTTCCCAGGTTAGTCTAGTATCTGACAGATAGTAAGCCTAAAAAATGTTTATTGATTGATCTCTCCTGTCCTTAGCTGGGCCTTCCTTTTTACCTGCTTCACTCCCTCCCACACTTGGAGGCCTTGTCACCTTAAGCAGGGATTATGATTTCATGGGTATAGACACTCTCTTCCCTAGTGCAGATGACAGCCTCTCTAGAACTTAAAAGGTGAGTTGCTGTTCTTACAAAAGTCATAACCATGCAATCAACTTAGTAATGACCACCGTCCCCCCATCCCAACTTAGCTAGGCTAATCTAGGGCAGGGAGGATGGAAGGAGAGATTTATTAAGTTCGTATGTGGTTGAAGTAGTATCCTAACTCATCCACCCATGTACCTTAAGTGTGTTTTTCCCTGAAAGGCCACAAAGTTGTTCTCCTCTACTCGCTCCACCCTTGACTTGACTGGCCCCATTGAACTGTGGCATGTGGATTGGTTAAAATGATTGAAGAAATGAAAGTTCCAGCTTCCCAGAATATTGATTTTTTGGCACAGTGTGCAACAAATTGGGACCAGACTCCCTCAGCTAGGCACTCTCCCCAAATACAGGGAGAGACAGACTTTTAGGCATTAAAAGAAAACAATTAACAGGATATAAGATTAGGTCATCTGATTTCTAAATAGAGGGAAGATTAGGGACTTTCCAAGTTGGGAGTAGAACAAATGGGTACAATTCCCTGAAGTCAGAAAAAGATGTATCCCACTCCCCTCTAAGTGTCTGTATTCAATCAAAAGAACAAGGAAATGATAAGTGATTGATCAATATGGGGCCAGTTTTTAGATAAGACATATGGGTTGCTTGAGATGTACAAATGTGAAAAAATTCCGAGCATCAGTCTTTGGATCTGACTTAGTCAAGGGTCTCTAAGCAATAGGTAAAGGTGGTCCAGCTTTCCGACCATGCAGGGGTAGGTTCAAGCAGTGTAATAACATTTTCTCACAATTGCTATGATTAAATAACGTTTTCTCACAAGGCAGAAATTGAATTAGACCCAGAATTGACTAGAAAGGGAATCAAGCTAGATCCTGAATTGAGTCACAAGATGAAGTCAGTGTGCATCATCCAGTTCCCAAGATTCCCACAGTACTAAGGTGGGCCTCCTTTGATGTGCCTCTCTGGTAGCCTCTGGTCAAATTGACTTGGCTTTCTGGACAAGGGCATAAAAGGCCCTACACGGAGTCGGGACTCTAGATTTGATGGATGTCCAAGACCAAGTTAGTTGCTACATACTGTCCCGATGACCACAGGAATTTCCTTATGAAGATGAGAGGAGTCACTTTTACCTAAGCTAGGTACTGAGTGTCCTTTTTGATTATCCTTTCTATGCTATGGCTAAGTAAATCATCTCCTTTTGTTAACCATCGAATGAGCAATGAGTGTCTCATTTTATACCACTACCAACCTAAAACTAACAGAGGCCTGAGACAGACTCACATCTCATAGCTTACTGTATGCCAGGCACTGCCAGACTTGAAATCTTCAGATAAAATAGAGCTGTCCAAAAGTCAGTGGGTTGCCTTGGGAGGGAATGGGCTTCTCCTCACTAGAGGTCTTCAAGCAAAGGCTGGGTAGCCACTAGTTGGGGATGTTGTAGGGATTTATTCAGTGATGGGTTCCATTAGATATTGACTTGGGCCCCTTCCAGTGTTGAGATTCTGTGACTTGATAGACTTTGCTCCATTGGAGAAGCCAAGATCACTTCTTCGCATGGAGGAAAAGACAAAGATGAGATGATAACAATAGAATAGCAACACTGAATTTACTGCAGTGCTTTTTGTTAAAAGCTCTCTCTGTCATGGACTTTCTGTGAGACCTTTAGCAGTTCCTCTCCTTGGTGCTATTTCTTCAAAGGAAGGGAGAGGTTGAATGGGATGCTTTCTTCCTCCCACCCCCAACCCAACATCCTATATTCTGTAAGCCTTGTGGTCCTGTCCAGTCTTAGGTCTTTTCCACCTCTACCATTTTATAGTTCTATGTTTCTAAAGTCCTGAATGAAGATGAGACTGTGTATTTATTTCTCTTTAATATGGGCAGCTTGAAGATGGGGAGAGAATTCCAATCAAGAGTAACACTTGACCAAAGAGTCTGGGGTGAACATTTGAGGAGGGGAGCAGTGGGAAGTAAGGCTACAGAATTTATTGTAGAAAGACTGTGGAAGATTTTCAGTGCCTTGTTAAAGAGTTTGGTCAGCAGCAGGGAATCAGGAAAACATTTTGAACAAAGGAGAGATGCAATCAGAGCCAAGCATTAGAACGATTGCTATGGCAACCTGTATTGGCTAGACTAGAGAGGAGGAGACACTGGAGGCCAAGAGACCATTTGGAGGTTGTTGTAATAGATAACTGTGATAGATAAAGTTTTGAGTGAGGAGAGTGGGAGTGGGGAAAAGGGGCTGAGTTCAAGAGGCATTGTAAAGGTAGGATTTGGTTATTGATTGGATGTGGAGGGCAAGACAGAGGGAAAAGTCAAAGATGACTGAAAGGGTAGTGGGACCACTAAAAGATAAGGAAGCCATGGGGAAAAGAAGATTTGAAAAGAGGAGAAAGAAAATGAACTCAGTTTGCTTTCCTATTCATTTTCTCATTTCCTACTTTTGATAATGCTGAGAGGTAATATAAACATAATTAATTCCATTTTACAGATGAAACTGAGCTACAGAAAGGAAGAGAGAATTAACCAAAAGTCACACAGTAAGTTAGTGACAAAACAGTTTCCTGCTCTACAAAATGACATAGTTGCTTTAGTTTCATAAAACCTCAGAGTTGGAAGAGACTTCAGAGGCCATTTAGCCCAACCTGAACAAGAGTCCCCTCTATACCACGGCAAGTATGTCTCCATCTTGTGACTCAATTTAGAATCTAGCTCAATTCCCTTTCTAGTCAATTACAGGTCTAATTCGATTTCTGCCTTGTGAGAAAACTTTATTTAATCATAGCAATTGTGAGAAAATGTTATTGCACTGCTTGAACCTACCCCTGCGTGGTCGGAAAGCTGGACCACTTTTATCTATTGCTTAGAGACCCTCAACTAAGTCAGATCCAAAGACTAGGAATTTTCTCACATTTGTACATCTCAGGCAACCCAGATGTCTTATCTGAAAGCTGGCCCCATACTGATCAATCAGTTGTTTCCTTGTTCTTTTGATTGAGTACAGACACTTAGAGGGCAATGGGACACCTCTTTTTCTGACTTCAGGGAATTGTACCCATTCGTTCTCCTACTCCCAACTTGGAAAGTCCCCAATCTTCCCTCTATTTAGAAATCAGATTACCTACTCTTATATCCTATTAATTGTTTTCTTTTAATGCCTAGAAGTCTGTCTCTCCCTGTATTTGGGGAGAGTGCCTAGCTGAGGGAGCCTGGTCCCAATTTGTTGCACATCCAGCCTTTTCTCAATGAACTCTAGTGAAAGGGAACCACTGTCTCCTGAGGCAGCCCATCCTACTCTTGGTTAAGTCAAATGATTAGCAATGTTTTCCTTATATTGAGTTCAAATCTGTCTCTGTATCTTCCGCCCGATGTTTTTGGCTCTACCCTCTGAAGCCAAACTTAATTCCTTTTTCTGAGTGACAGTTGATCCTATCTAATCTGATCCAACAAGTATATTTATCAAGTACCTGCATGTGAGGTACTATGCTAGAATCCATGGAGACTAACTCAAAACAAAAAAACAGTATAACTCACCCCCCAGGGGGCTTCTAGTTTACAGCTATCATGAAGGTAGCTATTATGGTTCCCCTAAGTCTTCTCTTCTTAAGGTGTTTAACCTTACTCAAACCCACGTTTCCTTTCAGTCAATCTTTCTGTGGCATGATGTTGAGGACCATCATTATTCTGATCACTTTCTAAAACAGAGTACTCAGAACTAAGCATAAGCCTCTAGATGGGTCTGGTCAAGGCAAAGCAGAGTGGGACTATGACTGTTTCCATTCTGGACACCATTACTCTCTTAAAGCCCATGGTGGTGTTAGCTTTTTTTGTTTTTTGGCTGCAGTATTTTTCTGTTGATTCGTATTGAGTTTGTAATTTACCCGACACCCTCCTGCCATCTTTTGTTAGCCACTCCTCTCCTTGCAAAAAAATTTAGTTGTGAAATTGCTTTTTTTAAAAATTTCATCTTATTGTCTGTGATTCTTGTACATCAGTGGTTGTCAAACTTTTTGGTCTCAGGACCCCTTTATACTCTTAAAAATGACTGGTCTCTACCCTCTGCGCCCCCTAAAGAGCTTCTGTTTGTGTAGGTTATACCTCACCACATTTATTGTATTAGGAATTAAAAATAGTTTTGCCATCAGGGACCCCCTGCAAAGGTCTTGGGAACTCCCAAGGGTCCCCAGATCATACTTGGAGAACTTTTGTTGTGCACCATTTCAGTTTCCTCATTTGTAAAGTACAGTTGGACTAGATGGCCTATGATTCTTATTTGAATCCTACCACCCAACATCCAAGAAACAACCACACCCTAGACCAGGGATGGGGAACTTGCAGCCTTGAGCCCACAGGCCCTCGACCTTTGAGGCCCTCTGGGGCCTCAAATACCATGCTTTGACTGAATCCAAACTTCACAGAACAAATTCCCTCAAAAAAAAAATTTCTTGTAAAACTTGGACTCAGTCAAAAGACTGTACTCAAGGACCTAGAAGGTTACAGTTTCCCCTCCCTGGCCTGGACCACTGCTGCAGCCTCCTAAAAAGTCTTTCTGTCTCCATGTTCACCTGTCTTCAATTCATTTTTCATACCCTATATCAGGGCCTATTTTGGCTTCTCCCCTCCCCAGCCCCCCAGCGATTGCCTACCAGCAGTGAGGTGTTAGCATAGTAGCTAACAGTCATAGTACTGTAAATGTAGCTTCTTGGGAGGAAGGGGTGTGGCTAGAGAAAAGTGGGAGTTGGGTAGTAGATGACATGACTCAACCAGAAGATATTTTATCCAAAAATGCCCATGGTCTGAAGCTGTATTAAGAGAGGAATAATGTGAAGAGTGACAGCTATCACAATCCCACAATACTGTACCTGGCCAGCCCATATCTAGATGGGAGAAGTCCCAATTTTTTAAGTATGGAATGAAAAGCTTCGAGCCGTTATTAGCTAGTTGATTATTGTTAGAGCAAACTTGGGAGTCTGAGGAGGAGAGCTAAGAGTTAAATCAGAATTTGAGACCACAAACAAGCCCAGATGCTTTTTGTTCTTGGCATGATTTATGATCACCTGCCCAAGAGAGAGTTTCCCAGGCAAGCAGGCAATAGGCATGTACTTCCTAAGAGTAAGCCACTCTGCCAAGTGCTAGGGAGCCAGAGAGAAGCAAAGACAAAGGCAGGCCTTGCCCTCAGAGAAGTTACATTCGAATGGGAGAAGATTCAGACCCATAAAAGGGGGCTGAAGGAGAGGGAGAGAGAAGGGACTTCCTGGGTATTGGGTCATGTTGGAATGGACATCCAGAGAATCAGAATCTCACCTGGGTGGCAGATGGAGCATGAGCCTGTCCCCAAAGTGGAGCCTCCCAGAAGAGATTCACCAATGAAAGACAGGACCAACATAGTGGGAAAATCTGTGGAGATGAGAAGGAAGCTGAGTCATGGTGACCAAGTCTGAAAAGTGGGAAGCACCCTGGGAGGGGAAGAGCCTTCTCAGAGGCTAGTCAAGGCCATGTGTTAGGGACTCTGCCCACCCAAAAACTGTTGGGGTTTCATCATGCATTGTAGTGGAACCATCTCAAAGCATTCAGAATCTGACCTCCTCTAACCCAAGTATAGGCATTTATTGAGATTGACGCCTCTCATGAAGCGGGCTGAGTTCCAAGAGGAACCAGCAAGTACAGAGAAAGCAAGGTGGATTTTTATAGGGTAAAGATGAAATTACATAACAGAAATCATGAATATTAAAAAGGCAGGAGGGGTTTGTTAAAGGGTTAGGAAATAGAGGAGGGGTCCCATCTATGGTTTGATGGTTAAACATTCTGGTCATTCTGCCCTCCAACTGGCTAGCTATTGTGGTCCTGTCTGGTCAAGACAGACAGTTAGGTATTGTGGTCCTGTCTTGGGCTAGATGAATGATGTGATTATGACTTATTACAAGAACACACCTGCTTCTGTGGGCATGGGTCTAGGAGCTGTGATCAGGTACAGGCAGTAACTGGGTTCCCATCACATGGACACACCTGCTGTTTCTGTGGGAACTAAGAGTTCAGGGGCACACCTGTTGTTCCAGTGAGCAGTGAGGCATATATGAAGAAGTTAGGACATTGGCGGGGGGACGAGGTACAGTGGCTGCTCTTCCGTGGGGCCAGGCCTATAATGAAGTTAGAATATTGGGGCTGAGGGCAGCTTTATTAGGATTCTGTCACATGGAGAACCAGTTCGTATTTCTGTGAAAGTAGGCCTAAAACCAGCTATTGAATGAGTCAGATTTTTTCCCTTGCTCCCCTTGCTTCCTCCTTCAACCCCTCACCCAAACGACTCTTTCTGAAGACAGCAAAGCAAAGATCAGACAGCAGAGTAATAATACATGGGTAACAATTACATAGCGCTTACTCTGTGCCATGTGACAAGAGCTTTACAATTATTCTCTTCATTTAATCCTCCCGACAGCCCTGGGGGGTAGGTGCCCATTTTATAGATGAGGAAACTGAGGCAAATAGTGGTTAAGTGATTTGTCCAAGGTCACACAGCTAGTAAGTGTGTGAGGCCAGGTTTGAACTCAGGCTTTCTGGATTCTAGGCCCAGCATCTATTCACTGAGACTACTAGCCTGCTTTCTTTCTTACCCATAACTACCTTATAGTCCCTGGGAAGTAAGGAAAACTGACCAGCACACCTCAGAGACAGGACTTTTTTGGTACAAAGCTATGTTGGTGAACTACTCCCACCAAAAATTGCTTTGGCTGCAGACCTGGAGATTTATAGCACAGCCTCCCATTCCTCCCCCAACATTTCCAACCCTCCTGAGCCCAACCATCCCTAGAATAAAAGCAAACCCCACTAAGTCTAATTTGGATATGAAAGTTCAGGGTATAGTTTTTTTTTTCTTTTCCCTTTCCTAGCATGGATTCTGATTTACCTCCAGACTCACTAATTTGGGCAGGGATTTGATTTCAAAGGGATTTTTAATTGCATGGAAGAACTTAATCAAATTTCTTTTTCCTTTTTATAAAAATCCTCTGAACCCAGAGGAGTACCATTAATTAAAAAGGATGCCTGCGGTGGAACTACTTCATTCTATCAGATATATCTTTCTTATATAGAGATCTGCATGTGTCGGTCATCTGCTCCAAAACCTTCAGTGGCTCCCTATTTCCTAGCTAAACTGCAAACTCCTTTGTCAGGCACTCAAGACCCTCCTCAATCTGGCACCATTCTACCTTTCCAAGTTTATCTTCTGTTGTCCTACTCCACTTATTATATTGCAGTCAACCAACTGAATGCATAGATTCCTTGAATCGTGGAGTTGGGAGGGATCTGAGGGTGTCTAGTCCAACCCAAACTTGACCAGGAAGCCCTTCTATAATCTCCTTCACCTCGTCACCTCAAGTCCAAGAGAAATCATTATTTCTCAAGGCTGCCCCTTCCACTTTGGGAAGTTTTTGCTTAAGCTTTTAATTTGCCTCAGCACTTTTACCCATTGCTCTTTGGGATCCCGAAGCACAACCGTAATCTCTCTGCCATGTGACAGCTCTTTAAATACTTGAAGACAGCTATCATGTTTCTCCTGAGTCTTCTCTTCTCTGGGCTTAGCATCCCCAGAGTCTCCCTGTCCTCACATTACCTCACGGTGCCTCTAAAACCACATAACCCCTGAGTCTCTATCCACTAGGGAATCCAGCTCCATCACCCATGATTCTCTCTAAACTTCATCAACTTACATTATGCCAGTCAATTCCTCCTTATTCTTCTGTCCTGGTCTTGGTGCCACATCTGGCATAATGCCTCACTTGGAGCCCAAGGGATCAGATAAACAATTACTTTAATAAAAACATAGCCAACCATCCCCAGGATAAAAACAATCCCCAAGATGGCTAAAAAGAAAAAGCTACCAGGAAGGAGATGAAATGCAGTCATCAAGACAGTTCCCCGAGGTCTCAGGAGCTCCTAGTTAAACTTCTAAAAATTGCTTTTGTATCTTTCTTTGCCAAAGGACCCACAGTCAAGTCCCAGACCAATCCAGCTGGGGCAAAGTTAACTTAGAGTTAACTTTTAGTTTCTTGGCCCCTAAGAGTCTTTTGTGGAAGTGCAGGAGTTAATTCAAATCTCCACAGTTCCATTAGTGTCCTGGGCCCTAAAGCCTTCCAAGTCCAACTCAAATGCCACTTCCTCTGGGAGCTTTCTCAGGGGGTAACAACCTTTACCCACCTCGGATCTCACAATGCACTGGGCTTACGCTTCTCACAGCATTTATATCTTTTTTTTTATTAGTTATTTCTGTTACAGGCCTCCCTCCTGGACTATTTCACATCCGACTCTTTGTGACCCCATTTAGGGTTTTCTTGGTTTGCTATTTGCTTCTCCAGCTTGTTTTCCGGATGAGGAACTGAAGTAAACAGGGTGGAGTGACTTGCCCAGGTTCAGACAGTTAGTAAACTTCTGAGGCTGGATTTGAATGTAGGAAGATAAGTCTTCGTATTTCCAAGCCCAGTGCTCTAACCACTGCACCATCTAGCTGCCCCAAACTTCATGAGTCTTATCTAAATTTGGTTGTGTACATGGGCGCTCACATGCCCACAGACTGATACTCCTCTGACTCTGTGCTGCTTATACCCTGCTAGGGACCCTATCATCCATACAAAGCCCAAAATAGTGGGCTCAGAATCATGCCAATGAGGTATTTCATATCAGCTAAGGCTTTGTCATCACAGCTCCCCAAGACTGATCATCACACTCTTTGAGGACTGGCAAAAGGTCATAACACCATAACAATGTGTTAGGCCAATAAGTAGGAGGTACCTGCCTTTGTCTTGGTTTAGAATTCACTTTCCCTATGTACCCATAACTCAAGGCTCAGTCTCAGAATTAGCCCTAAGTGTCCTCTCATGAGTGCAGCTAGGTGGCTCAGTAGGGAGAGTGCCACAGGAAGACGCATTTTCCTGAGTTCCAATCTGGCCTCAGACACTTACTAGCTGTGTGACCCTGGGCAAATCACTTAACCCCGTTTCCCTCAAATCCTCATCTGTACAACGAGCTGGAGAGGAAATGGAAATCCACTCCAATATCTTTGCCAAAAAAACCCCTAACCAAACAAACCAACCCAAATAGGGTCATAAAGAACATGACTGAAATAACAGAATAACCACATCTATACATGGGATCTCAAATGTGCCTTATGTTTGCCGAAGGGTCTGCACTGAAAAATCCTCCTAGGCACTCTTTCTTTTTCAAGCTCACAAGAGTATTCACTCAGACCCTCAGCAGCACTCTCTCTGCATCCATGATCTGGATATTTGGAATCCCCTTTTACTACCAGATCATTATGACTTTACACCAGACTTGTGATCTTTTCCCCGAAATCTTTGTGTATTTCCACATTCTACCCAGAGGGTCTACAGTATATGCGTCCATTTACTGTTACCATCTCTCACTTTCTCTCCATAGACATGGACACATGGACACATGGACACACAGACACAAAGACACACATGGCAGACTGGGTCAGTCACCAGAACCTCAGAGCTAGAAGCCAGGGTCTTTTGGCAAATGGGCTCTCCCCAAACCCACTTTACACATTTTTTTTGCTTTTTGGAGGGGGAGGGCATGGCATTTGGGGTTGAGTGACTTGCCCAAGGTCACACAGCTAGTAAGCGTTAAGTATCTGAGGCTGGATTTGAACTCAGCTCCTCCTGACTCTAGGGCCAGTGCTCTATTCACTGCACCACCCAGCCACCCCTCCCCCACTTTACACTTTAAAGTTTAATTGCTTTAGTAATATTTTCTCCATCACCTTCTAAAATCTAGACAATAAACAAAAAATAAATTAAGTCCTAATTTGTATCACTTGCTGATTTCTGAGCTATGAAGGCTCCCAGTGAAAATTACTGTATTAACATTTCTGACCTGGTTGGAGCTGGCTCCAGCACTCTCCTGGCTGGAAGAGATCTCCACACTCATCTAATCCATCCAACAATATTGCTTCTGGTTTTGCCTCTATTGATTTTTATACAAATGCTCACTATGCTTTTCCCCTCTGGTTTTCCTCATATGTGTGTAACTTCTTCATGCACAACATACAACACTCCTCTGTAGCACCCTATCTCCATGCATCACTTTTTAATTTTTTTTTTTTTGCTTTTTGGAGGGCAATTGGGGTTAAGTGACTTGCCCAAGGTCACACAACTAATAAGTGTGTCACGTGTCTGAGTCCACATTTGAACTCAGGTCCTCCTGACTCCAGGGCCGGTGCTCTATTCGTTGTGCCACCTAGCCGCCCCCATGCATCATTTCTATGCATCCTTTCCCTTTTGAATAGGCATACCCTTCCAGAACCACATTGGATTCCACCCAGTCCCATGGATACAGATGAGACCAGATTTTCTTCCTTGCCTTGGGATCTCTAATTCTTCTTGCCTGTTACCTGTGCATTTGTGTATATTGTTGATTCCTTTCCTTCTTGCCTTTCGTGAATTCCTGGCCATTCTACTCCCTCTCCTCTTTCTCCACTGTAACTTCCGTGACATTTAGCTTGGTGAATATACCGTACTTGGGCAATGTTCTTTCCTCCACACTTTCACCAAAGAATCGAGCCCTTTTGATTATATTTATGAGCTCCCAGACAAGTATATTCTTATGTAGCTTGGTAGTCCTTGTTATAAGCATGCTATATCCCTAGCCTGGAGCCCCTCATTCCTATATTTGAGTTCATGCTTCACGAATACACATCCCATTCTCAACACATTTTAGCCAATTGTTCCCTTCCTAAATCTCCTTTTGTTTTCTGAAGCTTTTATCTTCCATTGACAGAGCAGACAAAATCACCACCTGTGCTCCAAAGGGCTTCAATTTCTTGCCCCCAACTTTTTTTTTAAGTTTTAATTTATTTTTTTTTAGTTTTCAACATTCACTTTTACAAAATTTTGAGTTCTAAATTTTTTCCCCTCCCTCTCCTCACTCTTCCCCAAGATGGCATGCAATCAGATATAGGCTATACATGTACAATCACATTAAATGTATTTCCAATTAGTCATGTTGTGAAAGAAGAATCAGAACAAAAGGGAAAAAAAAACACAAGAAAGAAAAAGAAAAAAAAGGAAAAAAACAGTATGCTTCAACTTTCGTTTAGACCCCATAATTCTTTCTCTAGACTTAGACAGCATTTTCTCTCATGAGTCTTTTGGAATTGTCTTAGATCATTGTATTGCTGAGAAGAGCCAAGTCATTCACAGTTATCATCACACTGTTGCTGTTACTATGTACAATGTTCTCCTGGTTCTGTTCACTTCACTCAGCATCAGTTCACTTAAGTCTTTCCAGGTTTTTCTGAAATCTGCTTGCTCGTCATTTCTTATGGAACAATGGTATTCCGTTACATTCATATACCACAGCTTGTTCAGCCATTCTGCAATTGATGTTGCCCCAGTTTTGTGACTTTGTCATCTTTAGCAGTACTTTCCAGATGCCTTTCTAGTAATTATTTGTATGCCCATATGAATCACTAGAAGAGGCTATTAATAATCTAGTTTGACAAATCTTTGGAGACCATCACATCTTGTATACAAGTCCCAGGATGGCAGCAGACCTCTCTATTGTTATCAGGTCAACAGATAGCAGCTTCAGTAGCCCTCAGAAAGGATTCTCCAGTTGCTACTACTGATATCTTCTTCTTCTGACCCTTACTGGATGAAGACACCTGTGTATGCATGTCATCATTTTTGAGGTCAAGCAACTGTTTCCTCCTCTGGATTGTAAGGCTTAGCCCCTCTTCAGGTCAAGCTTCATATCTCTTACTTAGTTCCAAAAGTTCAGTGGTCGGAGATCATAGTCCTAGAGCCAGAAGAGAGCTCAGAGGTCATCTCTAGTTCTGTTCCCTCCCTTTGTACATGAAGAAAGTGAGGCAGATAGATTAAATCATTTGCCCAAGGTCATGAATGGATGGTTGTTTTTCAGTTATGTCCAATTCTTCACGAACCCATTTGGGGTTTTCTTGGCAAAGATTCTGGGGGTGGTTTGCCATTGCCTTCTCCAGCTCATTTTACAGAAGAAGAAACTGAGGCAAACAGGATTAAGTGACTTGCCCAGGGTCACACAGTAAGTGTCTGAGGCTGCATTTGAACTCAGGTCTTCCTGATTCCAGGCCTAGTGCTCTATCCACTATGCCACCTAGCTGTCCATGATCAATAGAACCATTGTTCAAACCAAGGTCATCAGACTTAAAAGATCCAGTATTCTTTCCATTCTGGTTCTTCTTCCCTTTCTTGTCTTTACTATGTTCTTCTACCATCTATTCTCCTGATACAGGATTCCTTTCCTCCTAGACAGACCCTTTGTCTTCACTGTTGTCAGTCAGAGGCCCATCTTTCATTATTTATTTTAAAGGAAATTTCTCTTTTTCTGATAACCTGGAGAGTGGTTTTCCTTCTGGGTGGAAGATGAGCTTGCCCTTTGAACACGGATAACAATCACCTGGCTGAAGCAGAAACATACATACATCAGATGCTTTATTCGAGTCACTGCAAAATTCTCTAATGCCTCTTGAATAATTTGGGACATAGCTTTTATTCTGAAGCACTTTACAATGTAGTTGGAGGGGCAAGATAAAAAATGCTAGAGTTGGAGTTAATGGAGACCACAAAGTGCTCCTGCCATTTATAGCTGTGTGACCTTGGGCAAATGATTTAACCTCTCTGAGCCTTGATTTCTTCATCTGTAAAATAGAAATTATAATTCCTGTTCTCTCTACCTTACAGGTTTATTGGGAGGAAACTACTCTATAAAGCATGAAGCGCCATGTAAATGTGAGCAAAGGGAGATGCTTGGACAACAATATAAAATGATTCATATCAAAAGTCTATGCACCTAGCACATTGCCTCACTAAGATTTAATCAATCAATAAGCATTTATTAAGTGTGTACTACATGGCAGGCATTGGAGTGGAGTTGAAGCTACAAGGAAAAAAAAAGAAATAGTTTCTGCTTTCAAGGAGTCTATTAGGAGAACTATTAAGTCTATATTACGTAATAGTAGCTTTGGGGACCAAGAAAAACCTCATGTAGGTAGTGGTGCTGGGCACGTGGAGGGGGGAGCTGGGGAGCGGGGTGGGGGTAGGGAGTGCATTCCAGGTAGGGCAGATAGCCTATGCAAATGCACAGAGGTGGGAGATGAAATCTCTTTGTGTGAGAAACAGTAATAAAGATCTGTTTGGTTTGATATTAGATTGTGTGGAGGGGTATGAAATGTAAGAAGCCTTGAAAGGAAAGTTGAGGCCAGGTTGTGAAGGGTTTTAAATGCCAGAGAAGTTTCTATTTGATTTTAGAAGTAATAATTTGTCATTGGAGTTTACTGAACAGAGAAATGACATGGTCATTTAGGAATATCAGTCTGTTGGTGGTGTGAAAAACAGATTAGACAGGCTTGAAGGTGGGAAACCAATTAGGAGCTAGAAGTCATGTGTCAACTGGCCAATTCATATTATTGGCCACTCAAAGGGGGCTCAGTTGACTATCAGTGCTAAGTGTTCCTCGGGTTAATTAGGATGTACTCATATCCTTGAATGTCTGCTCCATTTCCATGACCGTAAAATTGGAATTCCTTTATCTGATCATAATCTTTCATAACTCCATCTTTCCTCCTGCCTTCTACTCCTATTCCTGTTCTTCATCCTTGCCATGACCTCCATCACCTCAACCCCTCATTTCTTACCCAGTCCACTACTCCTGCACCATCTGTATCCTCCCTCTTACTTCTCTATCTAAAGTCTTGCCTATTCTCTACTCTAAATCCCTTGCCGCAATGTCCTATTTTTTTTAAAATTTAATTGATTTTTTTGTTACAGTTTAAATTCTGGACTGTTTCCTTTGCTCCCTCTCATCCTGCAGTAGAGATGGCCACTACTTGACACAGATACATACATACATAGATACATACATATACATGCACATATGTGTGTGTGTATACACACACATATATTTGTGTATATACACACACACAGACACACACAAATATATGTAAAACCTAACTATGAATGCTTCTATTTACGACTTCTTTCTTTGGAGGTGGAGAGCATCTTCCTTCTAAGGTACTTTGTAGTTGATTTGAGTATTTATAGTACTCAAAATATCTTAGTTGATCACAGTTGTTGTTCAAACAATACTGCTGTTACCATATACAAGTTCTCTTGGCTTTGCTCATATCACTTATTATTTCATGTAAGTCTTTCCACGCTTTTCTAAAATTGACCATTTTCTAAAAATCATCATTTCTTACAGCACAGTAGTAGTCTACTACACCCAGTATCCTAGTGATGATAATGTTTTGCTAGACTCCAACTCCAGACTATTCCCACCTTCTCATTCTATCATGTTCTGCTAAAGCAGTGGTTCTCAACCTTCCTCATTCTGTGATCCTTTAATACAGTTCTTCATGTTGTGGTGACCCCCAACTACAAAATTATTTTCATTGCTCCTTCATAACTGTAATTTTGCTACTGTTATGAATCATAATGTACATATCTGATATGCAGGATGTATTTTCATTGTTACAAATTGAACATAACCCACAGGTTGAGAACCGCTGTGCTAAAGGGAGCAAAGAACAAATCATAAAATTGTGCTAAATTGGTCCTCTATAAATTTATGTTCTGTGCCTTCACTGTAGCAAGGCAAACAATCTATTCCTCCCTAATCAATGTGCTTTCCCATTCTTCATAGCAGCTGTTTCATACCTTCTCACCTCTTCTCAAGCTTCTCATAGCAACTCTCCTTCTTGTAGACCTCAAATCATACTTTACTGAAAAAAAAAAAAGAGAACATTTACCATAAGCTCCTCCTTATCTCCTCTTCCCTATCTCACATCATTAAGACATCTTCACCCACTATATCATTCATTTCAGGCTTGTTTGAAGAGATGGTCCTTCTCTTAGCCAAGCCAATCCTTCTACATACATTCTTGAGGCTATCATCCTATAGCTTCTCCAGCGTATTATCCCACTATCAGCCCCACTATCTTATCTTCAATTTCTGGCTCTTCTCCCACTGCCTACATATATGTCTATGTCTCCCCCTCCTTAAAAAACAAAACAAAAGCCTCTTGTTTGATTCTACCATCCTAATTAGCTATTGTCCTATATATCTCTTCCCTTTTGTGGCTAAACTTCATGAGAAAGCCATCTACACTCAGTACCTTCAACTTCCTCACTTCTAAATTCTTTGCATTCAAGTTTGTTATCTGAAACTGCCCCCTCCAAAGTTACCAATGATCTCTTAGTTGCCAAATTCTATGCCCCTTCCTCAATCCTCATTCTTTTTGACCACTTTGTGGTATGGATACTCTTTCCTCCCTAGGTTGTCTTAGAATTGCTTTCTCATGGTTCTCCTCCTCTTTATTTGCCTCCTTCTTTTGTCTTGTTTGCTGATCAGTGTCATACCCACTAATCAGAGTCGTTTCCTAAAGTTATCTCCTGAGCCCTTTTCTCTTTTTATTTTATACTATCTTACTTGGTGATCTCATTAGCCCCTCTGGATTCAACTGTAACCTTTATTCAGAAGATTCTCAGATCTATAAAGCCAGTCTTGGTCTATCTTCTGAGCTAGTCACATGTCTCCAACTGCCTCTTGGATAACTTGAATTAGATGTTTATGGAAGGAAATTTAAACTCATCACATACGAGCAGAATTCACTCTTTTCCCAAGTACTTTTCCCTTTCAAACTTTGCTTTTACTCTCAAGGGCAGCACCACCTGCCTAGTGATTGATTCAGGATCAGAACCTTGACGTCATTTTTGACTCTCCAACTCTTACTCACCTCACATATCTAATCCATTCCCAAATCCTGTCATTTTTACTTTCACAACATCTCTTGTATAAATCCCCTTTTCTTCACCCACAAAACCACAACTCTAGTTCAGACTCTTATCACCTTTCTCTTGTACCATTACAATGGGCAGCTAGGTGGCATGGTGGATAGAGTGCCAGGCTTGGAGTGAGGAAGACTCATCTTCTTGAGTTTAAATCTGACCTCAGACTCTCACTAGTTGTGTGACCCTGGGCAAGTCACTTAACTCTGTCTGCCTCAGTTCTTCATCTGTAAAATGAGCTGGAGAAGAAATGGCAAACCAGTCCAGTATTTTTGCCGAGAAAATCCCGAATGAGGTCACAAATAATTGGATGTGATTGAAATGACTGAACAACAACAACAAACAACATTGCAATAGTTTCCTAATTATTCTCCTTGCTCCAAATTTCTCTCCAAAACAACCCATCCTTCATCTAGTTGCCAAGGTGACTTTTCTAAAGCATAGTTCTGACCATGTCACCCTCTTACACAATTAATTCCAGGGAGTCCTCTTACCTACAGCATCAAATCTAAAGTCCTCTCTTTGGTATTTAAAGCTCGTCACCCGCAGGCCCTTTCCTATCTTTCTAGCATGGATATATTTTACTTCCCTTTTTCAATTTTCTGAGCTAGCTGGCCTAATTGCTATTCCTTGTACACTGAACTCGTTTTCTATCTTTCTGCATTTGCAGTGGCTGTCCCTGATATACTCTGTACCCTTACCTATGCTTCTTACTTTCCTGGGCTTCCTTAAGGCTTCCTCAGATCCTACCTTCTTCAGGAGGCCTTTCCCAGTCCTTCTAGCTATTAGTACTTACCTCTCTAAAATTATCTTCCTTCTACTCTGTATAGGGATGTTCACATGGACTATTTGTGCCTGACCTGTGGCAGAGCATTCTGAGCTCATATTGGTCTGATCAGGCACAGTTGGACACACTGAAGTGTGACTCTAGCATAGCAATGTCATTTTGGTCCTCTTCAAGAACAAAGGACAACAACTAATCAAACCAAGAATGATGGAACCTGACTTCTGGGTTGTATGAACAGCAAGATAGCAGACTGGACATTTTCTCCCATCCCTATATATAACTTCTCCAAAAGAGAAAATATATACCAAAGGTAAAGAAATTCCTACTGTCTCCACAGTCTAGGACATTTGGAATCCAGAAAAAGGGTTAAAAAGCAAACAACTTCACTAATGCTCACTGACTCCGAGTTCACTCTGTACTCCTTGCCCTCCTCCCACACTACCAGCAATAGGGCTGTGCTAGCAGACCCAAGGCCACAACACAGGTTACAATAATACCCACCCCCTATACCCTCATACCTTCTTCATTCTTTCAATGTCATGGGGACCCTGGGTCCAGGCTGAAGAAGTTTGCTCAGACCTCAACAGCCAGCTTTGTCACAGCCCTTCAGGAGTAAAAGCCTGCTGGTGGGGACTACAACCTGGAAACCCCAGTGATACCAAGTGCTGAACTGCCAGTGCCAGGTTAGAGAATTGAAGAACAAGGAGAATTGGTCAAGGCAGAGAACTGAGGAGCAGAGGGAATTGGTCAGGTCACTAGGACAGGAAAACATGTGAGTGTGAGAAGCCCTGTACAGCACTTATCAAGCCCAAGGAAATGAGCATAGCACAAAGATGAGGCCAGTTCTGACCACACAAAAGTTGTTTGGAACAGAGACCTTGGCTGTTGAACCATGACTTACCCAGTATGGGAATAGGCTAAGAGGTTTTAAGATCTAGCCCCCAAATAAGCCATCATCAGAGGGGAAGGAGTCAGAAAGTGAGTGATAAGGAAAATGGCGGTGATGGGTAAAGGAGGGGTAAGGGGTGGAGAAGACTTAAAGTACTAAAGATTTCAGGAAGAAGAAATCTCCAAGATTTTGAACATAAACAGAAAAATCAACAAGAAAAACAGTAACAGCAGAAGAAAATATGGCTTTCAGATCTAGTAAAGGAGTTCAGGAATTTATGAATAAAAATTGCAAAATAAAAAAATTATATAATACTTGATGAGACAGAGAATCCTGGGGAATTGAGTAAAAGGTGGAACTACAACACAATTATGAGAGCATAATTTATTATCCAATATGGCAAAAATAATGAATAGAATTGAAAACCTTGAATCTGCAATGGTAAACCCCAAAGAAAAAAATAGATTGAGAATGTAAATGCACAGAAATGAAGGACAACCTAGAAGAAGAGAAGCAAAAAATTAGTAACATTCAAAGAAAATATATTCACTATGCAAGCGAAACATAGTAATCTTGAAGACAGGATGTATAGCGACAACAGAAGGATCATAGGTCTCCCGGAATAACACAAAAGCACAAAAAACCTAACATCATGATAAATGAAATAATAGAGAATTGAAGAGAACTTCTGAACATTTTGAAAATTTACAGACCACCTCCAGAAAAAAGTAAAAATGACTACAAACTTCAAGAAACATAGTAGTTAAAGTGAATAGTTCAATTCAGAAACAAATTCTTCAAACCATCAGGAGAAAGACTTTCAAATAATGCAAGACTATTTCTGTACCCACTAGAAAATGAAGAAGGGAATGCAATAATGTGTTCCAAAAAGCAATGGAGCTCAGGATGCAGCCCAGGATGACCTATCCTGCGTATGTGAGCTTAACTGGACAGGTTAAAGGATGCACTTCCAATAATAAAGAAGAGTTTGACCAGAACTGAAGAGATGATTTGCTTCTTCCAACATCCTAAACAAGAGAAATATAGGAGTGAATCAATGTCACAGGCAAGGACAGAAACAGTAACAGACTGATGACAAAAAGAGCCGTAAGAGACTTCTAAATGTCTACAAGGAGACAGAAGTGAAAGCAGAATCTAACAGAGGTAACAGTGAAAAGAGGTGGATGGGAGCCATTCAAAGGCAGAACCTAGAGACATCCCACTTACAGATAAATGCTTCTTTTGTGGTACTAAGTTTCAACATGGGACTTTACATTAAAAAGGGGGAGGGGAGCAGTGAAATAAAGAGGAATGAATGATGTCCTGAGGTCAAATCAAGGGCTAGCAATGAGGGAAAGGTGACCTCTAGAACAATCTACAGGGGAGTGGGTGAGGAGGGAGGAAAGACTGAAAAGTGGAAGAAAGGAAGTAGGCCTCACTTTGGAGATGGGAAGGGGTTTCATTTGATGGGGTGATGGGACCTGGACCCTAAATTTTCCCATACATTTCAGCAACCCAGACCCTTGATTTTCCCATGCAACCCAGTCCCTGGCATCTTGCCTAATGCATATGGCCCACCCTAGTCCACCCTGATTACTTAATTAGCTTACTTGATATTTCTTAATCCCATCTAGATCTTTTCACTGAGCTTTTTTCCTTTTTTTTTTTTCTATATAAGTATCAGTCCCATCCTCATCAAGCTGCAGATTTCCTAAGAATCTCACCCTCTCCTCATGGCATTACAATGAACCTTGCAACTTTGACTGAAAGAAGGTCTGAGTGCTTGAATTCTTTCCAGGCAGACCCCCTTGTATTCTGACATTTTGAGGTTCCCAGCAACTCCAAACCATATCGCACTGATGAATGCTTCTATGGGTAAAGGGAGATGAGGACCTTATATTGGATGAGGCCTGGAGGATTTGGTGCTTGAAAAGTCTAATTGCCCTGGGAGGGGAGTTGGAACCTTTGGGGGCAACTGACCCCAGGAGGAGTGGGAGAGCATGGACACAGGGAAAAGATTTCTAAGTAAATGTAGAAAAAATGGTTAACAAGAGAGGGTATAGATTGTAGGTCAGGGAGGGATCTTCCCATACAGTAGTGTTCTCTCTGACATCTGCAATAATTGACATTGTTCTGAGAGAGAGGCACAACAGAAGAGAGGATTCCATGTGGTAAGCTCTATAAGGCAGTGACAGAAAGTACCTAGAAGTAAGAGTCTAAAATAGATACCTTGCAAGTTAATAGTATAAAGAATACAGAGAAAAGAGAGAAACCAGATAATTGTAGAGGTTATGAAACAAAGAATGGGGGTCTAGAATAAACAAAAAGATTAGAAAGATAATAGAGTGAGAGAAATCCTTTTTAGAAATGAGTACAAAAAAAAGAAAATTTATAAACAAATGAACAGGACTATGTGAAGGGAAGAAAAGGAGGAGGGCATCTACTTGACTAACAGGAAAGAAGAAGGGGAAGAAATAGCTAACCAGATAAAACCAGTAGGGAAGAAACAAAACAAAAATCTAAAGGGAAAGGGGTAACAAACAAGAAGAGAGGTTGAAGGATGAGGAGAGGAGAGCCAATATCAACAGGGCCACTGGGGGAAAAAATTAAAGTGACTGAAGGAACGTAATACCATATGTACAGCAAGAGAGGAAAAAAATCATAACTTGAAAAAAATTTAGAGACAGAAGAAAACACAAGCCTAACTCTTATTAATCCAATTAAAATCCAATTAGAAAAGATAGATAAGAAAGCAAAGCCCTACAATCTATTGCTTACAAGAAACATTTAAAAAAATACATAACAAAATAAAACTGACAACTATGCATTAAAAGAATCCAAAAGAAAATCCGTGATTTATAAAGCAAATATTATTTGTCAAATATTATTTATCAAAAAATAAAAAGAGATAAACAAAGAAACTATATTATTCTGAAAGGAACCACATACAACAGACCAATATTAATACCAAACTTATATGCTCCAAATGTCTTAGCATCCCAATTCATAAAGGAAATACTATCTGAGCCTCAAAAAAGACATAGACAAAAACATAATGGTGACTTCAATATCCCTCTATCAGTTTTGGGTAAGTCTTACAGAAAGATAAAAGAGAAAATAGGGAACTGAACAAATATTTGGAGAAATTAGAGTTCAAAGACTTCCATTATTAATCATTAACCAATCAGAGCCGATTTCCACCTTTTGGGAACGCCTACTCTTCAAATGGTATGAGTGGCCTCCATGGTGTGAGTGGCCTCCATGATTCATCTTTGGTCCCTGAGAGTGCCACTGATCCCTTTTATTATTCACTAGCCATGATTATGATTGTTAATTACCCAGAAATTATGTCTCTCCAGACTTTTCATACATCACACAACACATGGAATTTTTGGAGGGGGAAGGCAGAGCAATTGGGGTTAAATGACTTGCCCAAAGTCATATGGCTAGTTTTTGTGTTAAGTGTCTGAAGTCATATTTGAACTCAGGCCCTCCTGACTCCAGGGCTGGTACTCTATTCACTGCACCACCACCCAGCCACCCCTATCACATGGAATTTTTACAAAATATTTTTTACAAAAATAGGGCAAAGAAAAATGGCAAAGAAATATAAAGAGGCAGAAAGACCTAATGTATCCTTATAGACCCTAATGCAATAAGAATACAAATTGGTTCAAGGACCATAAACAAAAGATACAGACCCAAACAGAGACTTAGCAATGAAATCTTAAATAGTGAGTAGGGCAAAGAATAAATCATAGAAAGAATTAATAACTATGTTAAAGAAGATGATAATGATGAAACAATATACCAAAATTTCTGGGATGCAACTAAAGCAGTCCTCAGGGGAAAAATCACATCCTTACAAGCATACATTAACAAAATAGAAAAAGTAAGGATTAACTGAATGTGGCTTTTTTTTAAATTAGAAAATAAGCAAACAAAATAAGGACAAGAGGAGAAAATAAAACTGGAGGGGAAACAAATAAATCAGAAAAAAAACCCCATAGAAATTACAAATAAAACTACAAGCTGAAAAAAAGGAATAAAATTGATAAGTCCTTAGGAAATCTCATTAAAAGGAAGAGAGAAGAAAATCAAATCAACAAAATACCAAATAAAGTGAAATCACAGCCAAACCAGATTAACTGAAAAGAATAATTATAACATATTATGCACAGTTATATGCTAACAAAACTGAGAAAAGAAATTAAATAAAGGAATGCCTCCAAAAATACAAAACACCCAAGCTATCACAAAACTATTTAGATGTCTTAGATAACTCAATCTCAGAAAAGGAACAAGATCTATATGTAAAAGAACTACCAGAAGAAAAAAAATCCTCTTGGTCCTGATGGATTTTATCAAACTTTTAAAAAACAATCAGTACCCATATTTCATGGATTATTCACAAAAACTGAGAAAGAAAGAACTCTACCAGAATTCTTTTATGTGACAAATACAATCCAAATAACTAAACTAGGGAAAGATAAAACACAGAAAGAAAACTAGAGATTAATATTATTAATGACCATTGTCATACACATTTTCAATAAAATCCTATCACTCTATAGCAATTTATCCAAGAAATCATTATGATCAAATAGGATTTATTCCAGTGAATAAGAATGGTTCAACATTAGGCAAAAATCAACAAAATTAATTATATTAAAAACCAAAATATTCCAAACCACACAATTATTTTAATAACTGCAGAAAAAGCATTCGACAAAGCACAACTCTTTTTTACAATAAAAAAAATTAAAGTTTAGGCAGAGAGGGACCTTTTTAAAAATGTCAAAAAGTATAGCTCTAAAACCAAAAGCAAGAATCATACACAATGGGGAAAACACTAAAATCTTTTCTAATAAATGTGGGAGTGAAATAAGGATGCCTACTTTTACCTCTATTATTTGATATAGTTCTAGAAATGCTAGCACTAGCAAAAAGATAAAAGAAAGGAAGCAAAGAAATAAAGATAGGTAAGTAGGAAATAAAACTATCCCTATTTGTTGCTAATATGATGGTTCCCTTGGAAACCCCTATAAATTAGGAGATATTCAATGAAACAATTAATAGCTTCAACAAATTTGTAGCTACGAAATAAACCCTCAAAAGTCAATAACTTTTCTATATAATAAAAACAAAATACAAGAAGCAACAATAGGAAGGGAAATCACATTCCAAATAAACACAAAATGCATAAAATATCTGGGGATCAGTGTCTCAAAGAACATAAAACACTTGTGCATATTTAAATACAAAGTGCTCTTTAACAAAATAAAGAACAATCTAAATAGATGGAGGAATATTCATTGCTCATGGCTAGGTCATGCTAATATAATGAAAATGACAATACTACCAAACTGATAAAATATTATATTAAATTATCAAGGGGATATTTCACAGAATGTGGCATCCAAGATAAGTATTTATTGTTTATATATGAGACTAATGTCCATTCTCCAATAAATAAAAGGTCAAAGGATATAGTTTTCAAAAGAACTGTGAAGTATTCACAACCACAAGAAAAATGCTCCAAAACATAACACTAAAAGAAATACAAGGCAAAACAACTCAGAGGTTTTACTTCACACCCTGCGTATCGGTAAAAACGACCCAAAAGTTGTAACAGGCAGTGTTGGAGGGGCTGTGAAAAGACAGGCACACTAATCCATTGTTGGTAGAACTGGGAAATGGTGCATTCATTTTGTAAAGTAATTTTGAATTATACACATACGTAGCTAAAATGTCCATACCCTTTGAAGCAGAGACTCCATTACTAAGCTTATACCTTAAGGAATTCATCAATGGGGAAAAAGTCCCCAACATTCTAAAAATCTGTGTGTAGCTGCACTGTTTGCGATAGCTAAGAATTGGAAACAAAGCAGATGCTCATCAACTGGGGATTGGCTAAACAAATTGTGGCACATGAAGATAATGGAATATTAATGTGCTTTAAGAAAAGACATGTGATGAACATAGAGAAGCATGAAAACATCTAAATGAACTGATGCAGAATGAAGTAAACAGAGCCAAGAAAACAATATATGCAATAACTGTAACAATGTAAATGAGAAGAAATGACGTGTAAAGTAAATGTAACAAAATGATACAGATCAAGTGAGACTCAAATAAAGATCTATGAGAACATTCCTCAAACCTAACCCCTCATGGAGGTAAGAGGTCCACAGCCATGACACCTTGTACATTTTCATAATTTTTCAATGTATCAATCAGTTGTGCTGACTTTTTCCCTCCCTTAAAAAAATATTATTTGCCATGTGGGATGGCACTCTGGGATGGGGAGGTGTGGGAGATACATGGGATACTGTGGTGATGTATGAAACAGAAAATATCAACAAAAACACATAATAATAATTATAATAATAAAGCACTAGACCTGGAGTCAGACAGATCTTGGTTCAAATCCATCCTCAGACACTTATTGTCTTCTGGGTAGGAAATTTAACTGCTTCAGTCTTCTCATCTGTAAAATGACAATAATAGCAGTCCAGGGTTATTGTGAGGATAAAATGTGATAGTTGTAAATTACTTTATAAGCCTTAAAGCATGCAATAAATGCTATTTCTTTCATTATTATCAGTTATTATGTACCTCGCACATCAGAATGTGAACTTAAGAGCCTACCTTTGTATCCCGATGCTTTGTCCAATGGCTGGCACCCAGTAAGTGCTTAATAATTGTTTCTTGACTAACTGTTGACTGGTCCTTTACTATACACTCCCACTGATGTTTACGAGAGCTGCAGGGAGATGTTAGCAGCAGGTCTGTAGAAGGGGAGGCTTTGGGATTGTGGTCAGTCACAAGGGGTTGGGGAAAACACTAACGTGAATAAGGAGAACAAAAACAGTAGGGGGTGTGTGTGTGTGTGTGTGTGTGTGTGTGTGTGTGTGTGTGTGTGTGTGTGTGTGTGTGTGTGTGTGTGTGTGTGTGCGTGTGTGTGTGCGTGTGTGTGCGTGCGCGCGTGCGCAGAGAGAGAGAGAGAGAGAGAGAGAGAGAGAGAGAGAGAGAGAGATTAATCACTTGTCAGGAACTTGGGAGGCCTACCAGTTTGTTCATCAGTGTGTGTTAAGGCTAAGAGTGAGTTAAAACTGGGGTTATATATATTCATTATGTTATATTAAATTATATTTTCAAGTGTTTGAAGTTCTAGTTCCTTCCTTAAGTCTCCTCCCCCCCCCCCAACTCCAACCCCTACCATGAGGCAATGCTGGTATTGAGAACTGATGATGAGAGGTTTTAAATCAGACTAGGTCTGAAATGCCAACTATTTCAGCTCTCTGGAGCCTCCTCAAGGGAAAACAGGAGCCCTGCTTTACGTACCCTCATACATAAGGAAGAAAAACAGTTGCTGTCAAAAGAGACCAGCGTAGATATGCAGTGATCTCACCCACTAGCTTGGATCTTCAGAAGACATTTACAGAAAAGGAAAGTTAACAGCAGATGAATCAAAGAGGGTTGCACCATCCTGTAAAGAGAGTGGAGGACTGCAAAAACAAAAGGAAACAAAACCTCCAAGCATGACCTAAGCCTGGAGAAGAAAAAGTTCTGGGTTGGGAGGTGTTTTTGATCTGTTTGTTTTGTTGCTCTATGGGGAGAAAAAGGAAGCTTAAAGTAAGGACCGTCTGGCTGCTTGGGATGATAACGAACAGCAGAGGGACTGCTGGTCAACTCCCACTTTGTTTTTTCTACCGAGGAGAATAATCTTTGTATTGTAAAAGACACAATGAAAATAACTTACAGAGATGTGATACCCAAGATTAGTTGGGAAATAATTCTACTTTCACCCCCAGGGCCTCCATCTCCCATTGGTCAGTTCCTCCATCTTGAAAAAGGACTCAGACAAGTCACTCTTCATTTTTCATCCTCTCCCTTTGGGATCTTCTATGTGTTATCTTCCTTCATTAGAATATAAGCTCCTTGATGGCAGGGGCTGCCTTTCTTTATGTTTGTATTCGTATCCCCAGGGTTTAGCATAGTGCCTGGCATCTATAATAGGTCCTTAATAAATGACTCAATCAAATAGGAGAGCCTCTCATTGCCTTCAACAAATTCTAGTCATTTGGCCCTGACGAACAACATTCTCAGATATGGAAAGAACTGGAGGAGGAGGAAGAGGAAGAGGATGGGTTGTCTGCTGCTTTCAAGGGTTACTGGAAAGATCTGGAGCCCAAATGTCCTGACTTTCAAAAAGAAGATAGAATTGAATCTACACACTATAGGCCAGTGATCTTTTCTTTGTTTCCTAGAGAAAATTCTAGAATGGATCCTTAAAGCTGTGGTGAATGAAGATCTTGAAAAGGAAGCTCTTAATTCAAAAAGCTTGCACAGCTTCATCAAAAACAGATCCTGTGGGGCAAACCTTACTTTCTTTTTGACGCCTTCAGAAGCTAGTAGATCAGGCAATCAGGCAGTCAACAATCATCATCGTTATTATTTTTTGAGGCAATTGGGGTTGTAACTTGCTCAGGGTCATACAGCTAGTAAGTATCTGAGGTCAAATTTGAACTCAGGTCCTCCTGACTCCAATGTCTGTGCTCTATCCACTCTGCCATCTAGCTGCCCCTATTATTAAGGGTTTACTATGTGCTGGGCACTGGGCACTTGGGATGATTTCAGGGGATACGGTAGGGAAGTCTGGAGAGGAGAGTCAGAAGCAAAGTAGGAGAAGAATGAAGGATAGTAGGCTTCCATGTTTTGGGTACCTCCCCCAAACAGCTGCTAGGTGATGCAGTGGATTAGGTACCCAGCAGACACTTACTAGCTGTGTGACCCTGGGTAAGTCACTTAACCCTGTTTCCCTCAGTTCCTCATCTGCAAAATGATCTGGAGAAGGAAATGGCAAATCACTTGAGTAAAATTGCTAAGAAAACCCTAAATGGGGTCAGGAAAAGTCCAATATAACTGAAAAACAACTGAATGACATATAACCAAAACAGCAGCACTGGGAGGAACTCACTAAAGGGAGAAAGGGGTCTAGGAGTGAAAGGATATTCCAGGGTAATAAATACCACTGAGGCATGGCAGTGAAATACAGACAGGCAGAAGGAAAGCAGGAGAGGACTGAATGAATGGTCAGTGGGATGCTACAGATATGGTTCACCTAGATTTTGGGGAAACATTTGATAAAGCATCTCACTCTATTCTTGTGACAAAGATGGAGATGTGACCTAGATAATAGGTGTGTTTGGAGCTGGTTGAATGGCTGGACTCGGAGTCCTTGTTAACGGTAAGTGTCAATTTGGCAAGAGATCTTCATTGGTGGTCCGGAGACCCCCTTCCCCATTAGAAGTCTTCATGCAGAGCCTGGACAACCACTTGTCAGGTACATCATAGTCAGGAATTCCTTTGAGAATGAGTTGGACTACATGGCCACTAAAGTCTTTTTTCTCCTCTGAAATTCTGTGAATACCAGAGACACAAAGGGACCTAGAGTTCAGTGATCAATTAAAGCAGCAAGCCAATTATCTGACCTTCCTTCAGCTGGAGCAAGTAGCTGATTTGATCAGTGTGACTTCCTTTGGCTAAAGGTAACAGGCCAAGATATCAACCTTGCCCCTTGTCCACCATGTGTTATAAATAAGCGCTTTTGATTTCATTGTCTGCCCTTATGTGAGAGGTACAGGGGTAGGCATTAGATAAATCATGACCTGAATTCAAGAGGATAGTACAGACAGTAAATATGAAGGGAGACCCTGTGGAATAATGGAAAAGCCCTGGTTTTAGAGTGAAGGATCCAGGTTCTAATCCAGCGGTGGGAGCCTGTGGCCTTGAGGCCATGTGTGGCCCTCTAGGTCCTCAAGTGCAGACCTTTGTCAAAGGTTCCTCACTCCTGTTCTCATCCTAATTCTACCACTTTCTTAGATGAGAAGGGAAAATGACTTCATCTCAATGGTCCTTTGTTTCCTCCTCAGAATCCAAAGTACTTGTGCTGGAGGATCTTTAAGGACTCCTCCTTCCAGCTGTAAATCCTTTCAAACACAAGTGCAGACAACTAAATTAGGAGCTGCTTATTTATAACACATGGTGGACAAGGGACAAGGTTGATATCTTGGCCTGTTACCTTTAGTCAAAAGAAGCCACACTGATCAAATCAGCCACTTCCTCCAGCTGAGGGAAGGTCAGGTAATTGGCTTGCTGCTTTAATTGATCAATCCTTAGCCCCAGAGACAGCTGAGCTCTCTGCAGGCACTCTTTAATTTCAAGGACACAAAAGGTTCTCTTGCCTTTTCATTTACAAGGGAGACTGTTGCTAGAATTTGAATTATTTTTAAAAATCAGGGTGAAAAAGAAAACCCTCCCCACCCTATTCTGGCAATGGCTGAAGGAGTCATAAGGCTGGTATTTTGAAAACATGATGTAGATGTCAAATTACATCACTCTGTGCTTGGTTCCCAAATGTCTGGCACCTAGGCAACTGTTATTTTCATTACTGTGTTCTTTTAGACTGGCTGGGAGGATTTTACTTTCTAGAGACTTGGGGTTTTGAGTTCCCTGTGCATGGAGATCTTCTTTTCCTGTCTAGACTCCAAGTTCTCTAAGGGTAGAACCCTCCTCATCCCCTGTCTGGCCCATACCTCATTCATCCCTGCTTCCACACATTTGATCGTGCCTTTTGCCCTTTACCTGGAATGGCCCTTTTTCTGCTATTAAAATACTTCAAAAGCCCATCTCTGTGAAGTCTTCCACAATTTAGGATGTGCCTATATGTAGTATAGACCTTCTTTGAATTATCAAAGGAATTAAATGAAATGGCTTTAGCAACAAAGCTTTCATTTCCTGCTCACCTACTATGCTACTAAAATTGTCTACAACTGCACATATTCATTGATTTGTCAGTTAATAAGCATTTCTAAAACACCTACTATAAGGTAGGTACTTTGCTGATTGCTGGGGATACAAAGAAAAGCAGGAGATAGTTCCTGCCCTCAAGGAGCTCTAATTTAATTGTTCATTTCAGTTTTGTCCATCTCTTCATGACTCCATTTGTTTTTTGGCAAAGATACTAGAGTGGTTTACCATTCCCTTCTCCAGGTCATTTTGCAGATAAGGAACTGAGACAAACAAGGTTAAGTGACTTGCCCAGGGTCACACAGCTAGTAAATGTCTGAGGCCAGATTTGAACTCAGGTCTTCCTGACTCCAGGTCCTGTGCTCTATCCACTGAGCTGCCTAGGTGCCCTCATAAACCAATGGGAGAGTGAAAAATGAAACACATACACAAAAGCTTTGTACAGGTTAAATAGGAAATAACACACAGAGGGAAGGAACTAGCATTACAAGGGACTGGGAAAGGCTGCCCAGAGAAGGTGGGGCTTTGATGAAAGAAGCCAAGTTTACTTTTATTTTTTGGCCAGAACACTTCTTGATGACTGTCTGCTAAGACATGGAAGGGTCACAATCTGTATCTATGACTGGGATGCCCTCGTGAACGAAATCACCTGTGTTTGCAGGGTATGATTCAGCCATTGTTTGGGAAATCACTGTTTCACATCTAGTACTTCTGGCTTCCTAGGGCAGGGACCACATCATATTTCTTTTATTCTCTTTCCCTCCTCCCCCAAACCCCACCAGTCAATTCATTGTCAGGCTCACTGACTAAATACTTGCTGCTATAACATCACGTCCAGTAAAAAACTTGGGGGCAAAAAGGGCTTTGGTTGATCACGTCCCTCTCTCCTCCAGATCTCCTCTGAGCATGGTCTAGAGTTTTCCATACTTAGAAACAACCTGGAAAGACCCAAATGTCAGGAGATGTCATGTTTTCCACTGTTTAAGGATGTGCCACTTTCATTTCTGGGGTCTGGAGGCTGGCTATTCTTCTTAATCAGGAAGTCTTTTTTTTGCCATGTGTGCCAAGGTGACAAGCTGCTTGTTATTTTTATGGACCTAGACTTCATCACCAAGGTCAGTGCCCTGCTTGGTGACTGGTCCCTCTCTGGGACCTCCTGTTCTCTCTTCTCCTCCCCCCGCTCCCTCAGCCCCCCAATTCTGATGGTAGATTCAGAGGCTGTGGGATTGCAGTCAGTCACATGTTCCTGCAAGGACTGGAGGAGAATCAGTAAAAATGTCCTGCAGAATCCCTACATCCTGGCAGCAGAATTTGGCACTGCATTCCCAAGCATCCTGATGCAGCCTTTCCTCTGGATCCCCACCCCCAACTCCACCTTCGGGGCTGGCACACGACACACTATAGGAAAAGATGATGTTTGTTTAAAAAATATTAACTGAAGGATTAAAAATAGAATGATGCACATTTCGTTTCTAGTGGTCCTGCAGTGCAGCCACCAGCCAGTTTAATTCTGTTCAAAATCCTTAAGTGAACAGGTCCTGTATTGTCACTATGAATTACTGGCCCTCCTGATACATCCTGGCTTAATAAGCCATAGCAACAGATGCTTGGTGACAAGTGGGAATGACACCTGGTATTTTGGATGTTTCTTAATGTCACCTGAAAGCTGGATCTGCCCTTTGGATCCACACACCATGCCTGCCTCATTCTCATTTCCAGATTTGTCAAGCTGTCTTATTAAGCATTCTGTTGCTGCAATTTCCAGGCTCTGTGATCCAAGGAAATTCAGAGCAGAACAGAGCTCCAAAGGGGAGCCATTGAGAAGCAACACAGATGAACGATCCCCCACATTCCCATTTATGACCTGAGGCTGGACTGTTAGAGGTCCAGGAGGAGGGAGGAATCTGAGATCACTAGTGGAGTATTTAAACCCCACCCTCACAGCCTGCATTCTTATTTCCCTGGTATTCAAGTTACCATTTAATTACAATAATTCAGCACTGCAAATCTGTAGGGAAATCAGCTCAAACCGACATCTCGGTAAAGTAATGACCTGGTTGGTACAGCCCAGATGAATTGTTTGTTTTACTGAGTCTGTTCAAACTCCATCACCACTGCAGGGACTCCAGATTCTTCCTTTCCATCAATCAAGCCTACACAGCTACAGTATCCAAGATATTCAGGCATAATAGTCTGGTTTCTTTTGAATTTGCCAGAAAAGTAGGGAAGCTGGCTTGAGTTATCTGAATATATGTTGTTTAAACTAGGGGCTAGCAAATAATCATGAGATCATAGATTTGGAATTGAAAATGACTTTGGAGATCACCTTATTCAACTTCATTTTATAGGTTAGGAAACAGGCCCAGGGAGCTGAAATGACTTTCTCAAGGTCACACTGGCAGTGAGTGTCAGAAGGATTTGAATGCAGAAAACGACATGTCTCCTAAGCTGGGACTCTTTCCACAGTAACACACTATTTCCCAATATTAAGCTTATCTTTGTTTCTCCCTTAACACTAATTTGTTCAATGTCTACTCTGTGCCAGGCAATTGGGCATAGAAAGCTAAGAATGGAACAGTCATAGGAACATAGTCTTCATGTAAGAAAAGACTTGAGAGGCCACCAAGTCCAGCCCCCTCATTTTGCAGATGAGGAAACTAGGGCTCAGAGAGGTAGTGACTTGTCCAGGGTTACAAAGCAAGAAAGTATCTGAGGCAGGATTCTGACCCAAGGCCTTCTTGACTTCTATCACTTCCAGATTTTGATGACTTGGGAAGAGAGAGCAAGGGTGACAATTTTGCACAGCTCTGCCTCATTTAAATCCAATTCACTTGCAAGTCAGGACGTCACCTATGATGTCATTGGTCTGCTTCAAAAAATGAAAGACAAGCAGCAATAATAATAACTCTGTCCAATACATCTACACTAAGGTCCTGTTCTCAAGGAACTTACAGGTGGTGAGATAATATTTTCACAGATAATTTGAGAATGAAGACGGTACTTAGAACAATTAGGAGGTAGGAGATGATCAAGGTAGGATTCACAGAGGCCAAGGCACCTGAACTAAGCTTTGAGGGAACAGAAGGATTCTGGGAGGTGGCGGGGATGAGAAAAGAGGGAGTTCCAGGTTGGAGGATGGCTTGTGCAAACAACAAGAGGATTAAGGCTGTGAAGAGAAGCAATAGAAAATGAAGCAGGAGAAATAGGTTGGAGTCAGATTTTGGAGTGTTACAAATGTCAGGCTGGGGGATTTGTACTTTACTTTAGAAGCAGGGAGTTGACATGGTTGAATCTGTATGACCTTAACACATTTAACAGGTAAAAGTTCCTATGGCTACCAGGATAAAATACAAATCCCTAATCAATTTTCTTGTGCTGTAACAAGATTCTTTGGGGCAGCTGTATAGAGAATGAGGGCCAGTCTTGGAAGCAGGGAGACCAATTAGGAGTTTGTTGTTATGGCTGAAGTCAGAAATGATGAAGTCTTGAACTAACATGTTGATTGTGCAAGTAAAAAGAGAGGGACAAATACAAGAAATATTTTGAAGATGGAATCCACAAGACTTGGCACCTGATTGGATGTGTGGGATGAGGGAAAAGAGAGTCAAGAATAACTGTAAGGTTCCGAAGCAGGGGTCTCTAGGGGGATGATGGAGCCCTCAACACGGGTTGGGAGGAGGGAGGGAAGTTCTGTTTTAGAAATGCTGTATTCGAGATGCCTTCAGGATATCTATAAGGGGATATCTGGAAGACAGATGGAGATGTGGGATGGGAGCTCAGGGGAAAGATTAGGTGTGATTATATAGGTTTGAGAGTCATCTGCATAGAGATGATAATTGAATCCCTGGGATCCGATTCAATCACTCAATCACTGAAAGAATATACAGAGAGAAAAAAAGAGGACCAGGACAGAGCCTTGGGGGATGTGGATGAAAATACTAATAGATCACAGGTGCCAAGTACTGGAAGATTTGCAAAGCACTTGATAGATACTATCTCACTTGATTTCCATAAGAGCCCAGTAATAGGGGCCTATTTAGCAGTTAGGAGGCTTTTGATCACCTTGGAGAGAACAGTGTCAGTGCACTGATGGGGTCAGAAGCCAGACTGCAGGGGACTGAGAAAGGAGTGACTGATGAGAAGTGGAAGAAGAGAGTGTAGGCAACTTTTACCGGGAGTTTGATGCTAAAATGGAGAAGAGATATCATTCAGTGATTTGAAGGGATACAGGACTAAGTGAAGGGTTTTTTGTTTTATTTTTAAATTTTGTTTCATTTTTAAAGAATGGTTAAGCTTAAAGTCCTTTTGGCCCTTCAGAAAGATACCTCTCTGGTCCAAGCTTCATTACTTCTTATCTGGGCTATTGTAACAGCCTCCTAATTGGCCTCCCTACCTTCACTCTAAAACTCAACTTCCCCACAGATAAAAATTGACATTCGCAAAATATAGCTCTCACCATGTCACTGCCTTGCTCAAAGAGCTTCAATGACTTTTCCCAGCTGCCACTTGCCTGTAGGATAAAATATTAATTCTTCTGCTGGCATGTAGAGCCCTGCATAGTCTAAAGATAACCCAGCCTTCCAAACTGATCTCACTCTATTCCCCCTCCCAGGATGTATACTCTGGCCAACCTACTTTCTGCTTCCTGTATGTGACATTCAATCTCATCCCTTGCCCAGGTTATGTCCCACGTGTACAATGCTTTCCCTCATCAAATTCCGAGTTCCCTCTAATGGGCCGCAAAGGTGCTACTATGTGGCAGGTGCTGAGGATACAAAGTCAAAAACTAAACAGCCTCTGCCTCAAGGACCTTACCTATGAGGAGATACAACTGATACTTCTATAAGTAAATACAAAATACTATGTACAAAGTATCTAGAAACAGTGTGTGTGTGTGTGTGTGTGTGTGTGTGTGTGTGTATGTATGTGTATGTGTGTGTATGTATGTGTGTATGTGTGTGTATATGTGTGTGTATGTGTGTGTATATGGGTGTGTGGGTGGGTGTGTGGATGTGTGTGAGTGTATGTGTGTATGTGTGTGTGTGTGGGGGGGGGGGAGGTACAGTAGATCACTGGGCCTGGAGACAGAAAGAGTTGAAACTCAACCTTAGATAATTCTAGTCATGTGACCCTGAGCAAGTCACTTAATCTGTTTGCCTCAGTTTCCTCATCTGTACAATGGGGATAATAATAGTATCTATCTCCCAGGGTTGTGAGGATCAAATGAGATAATATTTGTAAAGTGTTTGTAAACTTTAAAGTGCTATCATTTTTATTATAAACAAAATAAATATAGGGTAATTCTTTGGAGACTCTGGCAGCCAGGCAGATAAAGGAAGATATATGGGTGGTAACATATACTGTGCACATTTTTCATCTCTGCATGCCCAGTGCCCAGCATGGTGCCTTCTATGGCTGAAATGACCAACCAAGGACATGAGAATTATGAATTCAGGTTCATTCAGAGAAGCATGAGGATACTGAGCTAAGGCAGCAGTAGAAAGTAAGTGGGACCAGGAAAACCACATAAAGAATGACTATGACAATGGAAAGAACATATGAAACCGAATGATGTGCAATTATAATTGTCAATCCTGGCCCTGGAGAAGGAATGTAAAAAAGCAGGAAACAAAGAAGCAGGTACTTTGCTAAGTGTTTTACAGATACGATCTCACCTAATTCCCAAAATAACCCTGAGATTATTTTTTATTATTTTTATTGTGTTTTATTTATTTTTTATTTTTATATATTATGTATTTATATAATTATATATAATTATATATTTTATATTAAAATAATATTTTTATTATTTTATTTTTATTTTATTTATTTTATTATTATCATTTCCATTTTACAGATGAGGAAATTGAGCTGGACAGAGGTTAAGTGATTTGCCCAGGGTCACAAGGCTAGTAAGCATCTGAGGCTGAATTTGAACTCGGGTCTTCAGTGCCCTATCCATTGAACCACTCAGCTGCCTCCATGGACATAGAACATCGTATATATTCTCATATCCCATTGATGTGCTGGTCGGTTTTGCTGAACCTTTTCCTGTCTCTCTTTGTAATTGTTGTTGTTATATAAGGGTCTAACTCTCTGGGCAGGAGAAGGGAAAAGACACCTTTGGAAATGAAGGTAACATAAAAACAAAAGAAAGCAATAAAACATTTTTGATCCTCCCTATAAAGTAGGTGCTACCGTTATCTCCATTTTACAGCTAAGGAAACTAAGGCAGAAAGCGGTGAAGTGATTTGCCGGGGAACACCCAGTTAGGAAGCATCTGAGGCTGGATTTGAACTTGGATCTTCCATGTCCAGTGCTCTATCCATTGTCCTACCTAGCTACCTCATTGTGTATAAGCCCTCTGCAGTAGATAACGAGGAGTTTGGAGGAAGGATGTCATCATGGCAATATGTTGGGGGAAGAAAGGTGAACCAGTCATATGACAAGGCTGAGGAAATGTACCATCTGTAAGATGAAGGAAAGGCTGTCCCATACTCAAAAACCATGTTGTGCTATGAGTACCTATTTAGAATTTGGGGACCCTTCCACTCCTTTTTGGAACACGCGATGCAGTCTGTACCTGTTTTATTATGCGCACTTTCCTGCATTATTCCAGGTAGGGGCAATGATCTAGAACAGTGGTTCTCAACCTTCCTGATGCCACGACCCTTTCATACAGTTCCTCATGTTGTGGTGACCCCCAACCATAAAATTATTTTTGTTGCTACTTCATAACTGTAATTTTGCTACTGTCATAAATCGTAATGTCAATATCTGATATGCAGGATGTATTTTCATTGTTACAAATTGAACATAACCCACAGGTTGAGAACCGCTGATCTAGGGAAGAGAAAATTGATCCTTTGGGGTCCAGTCACCAGAATCAGATTAGTTTCCTATGAATACAAACCCTGGGTGGAGGAAGTTTGCCTGGGTCACTGATGAAATCCAGAATAGAGTCTTACTAAAGAACCAACATTGCATACCACACCTATTCATTCAGAGAACATTTTGTTAACGTTGAAAGTAGTAGCTACAACAGTGAGTAGATTTAACCAAAAGAGGACATTTGGGGGGATAGTGGTGCCAACATCATGTTTTAATAAGCACACCATAAATTTATGCTTGACTCGAGGTTACTCCCTTTTGGGGTGATGAACTCACCCCCCTCTAATGAGGTTGAATTCCAGACCCTAAGTATAGTGGAAGATGCATTCCTGAAATATATAGAAGTCATTATTTTTGGACTGACTCCTCAGCGTCAATGTCTGATATTTGCTTGTCTGTCTCTGTGTCTGAGGGATCATGGTACTGAGAAGGTTGCTCTTTTAGACATCACTACTTTAAAAATACTTGCTTTGAAAGCATAAGAAAATGAATTTAGAAAGTGAAGGGCGTCTACAACAAATTTTCACTAAGGGTTGAGTGGCTGGAGATCTCCAGCAAGTGAGTCACCCAAAACAAAAGTCAATGTAGACTTCTAAAACTCTGAGCACACTTTTTCATTTATTTTGAAAAAAACTATAATTTAGTTTTAATTATTGAAGATAATACTTCATCATTTTAATTATTTAAGGTAATACTTCATAGGATCTTTTGAAATTGAAATGAGATCTTAATAATCCAAGCTCCCATTACATCTCTTTGCTATTAAATCTTTATAAATCTTTGCTTGGAAGTGTGTCAGAACAGCTAGGTTTGGAGATATATGGGAACTGCAGATTAGTGGTGTGAGGAGTGAGATTCTAATGGGGTCTTGCCTTTGTTTCCGGGGCTCACTTTGTCTGAGTGTTGGAACTACCCACGGTGAAATGTGGGTGGCATTAAGTTCAGTGATTGAGACAGTGCAGAAAATTGTCCATCAACAGTATGAACATGAGGGTTTAAATTCCATTATACTGAAATTAAACCCATTTTAAAATCAGAGGATTACAGTATCTTGGGTGAGGATTTGTCTTTGAATGATGCGAGACTACTCCGAATTTAGCTATTCACTTTCACTCTTTTTCAAAGTGGGTCTCACCCTCCTCAGTCTTCTCCCATGAATCCTATACCACTTCAGCTTTGGGTGGGCTAGTCCCTGTATATCTAGTGGCATGTTCTCTCTCTGTCTCTCTCTCTGTCAGTTTTCCTTGAATCTTTACCCTAACCATTAGGATCTCCAATTCACAGTAATACAGCTCATCTTTTTAGCCTCATCTCATTCTTTCCCCTTTGTTTCAGCAAAACTGGATTAGGAGTTTTCTGTCATTCTCGTCTTCTCTTGTCCAATTGCTCTTCCCCTTCCCTGCCAGGTTTTAATTCTTTCTTCTCTGGGACTTCTATCCTGGAACAGTGCTATATTAACTGATGCCTGTCTCACTTGGTCCAAATAGGCCCTCACCATGCTTTGGTTTACTCCGTATTTCCTGGCTGTCTTCTTGAAAGCCCTGCCAACCATTTCGCCATCCAGTCTGGGGACCATGCCCTCAAGGTCTTCAACCTTTCGTCTTCAGAATTTGTGCCCTAAGACATCAATATCTTGATGGTGACCACCTCCCCTGCCTCACTATGTCAGGCAAGCCCCAGTCAGGCTTCACCTAATTTCCTACTCCCTGTCTTCTCAATCTTCTTTGCCATAGCACACAGCCCCCTCCCTCTCTCTCCAGCTCTGGAACCATGACCAAATCAACTCTGCCATTGTTCCTGGAAGGGATGTGTGTTACAGTCTCACTCCCTATGGCCTTACTCCCCATTCTAGTCATGTTCCAGACCACAGTATCCCTCCTTGGCCACTGATCCTCTACATTTGTTGTCTCCCCATCAGAGTGGAGATTCTAATGGACAGAGACGGTCTTTGCTTTTGTACTTTTGTTCCCAGAGCTTAGCCTATAGTGCTTAATGAATGGTCATTCATTCATGCCTTTTGCACAATGTCCTCCATAACTAGAATGGGCTCCCCAATATTCAATTCAATTTAGTAAGCATTTATTAAGTTCTTCTATGCCAGACACTGTGCTAGATATTGGGGATACAGGGGCAAAAAATGAAAAAAGAATATAAAAATCTATCAGAAAAAAATCTATCACAAAGAACATTACACGGGGGGAGTAGAGACAGACAGACAACAAGCACTTAGAAAATTAAATACAAAATGTATATTAAAGTAATTTCCTAAAGGAGGGGACATCTAGGGAATAAGCATTTATTAAGTGCCTACTGTGTGCTAGGTACTGAGCTTTATACACATAATCTCATTTTATCTTCCCAACAACACTGGAAGGAAGGTGCTATCATTATCCCCATTTTACAGATGAGGAAACTGAGGTAAGCAGGAGTTAAGTGACTTTCCCAGGGTCATATAGCTAGAAAGTCATCAGACCAAATTTGCATTTAGGTTTTATTGACTTCATTCAGGTCTAGTACTCTATCTACCTAGCACTGTACAACTTAGCTGTCTCTAACATGAAGGGAAGTTTGTTAATAATAGGAGTTCCAAAGAGCATAATGGAGAGGTAGGAAAGACTGGGATAGTAATATGGGAGGAATAAGGCTGACATATGAGCATGAGTGGCCAGGGAGGGGAGCTACATTCTAAACAGCCTATAACTCAATCAAGAAACTTAGTAGAGCCATTAGGCAATAGATTGTCATACCCTTCAAACTAGAAAAGATAAAGCTGATTTAATTATCAACCCATGAGAAAGAGATGGAAAAGGAATGAAGGAAATACACTTCAAAATCAAGGGTCCCCCATCTTGCCTCATGGTCAAAATGGTGTCCTGGGGTGGGGATGAGGGTGTTTGGTCACATAAGTTTGAGGCACTCACCTTCTAATCACCATCTGGGGCCCCAGGACTTATTCCAACACTGAATAGATTATCACCCCAAGGGTGTATGGGGAGGTGGGACAAGGGAAGTCTCAAGAGGGTCCCTCCTTTCTTTCAAAGGCCAGCACAGGTTTCAACTCTTCCATTAAACTTTTCCAGACCTCTTCCACTCCCCCAGTAAAGTAATCTCTCCTCAAAGTATTTTGCTTGAATTCATTCTTTCCACTTGTCTCATCCTCCCTAGTATCATAATTATTTGCATACATGTCTTCCTTCTACTCCTTCCACCAGATTATAAACTTCCTAGAAACAAGAAATATCCATCTTAATATGCATCTTAATATACCCAAAGTCAAGCATACTGCCTTGGACTTGGTAGGATTTTAATAAATGATAACTTTTCTTTGAATGAATGAACCCTATCCTCTTGATGATGTGCAGGCTCTGGGAACCCCCTTGAGCTCGCCTTGAATCCTTGAGGTACAGGCTCTGGGAACCCCCTTGAGCCCTCCTTAAATCTTCCCACATAAGGCATTTGCCTGAGGCCATAAGCCTTTCATTTATAGCTAGGCCCAAATCTCTTACTCTTATTAGCCTAGCCCTCCACTGTCCATCTGCTTCCCACCCTTGAGCCTATCAAAATATCAATCCACCCTTGAACTAGCCTAGCCCACCATTGTCTGTTGGCTACAGGTAGCCTCCAGGAACTTCCCATCCTTAATCACTCATTGACTTCATTAACTCCTCCTGAAGACCCTCCTCAAACTCCTCCTCCAGACTACCCCTGGATTCCTCCCATAAGCTTTATGTGTATAAGACCCCTTCTTGCCCCCGAGTGTGTGAGAGTACCATAGAATTTTCTAGCACAGACTTGCTCTGTGTCCAATACAGGTAAACTTTTAATGACCTTTGCTTTTCTTTGGCTGAGAAAAGACTTGAGTTGAATTCAGCAGGACCTGACGTGTTGGTATTTTGGGTTCTCTAGCACCCCTAACCCTGACCACATGACTCTGATCAAAGAGTATTATAATCTTTGTGTACGGAATGTGTGAAACCTTCTCAAGCAGTTTGAGATTGTCTTTCGCTTTTCCTCCTCCATTGCTGCTGTCAATCACTTTCACCTTTATTTGTCTGCTTTTCCCACCTTAGTGGGCCTCTCCTCTCTCTTTTCTTGCTGTCCCATTTGGGAAAGAATTTGGTGATGTCTGCTTCTCAACCAGTGAGAGATGAGGCAGTTGGGAAGGGGGCTTGATGGAATTAGGGTATAAATTCTTGCACTGTCTTTTGTAACACGCCTCTTCTCCATGATGAGTCATGGGGAAGACTGCCCTCTTCTCCTGTTCTAATCCTCAGAGATCTCTGTGTTTATTTTTTCACTAAATTAAGGATGAAAGGTATTTTTCATCCCAAACATTTGTTCTCCATATAGCATATTGTAGAGGACAGAGCACTAGACTGGGAATTAGGAGAGACCTGGATTCTAGTCCTTGTTGTCACTAGCTAGCTTTATGACCTTGGGCAGGTCATTGAATTCAACCTCAGTTTCCTCATCTGTCAAATGAAGGTAAAGTTTCTTTCAATTATAGCGTTCTATGATTTTATGATTCCAATGCTTCTTCAGTCTGTTTTCTCTTCTATGAGTCTCAAGTCCCTTCCAGCTCTGACATTCTGCAATCTACAAATATAACCTGTTGAAAATGTTTCTCCCATTAACCAGAGGCTAAAGGATTAAAAACAGGTGTGAAGCATATTATTTTTCCCACTTCAGGGTCTGGTGTACTGCCTCTAGAAAGCCCTCCATGTCCTTAGAGATTAAGAAATCAAAGAGAAACCTTTACCCAGAGCTCTTTAGCATGAGCCACTAAACTACCAGTCAGGGTTTTCCAGTTCAGTGTTTGCTCGGTGCTGACACCTCTTCCAATCTTTCGTTATTGCTTTTCTCTGGAAGATGCCTCTTGAGCTGTCACTCATGCTAGAAGGCTCTTAAAATGGAAGTAGTCCGATCTACTGCTTCCTGAGAAGTACCAACGAGAGCAGCAGAGTCAAAAGATTTTTCTCCTTGTGGATTTTGCCCATCTGCTCTTGTTTAGTGTCAAGGGCAGAAGACAGAGCTATGGATGACAATATTAATTCTGTGGGAGAAGGCATTCTCTTTTTCCCCACTAAAAATCACAACGTGTGAGAAAGTCTGGTTTCCTTCAGTGTTCAGCCTTTTATATGAAACCTTTTCTAATCCCTAGCCAGCCACCTACCAGAGAATAACTCCTCCCATTCCTTTGCATTTTTCGAATATACATCCGGTTCATTTTTGTCTCTGTATTCCTAGCACCTAAGAGTGCCTGGCATGTAGTAATTGCTTAACAGAGGCTGGTTTATTGTTGCGCCATAGGTTATCTTTTGGTTAAAGGGAAATTGGATTAAATAATTCAACATTTTATCTTATCTCCTCATTTCCAACTTGGAAGGTAGGATTTGAACTCAGCTTTTTCTGACTCAAAGTCTAGTCATCTATCCACTGGTACAGTGAAGAGTGAGCCAGGTTTGGTGTTAGGAAGACCCGGGTTCAAGTTCAGCCTCGGATACTTACTGTGTGACTCTGGGCATTTAACTCTTTTGCATTCAGTTTCCTCACCTAGAAAATGGAGATAATAATAGCACCTAGCTTCCAGGATTAAATGAGATAATTATAGAGCACTAGGCACAACACCTGACATGTAGTGAGCCCTCTATGAATGTTGCTGTGGTGGTGCTGGTGGGGATTATTATGCCAGAGGCATCAAGCATGCTGCTGCTAGGCCATATGCGGCCCACAATACTCCCCACTATGGGGAAACCAGATTCAAATGTAACTGGGAAATAGCTTTTAAACAAAATAAGTGAAAATACAATGAAAAGTGGGTAATATCACATTTTAAAACTGGGTCAATATGTAGCCTTCAGGGCTTCTTAAGTACATATTAGTTCATCCCCCTCCCCTTTTTTGAGTTTTCTATTACTGTACTTTACCATGTATAGGTGACGACCACAAACTATTATATAAGTGCATTAGAAAGGAGCAAACAAAGGTATATGGGAGAAAATTTTTATGGACAGAGGGACAAAACCCACCTTATGCAAGGATGTTTATACTGCTTATTTAAACCGAAAAATGTTTCCCAAAATGAAGACTATATTTGTCATGCAACAATTGAATAGTTTGCCTAACTTCAACAGTAATAGGAAACAAATACCTCCCCCCACCCAAATCATGTCTTCTCTAAAGGCTTACCCCTTTGGATGTGGCCCTGCCATCTCCACAAGAGATCCCATCTCTCTTCTCCCTTTCAATTCCTAGAAAAAAATTGCCTGTATCCATTCCTTCCACTTCCTCACATCCCACTCAATTCTTAACTTTCTGCAAAGTAAAGAAAAGAAAAAAAGACAAAGGCCTTTGAGAGAGCACTTTTTAATTGCTAAATCCAGTGCTTTTTTTCTCAGTCTTCATCCTTCTTGACCTCACCTTCTGAACACACCCTCTTCCCTAGATTTTTTGTGGCAGATATTTCTGAGATTTTGTGATCATTGGACTTTTAAAATCACATTTATGTCACTTTTAGAGCATCAGCCTTGTGGTCAGAAGGACCTGGGTTCAGATTCTACTTCTGACACATACTAGGTGTCTGTTCCTGGCCAAGTCACTTAGTGTCTCTCAGTCCCAGGCAATTCTCTCACATTATGTTAATTCTAGACAAAAGGCTTAATGGCATCAAGAAGGGAGTTTTAATGTTAAGTGTTCCTCGTACTTCTGATATCACAAGTCAGGGCTCCTCAAAATGCCACCATCGTAAAACCTTTCAATGATCTCATTCATGGGTATATGGCTTCTTTGTGAGTCGTTTTCCAGTCGTGTCTGACTCTTCATGATCCCATTTGGGGTTTTGTTGGCAGAGATAATGGAGTGATTTGCTACTTCTTTTCCCAGCTCATTCTACAGATGAAAAACTGAAGCAAACAGGGTTAAGTGACTTGCTCAGGGTCACGCAGTCAGTAAGTATCTGAGGCCAGATTTGAACTCAGGAACATGAGTCTTCCTGACTCCAACTCCAGCACCCTCTCCACTGTGCCACCTAGTTTCATAATTAGAAGGACTGAAATGAGCAATCTGGACTTGATTCCTAGAATCTTATTTAATGATAACAGAGGAATATGACGGGGAATTTAAGGCCTCATGGAATTTACATACTTTACATACACACCAATGTTCTCTGTTAGGTCCAAATAGTCACTTTATGCTACATACTAACAGCCTAGAAAGCTGAAGACAGTTTCATACCAAACTGCATTGCCAGCAGGGGTCTCTTTCATACCTAGACCTGTTATCTTGTTGACAAGTTGGAACTCTTGGCCTCTGAGTAGAGCATCACCAAAAAGTTGGGTGTGTGTGTGTGTGTGTGTGTGTGTGTGTGTGTGTGTGTGCATGTATGCATGTATGTGTGTATGTATGTGTGCATGCACGTGCGCATGTGGACATGCTGAATCTGGCTCTTGCTGGCAAACCACATGGTTAGAAGGAATCTTTTTCAAGCTGTGGAGCCAGAACTATCAGCATGCTAAAAGTGCTGAGTTGGTTTAGCTTCTTTCACACATGAGGCAGTTTGGTTTCTCTCCTGGAGTTTATTGAGAGGCCATGGAGTAAGGAAAAAGGCCTTTCTAATTTCTTTTTAATTTGTCCTTTTCCATTTTGGATAAAGGGCCAGAGCAGGGGCCATCAGAACATGGGAATCCAAACCGAGTTCTGCACCCAGCCTGGCATTAATGCTCTGAGAGCAGGGAATAGCTTTCAGGCTTCCAGGCCAGCAGGACTCATTGAATACTGATTCCATCCATTGGATGGAAACTCAGTAAAACAACTGCTTTGCAGGAATTGAGTTAAGTTTTGAGCTTACTTTCCCTAGAGACTCAATTGGCATAGGGGAGAGTACGCCCAGGGAAATGTTCATACGTTTGTTCTTGCTGTACCTTTGAAGTAAAATATCCTTTTGAGAAGGCAAATTGATGTTAAGTAGTTAAATAGAAATGGATGCTATCGCAGGCCCCCAACAATGGGAGCTCTAACTCTTGGCAAAAGAAAAAAATCAAGGCAAGTTGGATTTGGGTCACATGCATGATGAAGGTGTTGGCAGTGTGAACTTGCTAATAGAAATGACTCTGACCATGGGAGAATCAGATCTAGCTCCCCTGATGACATGTCATTGTGGTAGTAGTAGAAATGTGAGCTCTGACTCTGGAATACTAGAGCAAATAGTAACTGATTCTACATGAGATGAAAAGGCCCTTATTAGCACTGTCACAAAACTATTGCTTGATGGCAATGAAAGTTGTGCTCTGCCTGATGATTTTGGCTACCTTGATCTAAAGTGGATCAGATTCTACTGGCTCCTGATGACAGCAAATATATCCAAAACTAGTCAACAAGAATTTAAGTGTCTCCCATGGGCCTGACACTGTGCTAATTCTTCGGGATACAAAAAGAAGCGGGGGGTGGTGGGAGGGAAGAGCTCACAGTCTAACGACTATGTACCAAAAAAGATTACACAGGATACATTGGAAATAAGCAGTAGAGGGAAGGCAGTACAATTAAGGGGAAAAATAGAAGAATTTCCTAATAAGCATTGATTAAGTGGTTATTCTATGGCAGGCCCCGAGCTAAGTGCTTCACAAATATCATCTCCTTTAGTCCTCACAGCCTGAAAGGTAGGTGCTATTATTATTCCCATTTTAAAGTTGAAGATACTGAGGCAGATAAAGTTGTCCAGGGTCATACGACTAGTATGTATTAAGGCAAGATTTGAACTCAGGAAGATAATTCCAAGCCCAGCATTCTATCCACTGAACTGTTTGCCTCTAGGCAGATTCCCCTAAGAGGCACTGGGAAGGACTTCCAGTAGAAGGTGGAATTTAAGCTGGGACTTGAAGGTGGTCAGGGAAGCCAAGAGATAGAAATGAGGAAGGATAGTATTCCATGCATGGGGGTGGGGGGAGGAGCCGGGACTGGCAGTGGAAATGCCCAGAGTTGAGAGATGGAATGTTTTATTTGAGCAACAGCAAAGAGACTTGTCACTGGATTGAAAAGCATGTGGGGAAGGGATGTTAAGGTCTAAGGAGGTTGGAAAGATGGGAGATGTATGGTTATGAAGGGCTCTGAATTCCAAATAGAGAATTTTCTATTCAATCCTATTGGTGATAAGAAAATCTATGGAATTGAATAGAGTAGATAATATGGTGAGGGCACATTCAACGTGTGATAAAAAAAGTACCATGAGCTAGATGCTAACATGGAGAATATAAGAAGCAAAGGACCTCTGCAGTCAATATGCATGGAATTCCTTGTTTCTGGAGGTGGACCAGAAGATCACAGACAGTGTCCTAGTTCTTCACAGGGTGTGAACGGACCCACCTAATCAGCAGCAAAAGGGCACCTGCATTGGCCAGGGTCTTAGGAGACAAGGTGACATATAGTCTTCCAGAATTCATCCTAATTAAGGTAAAGATTTTGAGGCAATGCTCCTCAAGTAGATGTTCTATCTAGGGGGAGCTAAGAAATCTAGAACCCTGCCATTGCTCCTTCAAGGTGCATACTCTTATACCTTCCAGCCAGAAGTTTTTTCATAATACCTTGCTGAGTATTCTGGGGACACTGAGGCCTAAGCAGAAGGTTTGATAGAGTTAACATGTAGCATTTTTAAAACCATAAGCTGTAACTGATAGGTAGTATCCTTCATAAAATCTATACTAATGGTATCACTCAAATAGAAATAGTCCCACCAACTACAATAACATTTTTGGGATCTTAAACAGAACCATTTATTTAGCAACAAGGCAAACAATGTTATAGGCACCAATATATTAAAGCAAATATACAATAAAATATATTGTAATCCCTATATAAATCCAGTCACACTATCCCATCAATATGCTCAATCGCTATGGTGAAGATTGTACACATACTTATAGGAACCTGGCAGGGAAACACAGTGGGGGGAAAAGAAAATCCATATGCTTGGGATAATTTGCAACCCTGTACCTGGACTGCAGACTTCAATATTATTGGTCCATTCAGAACACCCGCGGGGAAGGAAAAATGCTTGACTTTTGATCCTCATCATTCTTCAACTAGAGAAATTCTCTTCTTGAACACAATCTTTATAGGCTCTTTTAATTAGCCATTTCCTTCAAAAGGACATTTAGAAAGTGTTAGCTCTTAATGTGAATTAAAATTGGGCTCATCAAATTGGCTCTCCATGGGTTTTTCAGCCCGGCCAACCAGTGATCCCCATCACCCGGGTGCTGCACTGTCCAATCAGAATGAAGCTTGCCTGCAACATAGCTCCCCTCACTAGGATACCAAAGTAGCTGCAAAGCCTTCTCTGCTTTTCCTTTTCAAGCCAGAGGTGGCAGCAGACAGCAACAAGCACTTTCCGAAAAGCTTTACCTTTCTCTACCTCTAGGTGGTAGTAACGGGCAATAAGCTGTCACTGGAGCTCTCGGCCAACGAATTCAATTCTCCTTCTGACCAATCAGGGGCAGCCCAGCTGAAATCTTCTATTAGCTGACTGCTTCTAACCATCCTGCTCAGACAGAACAGCTTTTTTAGCCCACCTGCTGTGTCTTGAGTTCTTCTCTTCAGTTTCCTCTTCCTCTCCTGCTGTTGCTGCCTTGTCAGCTCAGTGGCTTAAATGACAGTTTCCTGGTTCTCAATAATTTCTCACTTTAAAAAGTCACAACTTCCAAAATAAAACACAATAAAAAAGGGATGGCTAGGTGGCACAGTGAGTACGGCACTGGCCCTAGAGTCAGGAGGACCTGAGTTCAAATTCGGCCTCAGACACTTGGCACATCTATTAACCCCAATTGCCCTCCAAAAAAAAAAAAAAAGCAAAACAAATTAAATTAAAAAGTTGCAACTTCCCAAGTTTCCCATATAAAAATTGTACTGCAATCTCCAAATGTTTCTGGTTTCCTATTTTCTTATTTTTATTATCCTCTTTGTTATGAAATACATATATGCAAATTAGCTGCACTACCCATCATGCTTTGCATCTCTGAAGTATTAAACATGGTAGTCTTGTCTCTTCGGTGCCTCTTCAGTGCCTTTGAAACTATTATTTTGTAATCACATTTCTCTAGTTTTTAATAAATAAAGCCTCTTTCCATATGTTCCTACGCAAGTGAGGCATCACTTCACCTTGGTGATAATGAGATCCAAGCCCTCACATTCATACTGTAGATCATTTTCTTTCTAAAACTGTTCAAGTCCCACCTGAAAGCTGTTTCATATACAAATACATCAGTATATATTAAAAAGGGGTTTTTTTCTACTCCTATTAAGTATCATCTATGCCAGTAGCCATATCTTACATCATTTGACAATCAATATAAATCTCTTCCTTTGCACAAAAACACATTTTCTGCCCTTTTTATCATTAAATTCCTTATGAAAAGGGCCTCAAAGGACTGTTTCTAATCAATATAAATCTATTTCTTTGCACAAAAACATATTTTCTGCTCTTTTATCATTTTATTCCTTAGGAAAAGGACCTTAAAGAGACTGTTTCCCTTATATAAGCTCAGCTGGTTCTCCTTGCTCAGGGAGTGTTAAGTGTGGTCAGAATCCCCTAATTTTTCATGCCCTGGAATAAAGCCTCAGTTGCCCAACTCCGGACACAACTATTTTTAGTAAATGCCTATTAATGCTACCAGGAATAACATTATAGACTTTACTCTGTACATGCTGATGTTTGGGCATGTACCCATTCGTGTATGCTTTGGAGTCTCTGAAGACGTGGCTGTGGTCAGGGAGCCTTCCAATGATTGAACCCACATGGACTTGGGATGCATCCTGGGGCCTAGCCCTCAGGGGGACTCACTTCTTTTCCTCCCTCAATACTGTCTCCAATCTAGAGTAAAACTTCAGGGAAAGAGCTAAAATGAAGTTTGATATGACTTGTCTCTAAGGTTTCCTCACATATGGGTAACAGAAACTCCTCCTCCAAAAGATACAAGATGGACATGAGTTATGAGACATCTTTTTTTTTTTAATTTCTGCCTGTACAAAATCTGGATAAGATGCAAAGGATTAACACATAAGCAGGAATAAATTCTGGGGACGTTGGACACTCACATTGCTTATTGTGCTCATTATGTTGCCCCTTTTTGTGACCAACGAACAGATATTTCCCATTCACCTTAGACTCGCATTGTTGGAACAACCCATAGTAATTATCCTGGAGGGCTGCTGAAGTCCAGATCTCTTGTCCATCAGTGATATAGGTTTAGGCCTTCAGCTGCCAGATCTTGGTTATGATTGGTTAGCCCATCTCCTCTGAGAAGCATTCTATCAAGGAAATCTTCTTCTGGGGCAACTGGTCCCTGGCTCTCAAACTCGAATTCCAGATTACCCAAGAGACAATTCTCAATGTCTAAAGTACGTTTATGTCTTTGGATTTCTAGTCACAGACCCGTGCTCATAGAAGGTAGCAGAAGGGCAGAAATCAATCAAGAATTGGGAAGTCCAGGAATGTCTCAGGCTCACCTAGGCACCATTGCCAGTTGCTTCTGTTGTAAATTGCCATTACTGCTCTTATAGGTCACTGACGGGGAGTGATTCCTCCCAAAACAGTCTATCCTTCCGATCCTTGGTCAATCAATCATCAGGAGGCATCCTTAGCCACTGGGGGCAAATCAAAAGAGTTCACTGTGTTTTCTTAGCACCGAACCAGAGTACACATCTAGCTTGATGGGAGATGCTCCTTAAAACAAAGTTCCATGATGTTTTTAGCATGGGGCTTATCAACACTTAGGTAGTACTTTATCTATTTTCTGAGGTTGATTGGGGGCTCATCAAATTGAAGATTCTCTTGATTGTTCAGCTTAGCATAACAGAAATAGAGAGACCTAAGGGGTGCCTTGTATAGCCACATGACTCCTCCAGGAATCACATGCACTGAGTATTTCACACCAGTGACATTGAAATGATGAGAAAGATGCAGAGCATCAGCTCACCAGGCTGACTTAGAGGTGACAGAAGGCCACATAAGGAGACTATAACAACCAATCATCAGACCTTTGGAGGCTTGAAGAGCAGAAGAGGTAAGGGAGATAGAGCTTCGGTGAAGAGTGACTCATCAGGGAGAGATAGAGGATTGATAAAATAGAGAACTATGGATACTCAGGAGCAACCCAGACCTCATCCTTTACTGGCATCATGCATCATATGGACTGTATGGGTCTAAGGAGAAGAAATCTCTAGAGTCTCTGAGTTCTTTCTCTATATGGATGGTGGGAGGGTTTTCCTGATCATCTTTGAGGCTAGTTATGAGCCTTCAATGCATTTTTAAATAAAAAATTGGATTTACTTAGGAGCATTCAGAATGTCAACAAAATAATTCCGTTTCTGATAGCAATTGCAGAATGGTATTCAGTTAACAGAACAACAATGATTTCAGATGCTGCATCAAAGACAACTGAAGATAAAAATGAACTACATACCCATATATAATGAATTTGTGCTGCGCACCAACAAGGACCTGATTTAAATTTCCATGCCACTTTACAACCCCCATACCATACAAGGTTAGTGGTTAGTGGTATTTTCAATAAAGGACAGGATTCTCTAAACACGTATTCAGTAGCGTGTTAACTATACAAAAAAGATACTGTACAGTTTAAAATCAAATCTTACACAGCCTTACATTTCAATTTTTTCTTGTAAAGGAGTTGTGTACAAGGGGGTTAAATGCTTTATAGATGAGGAAGAAAACTGCTCTGGAACCAACTTATTCATCCTCCTCCTCATCTACATTTTCTTCATCTTTTTCCTCCTCTTTTTTGCTCTTCTCAGCCTTGACAATGCCTTAAAAAAAACCCCACATCAAGTTTTCCTTTAATCTGGTATGCAGTATTATCTTTTTCCTATTTTTCCTTCGGTTTAGCTGCCTTCTTTTCATAAGATAGCTTGTCATCAGCAGTAGTATTATTCCACATTTCTCCCAATTTTTTTTGACCAAAAGGAAGGCTAGGATGCTCGCTTTAATTTTTTGAATAATATTCAGAACAGAATAAGAAAAAACATTTAAGGAGGCTTCTCAGGTGCATTGGGATCCTTAAACTTTTTTGTTTCTCCTTTAGGTGGTACATGGGTTTTCATTTCTCTTTCATAATGAAATTATCAGCTTTTTCTATGTTCTCCATTTTCCCTTTCCCTTTAGCAGACATTATCTTCCACCTTTCTGAGCATTTTTTAGAAAATTCTGAGTTCACAGAAGCATCTGGGTGCTGTTTCTTGGATTCCTCTCAACAGATTTGCGCAAAGATGGCATATGAAGACATTTTCCCTCTCAACTTCTTAGGGTCACCTTTGCCCATTTTTGAATACTTTCTGTCAGCATTGCACAGAGTAGCCCAATGCCCATCTGGTTCTTATTTACCCAGCACTGTCTCTATCCATTACTGTATTTTTGTTGTGAAAACAAAACCTTTCTGATTTTTGATATTTTATTAGCCTGAGTGCTTGCAGGGAAGCCAAGGATCCTTTTTGGGAGAATAAAATAAGCCAGATGCTGAAATTACTAGGTTTTCCCTAGGTGGGGGTGTGAGCTACAGATTTTTATAGGAGTGTTTCCCAGGCTGAAAGAGAGGCATGAGCCAGAGAGTTTTTATGATAGACCTCCTAAACTGCACACAGATTCATCATATTATATAGCCTGTGGTCCAATGTAAACATAGGTTACAGATAGAAAGGATTTCTTAGAACTTTCTCCCACTCTAAGAAATTCTGTCTTAGGCCATTTAATGGGTGTCCCAATGTGCCAAAAAGAAAAACCCCAACTTTGTCACAGCACAGAGCCAGTCCAAGGTATTCTGTATACACAGGCATTTCTGGACTTGTGTTGTACCATCCTTGCTCTACGCTAAAACTCTCTCAATTCACTCTCCCTTCCAGCCCAGCTTTCACTGAAGTCCCTTCTAATCCTGTGATTCTCTGATCTACAAACAGACTCAATTTTTTTTTTCCATTTAGAATTATGGAAATAAAACCAAAGTGGGTCCTATGAGGTCAGTATGCTATATAGAAGATCACTGAAACTGGAATCAGAGGAAACATATTCAAATCCATTTACTGTGTATACAATCCCTGTGTGAACTTGTGTAGGGCTTTTCAGCTCACCCATAAGATGAAGGCATTGTATGCTCTTAAAGGACCTTCAATCTCTGACCATGTTATCATCCTATTCCAGTCACAGAAGGCCAACTATTCATTTTATATTGCTGTTCCATTATCCCCAGGGATGCTGAGGAGCGCTTGGATTTAAAGCCCTTTATAATCTGACTTCTACTTAGCTTTATACACTGATCTGATTTTTTATTGCTCCTCCCTCCTGATAGATCCCAGTCCCCATGTGAAGAAGTGTCTAGTTAGTACCTCCCTCTCCTCTTTCCCCATTGGAATTAATCTATAGTTGCTTTGTGCTCACTTTCAGAGCAGGTCCCCCAGAAATGGCTGTCCTAGGTTTAAGGTTCTCTGTGTGTCCGTATCCTCTAAAACCTTAAGTCATGACCCCACTGGTATGTTGACCTTTAACAGCCAGAAGACAATCAATTCAAAGCAAAAGCCATAGGGGGAAAGTTAGCAAGTAAACCTGGGTATGCTCTTCCCCAAATGAATACACAACCAGTAGGTAGAGTGATCATATGGGAGCATGCAAAGAAAGACACACATAAAGGAAATGGGAGTGTTCAGGGCACACATGTGGAGAAGTAACTCATGCTGCCATGCCCTGATGTCTTCTGGTAATGATAGTACGAACGCTACCTGCACTGGACTCCCCTGGGCAAGAGTCAAAGTTGTCTTCCTCATTTTATAAATGAAGGCCCAGAGAGTTAAACAATTTATCCAAAGTCATAGAGGCAGCAAGCGACAGAGGCAGGTCCTCTGAGTTCAAAGCCCGGCTTCTTTCCACTCTGCTATATTACCACACACTCTTCTGGATGTTGGAGGTGTGTGTGTGTGTGTGTGGGTGTGTGTGTGTGTGTGTACGATAGAAGAATACACATTTATATAGTGCCTACTACATGCTAGGCAATGTGCTAAATGCTTTACAAACATCTCCTTTGATCCTAACAATAACCCTGTGAGATAGGTGCTCTTATTATCCCTATTTTACAAATGAGAAAAGGGAGTCAAAGAGAGGTTAAGTGACTTGCTCAAGGTCATGTAGCTAGTAAATATTTAAGGTCACATTTGAACTTGGGTTTCCCTGATTGCACTATTCACTCTACCACTTGGCTTCCCATGAATCCCCCTGGGTAAGGGGCTGGAGAGCTCTAGCTATTTCTTCCTCAAGAGAAGAGTGGGTTCTGCTTTGTGCTTTTGGTTCAAAAGCCAGGTTTTTGTTGTTGTTTAGTTTTACGATTCTTTTAGAAAAATCATCCCTCCTTTGGACTGAGGTTCAATGATAAGACCTGCAGTAGCACAAGGTGGGGGGGAGGGGATGTGGGGGTGGTGGGGCTGAGGGAGAGAAACACTCTTTTCCTCTTTCTTACCTTTACTGCCTGGTCTCTCTATTCTCTTCCAGCATAAGGAGCAGAAAGTATTTCATCTCCATCAGCCTCAAGTACCAAGTTGTTTTTTTAGGGGGGGGGGGCCCTAATTAATGCATTTAGGCTTTTTTTTTCCTTGAAGTAAATTTGCTAATCCAAAGACTTGCGTTTCTTTGTAAGAGGCCTGGCTCCTTCTCCAAATATGACCCCAGGGACTCCTGGGAGTCCCCAAGACCCTTTCAGGGGGTCTTCAAGGCCAATACTATCTTCTTAATAACGATAAGATATTTTTAATTTCTGATGTGGTCAAATCCCTATATAACCTATGAAAACAAATGTCTTCAACAGTTTAAGGGTATAAACAGGTCTTGAGACCAAACAGTTGGAGAACCCAGTGTTCTAGATGAGAGTTTTTAGACTTAAGCCATAGATTTCTTAGGTCTGGTGAATGGAGTGTGGCCTACAGACCGCTTCCCAGAATGAGATTTTTTAAGTGCACAAAATAAAACTCATAGGATTAAAAAAGAAACCAATTCGGCTGAAATACAATTCTCAAAATGGTTTTTAAAAAAACCAATAACTCATTCACAGCAGGTTAAGAATTCCTGCCAAAGATGAGTTTTCCCCATGCCTCCTGACTTGGAGCTCTGAGACCTTCATTACGCCCGTTTTTATCCATATACTATGCTCTCATCAACTACCTAACAGTTCTAGGCTTCAGGTTACTTTCTCAACTCTAGGCTTCTTCAGTTCTAGGTGGAGGAAAGGTAGAAGCAAAGGTCAGGGATCACTCATCTTCCCTTTTACCAGGCTAGCCCCTTTCTTGGCCTTTCCCATGTAGATAACACCAGTTGAAGTTTAAAGGGACTTTGAACTCTCTCTTACACATCTGTGTTTTCCATTTTCCCTATCTGTGTGCAAGGTGTTTCCCCCAATAGAGCATCATCTTCCAGGGGGAAGGGCCATGTTCATTTTTGTCATTGTATCTCTACTGCCTAGAATGATTTCAGGTACATAAACATTGACTAAAAGATTGTTGAATAGAACTGACTTGACCTGAAAGTCCCCTAAATCTTTCTTACGGGATCTTTCTAGACTTCTCTTAATAAAGGTCATTAATCTTGTATTTACTGAGGTCTAGTGTGTGCTCAGTCCCACATTTGGTGCTGTAGGTGGATGGGAAATCAACAGATATAAATACATACATATGCTGTAGGAGGTTGGAGAAAGTGTGACCTGGAGAAGTAATGAAGCAGAAATACCCCCTCATTCTCCAGGGCAGGAACAGAAGTGAAGGGCAACCACAATGAAATCATCTTTTACTATTCTCCTGTGGGAAGTCCCTTATTGGGCTCATCCTAACCTAGTCTCTGCTAGCTTTTTGAGCATGCCAGGTAAAATGGGAAAATGCCCCAAGACAACTGGAAAGACTGCATATTTGATTACCTTTATCAGGGAATAGCTTTATGGAACAGGAGAGCGTTAAAAAGAATAAAGTAAACCCTCAGTACATATAGGGTGACTCTGGGCAAGTCACAGGTGGATCCACAAGATGAAAAGTTATAGAACAGTAGCAAGGCTGCATTGGTCAAGGGGGTTTCCTCTCAGGGAGTTCCTTACAATGGTGAGACCATAATTTTGGGCAAAAAAATAAAATTACTACCTCACCAATTTTGTGGTCAACAAATAAATAAACCAAGAGAATGCCCATCCTGAGTCAGGCAGAGACATGAAAGCCCTGCTGCTTCCTCAGTGCCAAGTATCCCATAACAACCTGAGCAAGGATGCCAAGAACGGCCATTTGGATTTTGTAGCACACTTAAAAAACAACAGAAACAAAATCGTGACTTTTTCCTTGTACAATACATGTAATGGAAAAATTTGAGGAAGAGTTGGGGGACACTTGGAGGGAAGGTAAACTACTCAAACTCACTGCATGATACATTGGTATTTCATTGCTCCAGCTCCCCAGAAGGTATTAAAAAAGCAACAACAACAAACCACTTTCCTCACAACAAATGTGGGAGGTAGCTTAGTGCAAGGATTGTAATGGTAAGGGTCAGTAAATCAGTCTCAGAGCAAGGAGATCTTTACTCTTTACATTTCCTTAGGGCTCTGGGAGTAGCCCTGACAGGTGGAGGGTGAGGATAGTGGTCTTTCTAATTCAGTTTGCTTCGTTCTCCAGATCATCTGTTAACAACGAGTTTAGTCAGTCAACATTAAGCAGCCTTTGAAATGAGATAGATACAGCTAGTTCCAATTAATGCCAATAGGGAATCCACTGTCCATACGTACTTGAATTCACACTATTTGAAATTATAGTTAGGTAAATATGGTGATTAGTTGTAGTAAGAATACAAAACATCCCCTCACCAAAGTCTGTGACATAATCTCCCACCCCTACATATGGAATCCAGGAGAAAGTGGGCTCAAGCTTAGAGAGCACATGTGGCAAACGGTAACTTATAGTTTCTGGCTGCTGGAAGTCGCTTCCTCCTTTTCATGGATGTGTTCCAGAATTTATCCTTAAGCACAGTGGGACTTTTTTGCTGGGCTTTTTGTAGAGCTGTGAACCTGTGTATCTTGTAGTGTCCTGAGGCAGACACTGCCACCAGATGCTGCTGTCCCAGGGGATAATTTGAGGATAGGATACTGATGGAAATTTAAAAAAAGCCCTCCAAATCTTTTGAGGCACAAAAGGTCTTCTAGCCAAAGATGGGTGGGAAATAGAGCACAGCTATGAAGTATTCTCCTCTCACCCTGCCTCCTCCCCCAGGAGACTTCTCAGACGGTTCAGCTGGATGATTCTCTCCTGGTTTGCTACTTGCAAGATTTGAAATCTCCATCTCTCAGTTTTTAAGTACTCTGCTATTTTATAAAGATACCCTGACCTGATACTCAATTAATCTTTACTCTCCTGTGCAGCATCACTCCACAAAGGCTCATCCACAGAGGCTCATAGGAGATGTCTAAATTGACCAAGGCCTTTCACCACTTAATTGGGAAGCCTAGGATGGATTTGACTTAATTGAGAAGTGTTCCCACCTGGTTCATGCACAAGGGTGTGACCTTTTATCACTTCCTTTAGGTGAAGTGGGGGTAATTTGGTTGATTTATCCCACCCTTACATGTACCATTTTGTAGGAAACTGTGGCTCAGGGAGGTTAGCGACTTGTCCAAGGACATACAGGTTTTGGTGCAAGAGAACCAAGATTCTAGCCCAAGCCTCCTGCCTCTAGATCCAGGGTTGTCTCCACTTTGTTCCATGTTCTTTATGTACAAAAGACACTTTTCACTAATTAGTAAAGGGGGCACTTGGGAAGGGGGATATACTCTAATTTAAGGAAACAATCGATTTTTGCCGTGAGCTTTGACAGTTTCCTCCAGTTCTTTACAGTATAATGGATAGAGTACAGGTCTTAAAGTCAGGAAGACCTGGGTTCAAATCTGACCTCAGACATTTACTAGCTGTATGACCCTGGGTAAGTCACTTAACCCTGTTTGCCTTAGTTTCTTCATCTGTAAAATGAGCTGGAGAAGGAAATGGCAAACCACTTCAGTATCTTTGCCAAGGAAAAATTAATGGGGTCACAGAGGTGGACACGACTGAAATGACTGAACAATGACAAACATAGGAGGATATGCAAGGAGGATACCGTAACCCTTACTTTTGGTCGATGCTGCCCTACTAGCTCTTTGGAAATGTATCTAGCCAATAGGGCAGTTTGAAGTATATAGAGGAGTCTCAGGACATCCACCGAGTCTGAAGGGCACCCGTGTAGATGGGCCTTTTTATACCCTTAGATGATGAGGAAAGGCAGTGAATAAGCATTTCTCGATAGTACCTACTATGTGCCTGGAACTGTGTCAAGTGTCTTCACAAATATTGTCTCATTTGATTTTCATAACACCCTGCTAGGTAGGTCCTATTACTATCCCTATTTTATGGTTGGGGAAACTGAGGCAAACAGATTGAATGACTCTCATGGCGTCACAAACCTAGTAGCTCTCCTTAGGTCACTGTTGTTTACACGTTACTCCAGTTTCTATTTTCCACTCTCAGCATGTGTGATGGGTGTTTATTATGTTCTAGTAGAATGAAGACTTCTTGATGGTAGGACTTGGCCACTGTTGTCCCCAGTGTACTTTCCTGATCACTTTTATTCATTTCTCCACCGGTGGACAATGCCAGTGAACCTCTTCTCCAAGGATCACCTCTGGAATAGCCAGCTAGCTTGCAGAGTGATAACGATGGAGCCTCTGTGGACAATGTTCTAGAACTTTGATAATTAGCAGGGTTATGGGCCTAAGTGTGGCCTGATCAAGGTCAAAGTGTCTCCCATTTTCTTACACTTCCCATCATTTTTTGACTCAGGTGCCACAGTCTTCCCTGCCATGCAGAGGGTCTTTTCAGGTAGTGGTTCTTCCTTGGGATTGCTCAAATGAGTCTCTGTTTTCCATTCTAGCTCAGTTCTTGGTGAGCTACCAGCCATTTATCTCACCTCTCTCCTAAAGCTTTCCAGGCCCATGACCATTTTCCATTGATAATTTCCATTGAAAAAACCCATTTCCATTGGGTTTCAGAGAGGTGTTCTTAGTCTCTTTCCATTTGTCTTCTTGGCTCATGCTTTCATCCAAGGCTGTATTATTTCAAAGTACCATGCACTGCCACTTTGTAGATCTCAAACAGGCAAAGGGGAGGCATGGAGACGGAGACTTATAGTAGTTTCTCCCAGAACAGGTGCTTGTGACTAACAGGGAGTGAGCTAACCCTCCTATATAAGACATTTCCTGGATAATTCCCCGCCCCCCGCTATGTTCCAGTCATTGGTAATCCATTGTCTTTTGGGTCACCCATGAATTTAATGCTTTAAATGGCTATAGTGACAGCACGGCTGGGTGGCACAGTGAATAGAGCACTAGCCCTGGAGTCAGGAGGACCTGAGTTCAGGTCTGACCTTAGACACTTGGCAGTTGCTGGTCATGCGACCTTGGGCGGGTTGTTTGGCCCCAATTGTCTTGCCTCTTCCCCTCCAAAAAGCAAATAAAAAATTAATAGTAATAAAGGCTATGGTGTTTCATAATTTACAGTCACAAAAATTACTGGAAGAATATTGGTGTTAGAAAGATGGGTTTTCTTGTACTGAGCAGTTTAGATTCATTAAAAGTGCTTCTTAATATCTCAAATGTTGTACAATCTGTTCTCTTCCTCTTAATAAGAAAACTGTTCTTGGTGTTTCATTTTTAAGAAATAATATTAAAGTTATGGAGATACTTCATTTTTAGACATTATTAACATATATTAACATTTATCATCATCTCTTTGTTAATCTGAACATCTATATTAGAAAAATGAAGTAAACGAAAATGTATATTGCCCAGATTATGGCATGTAGCTAGACAGGCAGCTAGTTGATTTCATATAAGCATATATTTTATTCTACACATATACATATATGTAGAATTTAAAATAGGTATCGAATATGTATGGATGGATATAGAATATATATGATATTAAAATAAAATGTATATATGGGTACATATCTATTCATATACATACATACATACATATACACACCGAGAACAGACACTCAGGCTTCCTATGTGGCCACATGTGGTCTAAGCAATATGCATTTTTTCATATACTTTATTTTTTTTAATATAGATGCTCAGCAAAGAAATGATGATATTAATGATGATGATGATGTGCATATATGTATATGTGTGTATGTTTTAGACAGATGATACAAATGGATCATGAACTTTGTCTAGAGTTGAATAGAAAGAGAAGATCAGGCTGGAATGTTATATGGTTGCGTCTGAACATTTGGGGTTTTGTTGGCAAAGATTCTGAAATGGTTTGCCGTTTCCCTCTCAGCTCACTTTACAGATGAGGAAACTGAGACAAACAGGGTTAAGTGACTTGCCCAGGGTCACACAGCTAGTGAGTATCTGCAGTCTGGATTTGAATTCAGGCCTAGCGCTCTAGCCACTGTGCCATCTAGCTGCCCTTCAGGCTGGAATACAGTTGAGAAATTGTACTACACTTTCAATGAATCTAAGGTACCCATTTACCCTAAAAGTCCATCACAACCATTCTCTCTGTGATGCCATGTGGCTTCAAATAAAGCAGTACCACAATCAGAAGAATAAAAATAATAAGAAATCAAAACCAATGGGATGGAGTAGGTTGTAGCATATTACCAGTGATGATTTGTGTGGTCAAGGAGTAGAAGAGAGGTCATTGAGACCATATGTAGCCATGTCTTAAGAATAAGTCATTACCGAAGTACCATATTGTTACATCCAGGACATTCACAAAATGAGAGGAAGGCCACCAGTATGTTGCATAAACTCTGCATGGACCATTGTAGGAAAGATAAAGCTAAGAATTATAAAAGATGAGAAGATGTAGATGGACTGTGGCCTTTGTGGGTGCAGTATCCATAGGTCTATGGAAGTATTAGTAGTTTTAGGATATACTCCTAATCCTTCTGTATAGGATCCATCGTACTTCCAATTTTTCTGTATAGACTCTGTGATTATCACAGATATTTACTTTAACCTGATGGAAAAGTTTCTGGAATAATAACACATGCTTATTTGTTTATCTTGACTAGAAGTATAGACTTTGGTCTGTTGCTTATGATTAGAGATACAAAGGTCTCGTTGATCTAGGTTTAAAAGGCTTCCATTTTTCATTTCAAATTCATCACCACATTGAGATTTCTTGGGATTAGAAAAAAATTTTCATTACAGAGAAGGAAGGAATGAAAAGGGCACAATGACCTGAATTTAAATCCTGGCTCTGTCATTTACTGTCTTTGTAACTCTGAGTCACTTAACTTTGTAAAGTCTCTGGACCTCAGTTTTTCATCTGTAAAATGAGAAGATTGGAATAGGTCAGTGGTTCCCATTTATTGGTTAGAGAACCACTGGGGGTTCCAATTACAAACTTTTTAATGGTGCCTTAAGCAGTAAATAGTTGCAAAGGATATCATATTAATATTACATTATTAAATACTAATATATTAAATTACCATGAGGGTTCATAACCTATCTTTTTGTGGAAATGGGTTCAAGGAACAAAATATATTGGGAACCTCCAAACTATGTAATTTCTAATGTCCCAACTCAAAATCTATCACCACATGATGCTTTTTACCTGTAATATATGCATTTTTAATAATTCAGCCAACACTTATCATTATTACAAACAAGCATTGTGCTGCATTTTATTTCAAGAATGAAATAAGATGTGGTCCCTGCCTTCAGAAAGCTTATAACCTAGTAGGGGAATTGTAAATTCAAGCAAGGTGGGATTTTTGTTGTTTTCTTTTTGGAGTTCAGTTTCCCAGGCTCAGGCTAAATTGTAAACACCTGAAGGATTAATCGCCTTTGAACCCTGATAATTCACAGTTGTTCTGAATCATGTAGGTTCCATTCCTTCTGGTTCTGAGCCAGCCAAGAGCTGCATCTTTGTTATATATTCTGGGAGGCTGGCATTTTGCTTTAGGGGTTCTCTTATGAGAAGGACCTTTTAATTCCCTGGATGGGACTCTCAGTAGCCATTTGTTAAGAAACCCCTGACTACCTCTGACTTCAGAGGTTTTTGCTCTCCCAGTCTGGTGGTGTATGTAGGGAGTTGCATTTCAGACAGTAGGAGTCCGGTCTATTGAATCTCTGTGCTAATTTCTCCCTTTGTATTTTCTCCACATTCAGGGTGCTGACCTTTTCCCTGAACTAGTGAATGTAATTAAAGTAAGATTGTTGACCCCTTTAGAAAGTGTCTTTCCTTTAGCAAAGCAGATCAAAGAACCTGTGCTAGCAGGCCATCCAGGGTGTGCTAGGGTACTTGCTAATACAAGATTAAGGAATATATGCAAGTAATTACAACAGAAAAAGGTAAGGGTACACCAGAAGCCCAAACAGACATGTGAGTAAATAATTATATAACTAGAACTCCAGTGGATTGATTACCATCAGCCAGTGGATGGAAATAAAACACAGACATCATTTATACTTTAGTTAGAGTGTGGAGTAATCTCCGTCACAAACTTGGCCAGTAACCTTGGCCAGTCAAACTACCTTGAAGCAAATATATACAGAGGTGGCAATTAGCTAGACGATAATAGCTAAGAGCTAGTATTTATACTGTACTTCAAGATTTGTAAAGATTTTACATAGAAGATGACCCTTTGAGGTTGATGCTATTATTCTGGTTTTATAGATGGGGAAACTGAGGTTGAAAAGTTAAATAGGTCATATAGCTGTTAAGTATCTGAAGCAGGATTTAACCTTGGTATTTTTGACTCCAAGTCCAACAGTGTATATCACCTAGCTGACTTTGTAGAGAGAGAGAAGGAGAGAGAGAAAGTGAGAGAAAATATGTGTTCTAGGCTGAACCCGACCCAGGCCAGTCCTCCAGTAACTCACATTTTATATGGGAACAAAATGAGGTGCTTGTACTTCATTCAACAGTTAACAAAAGGAGGTTTACTTAGCTACGGAGAAGGCTATTCAGCAACGGTATTTGTTGATACCTTGACTTGATTCAGCAGAATGAAGCTCCTTTCTCTCAATTGTCCATCATTTTCCATCATCTGAGTACTTCTGCATCTCTTTGTTATATACTAAGGCAAACAGGAAATTATGTTGACTGCTTGAGCCTTAGTCTTTTGGATCGACCAACTTTAGAGGGTGTTCTCAACACCTTTTAAGTAAAAACTAGCTATGCAGGCATAGGGGAGGGAGTTTCAGGATATTGTTGCTACCGCTACATGTCATAGGGATTGCATCCCATAGAGAATGTGCTGAGCTGCCCTGACCACTTCTGGCTGATCAGTTGCGTGCGTTGTCTTAACATGGAAGGACTTGAGCACTTAAGGATGATGAAACAATCTCCTTATTCATCCTCCAGCCCCATGGCAGTGCTTGAAAGGGACGGTGATTCAAAGGGGAACCTGTATCAGTTGAAAAAGTAGAAACAGTTTTCAACTCACCCTCTTCCTTCAACTTTCCAATGTGACAAGTGACCTCTCTAAACTCTACCATCCCAGGAGAAATGTTGTACTTGGGGCAAAGGAGCACTAAAGTACATATGTGGCCTTAGGCGAGCTGGCTCTTGGGTCCATGCTTCCTTTATCACTTTGTGTTTCCTTCCCTGAGAATTGGTGACTGAATCATGATCCTGTGATGAAACTTGGATAGGCCTGGAGACCCTAAAACACTTGGCTGGAGCAAATGTGCTAAAGTAAGAATTTCTGAATTTGAAAGAATCACCACCAACAGGAAAAAAAAAGGCTTAACTCTCGGCTTACCAGAAGACGTGGCTTTGGAGGGAACAGTTTGGATGGTGCAGAACTGAGGTGAAATGCAAAATGCTTATTCAGCAGACCTGAAAAAAATCAAGAGCACTGAATTTGGAGTACAAGACATGGATTTAAGTTCTGGTTCTGCCCTCTTTCTGTTTTGTATGATCACGGGCAAGTAGCATAACCTCTCTAGATCTATTTCATATATAGAATGAAGGGGTTGGGCTAGATGGCTGCTAAGGCCCCTACCAGTTCAAAATCTGTGATCTTACGCATCTTGTCTTGATGTTTTAAATCCAATCTCCTATGTAAGAGAAGTGTGCTTATATGTATTTAACATTTCTTCTGGGCAGACGAAAGAAATAGCTGTCCCATACTTGATTCATATGGTATATTGAATACTTTTATATCCCATTCTCCTTTTGGCAGAAATTTCATATATGTATAGGCCATAACTCAAGTTTTTAGTAATTATTTTTCCTTGGGGATCTGTGGTGGGGACTTAAAGAGCCAAAGGTTCAAGGGAGGAAGCCTAACCCTTCTCATTAGAAGCCCAGCTTCCCCAGGACTGAATTTGGTCCTCGCCTACCTGGGTTCAAAGCAGAGGGACCCCTTAGTGGGGAGCACACAAAAATGGCTATTTATTATTACACACAATCAACCTGAAAAAGTCTAATAAAGATTAATTTATAAGAATCTGCTATTTCAATGATAGCAAGTTTTCCAGATAATTTCTAAATTTTTATTTCAACTTTGTGGTTTGTATTTGCTCAGTTAGGATGATGTAATGAAAACCAAGATGTAGGTTTGATGTGCCCTGGGGATCACTGGGTATTGCTGCCCCAGATGCTCAGCGTGAGAGCCTGCTCAACTCCACTAACAGTCCCCTGATGTGTTCAGTGAAAAGTCATGGAAGCCATCAGAGATGCTGCAATCAGTCATCCCTGTTCTCTGCAGGGTTAGGGCACTGCTCGTCTGGTTCTTCCTCTGTTCTATGGCTTACAAATTTCCATAGCCTTTTATCTAATCCCTGTGACTCAGTCACTATCTGCTGAGGCAAAATGTCTTTTGTTTTATTAGGTCTTTATGTATTCTCATCTCTATCCAGCTTAGCCCTGCCCCTCCTGAAGTCTCCATGCATCTCTGCCTACCGTTTCTACTATGTTCTTCAAATCCCCTACTCATTCAAAACAAATTTTCTTTAAAGTTTTATCTGTCTTCTGCTTTTTATCTTTCCTAGTATATTCCCCTGCCCCATGAAATCCTCCCTTTTAACAAAGAAAAATAGTTAAACCAAGCCAACTGTCAAAATGAATATTTTTGATAGTATATACAGCATTTTACTTCCAATAATCCCCCACCTGTCTACATAGAGGGAGGAAATGTGTTCCCTGTTCTCTGGAACTGGGATGATTCATTGCATCTAATTTGAGTTTGACTGTCTTTTAGGTTTTTTTTGTTATATTCTCACAGTGATTGTGTATATTATCCTCCTGGTTCTTCTTCATCCTGAATCAGCTTATATGTCTTCCTATGTTTCCCTGGATTCCTTATTGTCATTGTTTCTTTTTTAAAAAATTGATTTGTTTATTTACTTTTAGTTTACAAGATTCAGTTCCACAATCCCTTGAGTTTCAAATTTTCTCCCCTCCCTTCTCCGCCCCGCCCCCCCCCCCCCCATGGCAGTATGCAATCAAGTACAGGATCTGCACATACCTTCACATTGTACAATAGTCTGGTTGTATAGAAGGGTTGTAACCAATGGAGTGAACAATGGGAAAAAAGAAACAAAACCAAACATGAAAAGGAACAATAGCATGTAGATTGCTTCAGTCTCCATTTAAACTCTGGTCTTTCTAGATCTTTCTCTGAATGTAGGTATCTCCTTCCATCCTGAGACTTGTAGAGTTGTCTTACAACTGTGCATTGCTGAGAAGAGTCCGGTTTATCAAAGTTGGTCATCAAACACACAACGTGTCTGTGATTGTGTACAAGTTTTGCCTGGTTCTGCTCTTCTCACTTAGCATCAGTTTGTATAAGCCTCTCCAGGTGAATATGAAGACCGTCTCCTCCCCATTTCTTATAGCACAATAGTATTCCATTACATTCATATTCTACAACTTGTTTAGCCATTCCCCAATTGATGGGCATCCGCTAAATTTCCAGTTTTTTGCCACCACAAAGAGAGCTGCAATAAATATTTTTGTTCATATGGGTCTTCCTCCCACTTTTATGATCTCTTTGGGATACAACCCCAGGAATGGTATTACTGAGTCAAAGAGTATGCAATTATTTATAGCCCTTTGGGGAAAGTTCCAGATTGCTCTCCAGAATGATTGTATCAGTTCACAACTCCACCAACAGTGCATTAGTGTTCCAGTTTTTCCACATCCTCTCCAGCATTTGTCATTTTCCTGTATTGTCATCTTAGCCAATCTGACTGGTGAGATGTGGTACCTCAAAGTTGTTTTGATTTGCATTTCTCGAATCAATAGTGATTTAGACCATTTTTTCATATGCTTATAGATATCTCTCATTTCTACCTCTGAAAATTGCCTGTTCATATCCTTTGACCATTTATCAATTGGGGAATGACTTGTATTCTTATAGATTTTACTTAATTCCCTGTATATTTTAGAAATGAGGCCTTTATCAGAGATGATGGTTGTAAAAATTCTTTCCCAATTTCCCACTTCTCTCTTAATTTTGGTGACATTGGCTTTGTTTGTACAGAAACTTTTCAATTTAATGTAATTGAGATTATCCATTTTGCATTTTATAATGCTCTCTAACTCTTCTTTGTTCATAAAGTCTTCCCTATTCCATAAATCTGACAGGTAAACTATTCCTTGCTTCCCCAGATTACTTACAGTTTCAGCCTTTATACCTAGATTGTGCACCCATTTAAACGTGATTTTGGTGTACAGTGTTAGATGATGGTCTATGCCCAGTTTCTGCCATATTGTCATTGTTTCTTAAGGCACACGGAGTTCCAAAACACTCATATCCCATGAATTGTTCAAGCACTCTCCATTAATGGTCACCTACTTTGTTTCTGAGTTTTTGCTACTACAAGAAATGTTTCTATAAATGCTTTGATATGTATTGACTTTGTCTTTGACTTCCATACAGTGTATGCATAGTAGTAGGCCCAATGGGTCAAATGGAATGAATAATTTAGTTACTTTTTCCCCCACAATTTCCCCCACAATTCCAAATTTTTTTCCCCAGAAAGGTTAGACCAATGCACAGCTCTGCCTACAATGTATCATTGCATCTGCCTTCCCACAGCTCCTCCAACATTGATTACTTACGTGCTTTTAATCTTTCCTCTCACTTCCTCCCTCCTATTAGAAAAGTTTCCAAGTGAGAGATGGCCTTCAGTATATATAGGAGGCACTTTATAAATGCTTGTAGAATGAATAAATGAATTTTTGCCAGTTTGACAGATAGGTGAAACCTCAGAGTTATTTTAATTTTTATTTCTGATTTTATTCGTAATTTGAAACTTTTTTCATTTGGTTGTTGATAGTTTACATCTGTTCTTCTGTGAACTGTTTTTTCACACCCTTTGCCCACTTACCTTTGAAGAATTACCTTTAGTCTACTGTGTTCCCAACATCCTTGGCCTATGCAGGGATATCAGTACTTTGCTACTGATGTAAGACAGTGTAGTAGAGATAGCAATTTTGGTGGAAAAGGCATGACTTTGGAGTCAAGAGATGTGAACTCAACTCCTGACTCTGCCTCTTACTAATTGAACGTCTATAAGAAAGTTATTTCATGTCTATTAAATGAAGATAATGATACCTATCCTATCATCTGGGCAGTTAGGTGGCAAAGTAGATAGAGTAGTAGACCCAGAATTAGTTTCCTAATTCAAACCTGAATTTAAATCCAGCCTCAGACACTTAATAACTGTGCGTCCCTGGGAAAATCACTTAACCCTATTTGCCTCAATTTCCTTATCTGTAAAATGAGCTGGAGAAGGAAAGGGCAAACTGCTCCAGTATCTCTGCCAAGAAAACCCCAAATGGGGTTATGAAGATTGGACACAACTCCAAGTTCCAAACTACTGAACAACAAACAAAATACTGTCTTCCTAGGTTAGTTATTTTGAGTCCCAAGTGAGATATCCTACGTTAATGTAAAATACTTTGTAAATTATAAAATGCTATATAAATGTAAGGTGTTATTATTATTAATAGGCCTTATGGAAATACCTTCTTTAGACTAATCAGTTTTCATAATGTTAAAGTTTTATTTTTAAATTGTGTTCCTAAATAATTTAGATATATCCTCAAAAAATCGTATTTACTCTTTCTTTGTAGGATAGTGCAAAGTTCAATTTTAACTGAACCCTGGTACATTTACCTGAATGAGTAAAATTCCTGCTGAAACCCTCCATTAAAGCCATCTTCATTACCACCAAAGCCAATTACAGACCAACTGCCATTGGTAGATAGGTCAGCCTAAGAGTGCTGGGAGCAGCATTACCCCTAGATTACTGGCCCTGTTCTGCACCAGCTCTGCTCCCAGTTGTTCTCTCTCCCTCGCAACACCCCCACTTCCCATCATTCAGTGAATGAGCCCTTGTCGAAATGTGACCTGGACCCAGAAAAAAATGTTTTCACCACCAAAGTCTTTGGCACTATCAAATGAGTCAATATCAGAAATGGACATAGTTTAATAAATGGAAATAATACTAAAGAAGATGAATTAGTATCTACTCTAACACAGTCAGCACTCTGGTGCAGGTCCTCATTATCTGAAGTGTTGCAAGAATCTGCTGGTTGATCTCCTGGCCTTAAGTTTTTCCCTATTCCAGTCCAGATAGACTTCAGTCCATCTTCGACGCAGCTGCCAAAGTGATCTTTCTCATGTATCTATCTAACTATGCCAGTCCCCTCTCAATAAACATTAGTGACTCCTTATTATCTCCCAGGATCAAATAAAAAATGCCCTGTTTGGCTTTTAAAGTCCTTCTCAACTTGGCCGCTCCCTACTTTTCCAGTCTTCTTAGACTTTACTCCTTGCCTTATACTTTATGATCCTGGGACACTGACCTTCTTGGTGTGCCTTACACATGACACTTGGTCTCCCTTGCCTTTTCACTGACTGACTTTTACTTGGGAAGGTGCTCCTCTTGGCTTCACATCACAGCTCAAACCTTATCTTCTGCAAGAGACTTTTTCTGGTCCTGATCAATGCTAGAGACTTCCCTCTGAGACTGCATCCAATTTTCTATGAACATCTCTTGTGTATATGTAGTTGGTTGCATGTTATCTCCCCCATTAGACTGTGAATTCCTCTAAGAGAGAGATTGTCTTTGTCTTTGCTTCAGATCCGAAATGCTTAGTACAGTACCTTGGCGCACAGTTAAGGGGGTATCAAATGCATGTTGACTGATCACTTTGCTGCTGTGTTCTAAGGACCACTGGGCCTTTCTATCTGACTTGCATTTTAAACTTCCTATATGTGTTGTCTTCCCCATTAGAATGGGAGCTCCTGGAGAAGGAACTGTCTTGCTTTTCTATTTGTATTCCCAGCACTTAGCGAGATGTTTTATACATAGAAAGCACTTAATAAAGGCTTTTTCATTCATTGATCCTTTTTTTCTTTTTGCTTTTTGGAGGGCAGTTTGGGGAAGTGACTTGCCCAAGGTCACATGGCTAGTTTTTGTGTTAAATGTCTGAGTCCGGTTTTGAACTCAGGTCCTCCTGACTCCAGGGCCAGTGCTCTATTCACTGTGCCACCTAGCTGCCCCTTCATTCATTGATTCTTTCCATTTTTCATCCTGCTATGCTGGTGACACTTGGTTCTCAAAGGGCATGTCAGTGTAGTACAAGATCTGTCATGTCTTATAAAGATGGAAATTCTTTCAATAATGGGTGATGGATTGAATGTCTGCTGCCTGAGGATAAACCCCCTCAGGGAAGTTCATCACCTGAATTAGTGTTAGATAATTTTTTTGGCTATGGCAACTTATGAGAACTATCTGCTAAACTGTGGGGAGGTTCAGATGGAAGGAGTGTCAGTGGAAGGCATGCTCATGTCATTGAGTTCATGGATCTTTCAAAGAAACGGAGATTATAGGTAAAATAGGTTTATGAGAATGGGAGGACAGGAGAGAAATTCTTGGAGGGGGGTAGGCAAGTCATAGGAGGGCAAGGCAGTGGGTAGAAGTAAAGTAGAGGAGGAAAGAGGGATAGGAAACAAGAGATATGCACATACATAAAAACAAAGATGAGGAATAGAATGGATTTGGGAAAGCATATGTTTATATATGTATGTGTGTATATGTATATGTATATATATATGTACATGTATATGTATATGTATATATCTATAACTATAGAGAACTATATCTAAACTTTATTGTGTCCCTCACAGGGGAGGAGGGTGTTGAGGAGGGGTGATAGAACAAAGTAAAATGCACAGCAGAGTACAAAAGAAAACACACAAGGAAGAAAAGAAATGATGGACAATTCTCAACATGAGTATGATCATATAGGCTTTCTTGAAATGAAAATTTATTGTTACATATTTTGAATCCTCTCATGTTCTACTATGCACATGACACTTTTTTTTTCTTTTTAACTTTGTATTTAGGTCCCAATATTTAAGTTTATGGTATGTTTTTGTTTCTTTTTCTATTCTGTATTTGTGTTCTGGCATTGAGCCTGTAAATTTAGAAAAAGGAGACTGAATGTTCGAGTTGTATTTCATGGTTTACTTACTTTGATTTGCTTGGACAGATCTGTGATATCAATGAACTAGGTACTCTCTTAAGCAATGAGTAATGCACCCCATCCATGCATGCCTGACCATGGTGGTGATTCTTGTTCGTGCCCTCTTGTTTATTTTCCACAGGGACTCCACTCTTTTCATGGATCCACAACCCCAGAGATGTATGCACTGATTTATATTTCCTCTGCTTATAAATACTCACAACTAACTAACAACTCTTTCTGCTTCCATACATTCTCCATTTTCCCACATGCTGTCCAACCCCCCCACCCCCAAAATAACCCAAAACCTGGGGCTGGCTTCAAACTATACCTACACTGCTGAATATCAATGTAATGGGTCAGTCTCCCTTCCTGTAACACCCAGTCTCCATTACACTAGCATCAGCAAAATGTCTTCAACTCTTTCATAGCCTGGGGACAATCAATCACTACTACAGGCATCCAAGAGCCTTCTTTGCCTCAGGATTTAACTGTCTGCCCTTCAAATAGGGCATTCTTGAAGTCTAACCTTACTACCTTTTAGGTAGTAAAAGTATTTTTAAAAAATCATTAAGAATGTACTGTCTATTTGGAAAACTTCATTGATCTATTCTAGACCATCTATGGCTGGAACTAGCATTATATATCTATCTCCCAGGGAAGTTTTCCAAACTATGGGAAAAAGAGAGAATATGGGAGGCTCTCATGGAGTACATTTCCCACACAAATATATTCACTTTTCCCCTAACAATTACAGAATCCCAATCAAAGTCAACAAAAATGAAACTAATATGGACCAGATTTTTTCAACCAACAGTAAATGCAGCCCACCAATAATCTAATGTGGCATGCATAAATGGCATAAAATTTGAGTCAAATCTCAATTCTAGCATGATTTTTCACCATTATCTTCCTGGCACTGAAACTCCCGATACAAGTGAGTTGTGTCAATGTGTTCTTTGATGCCTTTGAACACAAAGTGTATAAACTCAGTGAGAAAATTGTTAACCATAAAGTCTATGATATTTCTCAACATCACCAATTTGTTTAGAATACTATGATATATAATACATACTATATATATATAGTTTAGAATACTATAATATATAATATATAATATAAGGTGGTTTTCCAAATAAGAGCAATTTTAAAAATTGAAATCACTCAAGAATAATTGTAAATAACTATTCAAAATTCTTTAGCAATAAAATTTGAATTTAATTGTCATATTTTTGTTACTTGATTTTAATGTTATTTTGATTTATTTTAAAATAAATATTATATCTTTTTACCTTTTTTTCATTGCCTAAATTTCCTCATGTATTTCTTCCCCTCCACCTCCCAGAGAGCAATTCCATATTATAAATTTTTTAAAAAAGAAAAATGTAAACAAGTAAGAGGAAAAAATCAGCAAAACTGATCAATACAATGAATAAAATCTGACAGTTTTTGACCACTCATTGACCACCAGTCCCATCTTAGTAAAGGAGTGAGAGGAGGTTCTTCCCACCTCTCTTCTTTGGGGCTAATCTTGTTCTTCATTTTTGATTGCTTTGTGGTGTTTATTCTTTCCCTATACATCACTGTGGTCATTGTGTATGTTGTTTTCTTGGCTTTGCTTATTTCATTTTGCGTAAGTTCATGAAAGTTCTTTTATGCTTCTCTGTATTCATCACATTCATTGTTTTTTGTAGCACAGTAATAGTCCATGATCAAAGGTCCATCTTCCTTGTTTCTCGTTCTTTGCAACCACAAAAAATTGCTCTTATAACTATTTTGGTATATATGGGGCCTGCCTGCCTTCCCTCCTTCCTTCCTTGCCTCCTTCCTTCCTTCTTTCCTTCCTTCTTTCCTTCCTTTCTTCCTTCCTTCCTTCCTCCCTTCCTCCCTCCCTTCTTTCCTTCCTTCCTTCCTTCTTTCCTTTCTTTTTTTATTTCTTTCTTATCAATGGCCTTTTTGGGTTATATGCTTAGCAATACAATCTCTGGCTTATAGGATATAGACATTTTAGTCTATTTATTTGCATAATTCACAATTGCTTTCCAAATTAGGTTGTACTAAGTCACAGCTCCACCAACATACATATATCTGAATATGGTGTGGCTGTTTTTCTACATCCCTTCTAATGGTGACTATTCCCATCTTTGGTCATTTTTGCCAATTGCTGGATGTGAAATCTCAGGGTCGTTTTGATTTGAATTTTCCATATTGTTAACAATTTGGAGTATTCTTTCAAGTGGTTGTTAATAGTTTGAAATTCTTTTAAAAAGTGATTGTTCATATCCTGAGGCCACTTATCTTTTGGAGAATGGCTTTGTTTCTTAAATATTTTCATTAGTTGTCTGTACATCTTAAATACCAAATCCTTATCCAAGAAATTTGATACAAAGCTTTTCCCCCCATTCTACTTTTGCTTCTCATATTAGATTCATAAATTTTGTTTGTGCAGAACTTTTTCAATTCTAGCTAATCGTTTTATCTTTTGTTATTGCCTCTATCTCTTGTTTGGTTAAGAATGTATTTCCTATAAATAACTATGAAAGGTACATGATCCACCACTCCTCTTCTAATTGTTCCTATTTTTTTTAAAGTGAAACTATATCCTTCATGATAAATTATTAAAAATTGAAAAAAGATCCACTGAATGAGGTGAAAGTACTATAAGAAACCATAATAGACAGTTTAAGTAGTGAAAGCAGAAAGCCACAGCAAAAAGTCCTGATCCAAAATATCTCATCCATTATATTTAACTTTGGTATTCACAAGGGCTTTTACTGATAGAAAGGAAAAACCACAGTTTAACATATACAAATGCTTTTGGTGTAGAAAGTATAAAAACTAATGAATTAAAATGACACTTTGAAAATATATATGCATAATATTTTGGCAAGGCAATTTTTTTTCAGAGAAAATGAGATGATTTTAATAAGCAAAACCAAACTTTTCAAAACCGTGTCTGCTACATTAAAAGGATTGCTTACACAGTATAAGGTTGGTTACAGAGTTGCTATGTGTAGAAAACCTCATTTGATAGGGGAAACACTGATGCCACTTACAGCTATTAATACATTTAAAGCAATGCTTTGGCGAGTGATATGAAAAGCTCTCCTGATGCAATAACATAGTAGAAAGTAGACTTGCTCTTATGTCTGAAGACCTTCATAATCAGTTGACTGAAAAATGAAAATCTTCCTGTTTTGCATTGCAAGTGGATAAAGCAACACAGAAATTAAAGATGCTCATTTGAGAGAGAGAGAGAGACAGAGAGAGGGAGAACGAGAGAGAGAGAGAGAGAGAGAGAGAGAGAATGAGAGAGAGAGAGAGAGAGAGCGAGAGAGAGAGAGAGAGGGAGGGAGGG
>CM053581.1:336425690-336463164 GCA_028627135.1 Pseudochirops cupreus | reverse complement strand
GAACTGTTATAGGTCATAAAGGAGAAGAGAAAACATGACAACGAACTTACTTTAAAAAAAACTTCCAACCTAAGACAATGTATATCTCAAAACTCAATTATATCAAGAAAATGTGAAAAGAGATGATGATGAAGGCTATAACTATATTGTGTAAGGGTAGAGGTGGTTGAATAGCTCACCCCACCCTTTTAACAGGTGAAAATATCTCTCTATTGAAATAATCAATCAGAACTAGCTGTGAACAAAGACTTGAGACCCCTAAGAATCAATCAAAAGCATTTCAATTAAGTAGGACTGTCTGTTCTAAATGAAAGAACTTTGTAACATCAAACGGTAGTTGAAAAAAAAGAGGGGCTCCCCTGAGAAGAAAATACTTGGGAAAATGGGAAAAGTGCCTTGGCCCTGGCCTAGGTCTCTTCTTTTTGTCCCATCTCCTTTTGACTAGAGGAGGACCTTTTGACCTTCAAGGGGTCTAGAGGATTTTAGATTTCCCATTGGCATTCTAATATTGCCCCACAAGAGTGTCTGGTGGCAGTGTCTAAATCAGGACTTAAGAACAAATTGGACATGAAGAAGAAAGGAAAGTTCAAGGCTTTATAGAAGAAAAGATACACTATATACAAGAGGAAGATCTTGTGGATTCCAACAAAGGAATTTTTGGGAACTGTGAGTTACCATCTTTCCACGAAAACTTTTAAAGTTTAAATCCACTTTTTCCTGAACTTTGTTTGCACTAGTGAGAGAGTATATATTGGGGGTGAAATGTTTTTGTGCCAACTATTTCTACTAGAGCATTTTAGCAAATAGCCCTTTCTAAAAGCAAATTAAGTCTAATTGATTAATTGGTATCTACTGATAACTTTATGGGGGGTGAACACAGGTAAGGGTTTGAGCTGATGGCCATAAAGGGATATATCAACCATGCTGTGGAGGCCTGAATTGTCAGTGCAAATGAGAGATGGGATCATTGCCATTACGTGAGCTATGCTTAGAAAATTTGGTTTGGGATAAAGAAATAAGAGAGGCCAAGCTCTGTAGCTAGAATAGTCAACAAGTGAATTATTTCAATTTTTTTCCTTGACCTCAGGCTCTAATAGTTTTGGGCAGCTTTATGATTTCCTAAAATGTGTTATCTAGAGTTTTTTTGTTTGGGCATAGTTTTTAGATAGTCTAATGATTCTTAAAGTATCCCTCTGTGTTCTATTTTCCAGATTGGTTGCTTTTCTTAATAGAAATTTCACTAGCTCTTATTTTTCAATTTTTTGACTTTGCTCTAATATCTCTTGTCAACTCACTGAATCATTGAGTTCTATTTGCTCCATTCTACTATTCAAAGTTTTGACTGCTTGAGTAAGGTTGTCCACTTTTTGCTCCAAGCTGTATAGTCTTCTTTCAAGTACCTTGATATTACTTTTCATCTCTTGTTTCAGGTGTGTTCCTTCATTATTTCCTACCATTCTTAGAGTCTTTGTGGCCAATCTATTTATTTTTCTGATTGTGCTTATTTCAGAGTTATTTTTTTGGATTTTATCTTGTGATTCCCTTAACCCATTGTATTATTTTATTTGGTAAGAGAGTTGTTTTTTACCCTTTTATTTACTAATGTCTTTAGCTTCTGTTTCTGAATTGGGACTTTCTGTCAAAGCCAGACTCTGCCTTGTGCATTTTTGGAAGGCTTAGATAGACCCAGGTTTTGTTTCCTGTTTTATCCTGGAAAGAGATGATATTGAACTGGATCTAAGTTCTGTCTCCTGATAGGCTGCCTCCTTCTATGATGACAGTCTGGGAAGGCAGTCCCAGCTTACAGCCCAGCTTTGGATGAAGTTCTAGAATAGAGAAATTGAGATACTATTCAGCTGAGTTCAAAAGAACTGGTATATTATTCCAGCAGATGACGTGTGTATGTGTGTGTGTGTGTGTGTGTGTGTGTGTGTTTATGACACACACATAACCCTAGACAAAGGACCAATTGCATTGGGAAAGTGCCTTATGGCAAACTTTTGGGAACACACTTTTCTGATTTTGGTCCAATAAAAATTGTAAAGAATAGGGTCACTTGAAGACCTGATTCAGATTTAAGTAGACTAAATAATATAATCCTAAAACATTACAGGTCAAAGAACCATAGATAGAGAACATGTTGTTAAAGAAAATTGTTATATATCAAAAGTCACAGTACATAGCCAAAGCAGTGCTTAGGAGAAATTTAATTCTTGAAACATATTCATCAGCAAAAAAGAAATGTAAGTGATCAATAAATGGGGTAAGGAACTTAAAAAAACAACAAAAAAAAGTCCTAAATGTAAAGAAAAGTATCTAGAAATTTTGAAGGTAACAGAAGACATAAAAATGAAAGCAACAACAAAAAACCCCTATTGAATTAATGAATAAAAGAAGTAGTTTTCAAAAGATTGATGAAATTGATAAATTATTAGCATTTTTTAAAAAGAAAAAAAATGAAAATCATACCAAAAATGAAGAAAGGGAATCTCATAACAGATGGAAAAGAAAGAAAAGAAATTACAGGGGAAAGTATACTGAATTTACAGTTTGAGTACCCAGATTCAGATGAATTATTAGGTATTATTTTGCCCACTTATATTATGTGCCCCTCAAATGGCTAAACGAAGCAGATGAATACTTTAAAAAGTATAAAACAGAAATATTAACAAACAAGAGAAATTAAACAATCCAACCTCAGAACAATAAATTGATCAGTTCTTAAATGGATACCCAAGGAGGGGATTGGGGAAATCCAGGCTCAGATGAATTTTAAAATGAATTCTATCAAACATTCAATGAAAAATTAATTCCAATACTATGCAAATTGCTTGTAAAAATAGCAGACGACATTCTACCAAATTCCTTTTATTAAAAAAAAAATGATCCTGATACCTAAACTGGAAAGAGTGATTATTATAAAAACTAGAAAAAAAAATCAACGGCATTGGACAGATGCTTTATGGCAAACTTTGGGGAGCATTCTTTGCTGATTTCAATTCAATAAAAATTGTAATCACTAGGGTCATCAGAGAAAGAGAAATATAGACCAATGTCTGTAGTGAATATTCATGCAAACATATTCAACAAAATATTAACAATAAATTCAAAATCTATACACTCTGATCAGTCTGAATTTAGTTTCACATTAGGAAAACTATGAATGTAATAGGACATATTAATGACAATACAGTGAAAGCCACATGATTACCATCGAAAGAGCACTTACTAAGTGCCAGGCACCGTGTTACATGCAGAAAAAGCTTTTAGTAAAATGTAACATTCATTTACATTACAAACAATAGAAAGAAAAAAAGCATTAATAAAACATTTTTTAAATTGAATGGAGAAAAGGGGAGCGAGGTGTGCAGAATGGGTAAAAAAAATAGAGCAATTTGTTAATTTATTACTCTCTGGGTAAACACACATACACATAGGTATATATGTGCATGAATGTATATACAGATACTTATACACACATATGTGTATATATGTTTATCCAGGTAGTAGCAAATGGCTCTATTTTAACATTATACATGAAGCATCTGGGATTTCATTAGTGTGAAGAATTCCTGGTACAGAAAGTCCTTGGCTATTAGTGCAGGAACTAGAGACACTAAAGAGAGTTTTTCAAAGGCACATAGTTGAAATTATTAAAGGCAGGATTTGAACCTAGGTATTACTGACTCTGAATTCTAGAACTACCTCCACCATTCCATGTTGTCTTTATAAGAAAACTGTAAACATAATAACTCATATAACCGTGCTGTTTACATTACTTTTTCATATGGCAACAGATGCAGAAAAAGTCTTCATCAAAATACAGCATTCATTTATATTAAACATAAACATACACATTAAAGATCAGAGGAATAAAATTATCCTTAATATGATTAAAATATCTTTTGAAATCAAGAGCAAACACTATTTGAAATGGAGCAGAACTGGAAGTTTTCACAATAGGATCCAGGGTCCATTAAAGATGTCATTTGTTAACGTTATTATTTGATATAGAGCTAGAAAGACTAGCTCTAGCCATAAGACGAGAGAGAGAACTGTGAGAACACATATCTTAATTGGAGATGATATGATCATTTACTTCGAGAAAACCAGAATTCAATCAAAGGAAAAAAATCAATCAAGACAATAGCCTTAGTAAAATCATAGAACACTAAATGAATTTATAAAAATCATTAACCTTGATGTATATTACTAACAAATCCTAGAAGAAAGAATAAGAATGGAAATTCCATTTAAGGCAACAACAAAATATACTTGGAAACTAATGTACCAGGACACATATAGAGAGGACATATGAAAATATAACTACAAAACAAGTTTTACAGAAATAAAAGACCTAAATAATTGGAATAGATTCAATGTTCACGAGTGAATCATACAAATATAGTAACAGTGACTACACCACTCAAAAATATTGTTGTACAGTTGCTTCTGACTCTTCATGACCCCATTTGGAGTTTTGTTGGCAAAAACACTGGAGTGGTTTGCCTTTTCCTTCTCCAGCTCATTTTATAGATGAGGAAACTGAGGCAAACAGGGTGAAGTGACTTGCCCAGGGTCACACAACTACTAAGTATCTGAGGCCAGATTTTAATTGTAGTCTTCTTGCCCAGGCCTGGTGCTCTATCCACTGTACCACCTAGCTGCCCACCACTACCCAAAATACTGCATTAGATTAGCATACCATCTCTGTACAGTCCAACCTTTGATTTATTAGAGCAAAGATAAAAATCAATACCAAATTAGAGGAATTAAAATGAGAAAATTTTGCCTGCATTTAAAACAAGCGCCAACTTTTCTTACTTAAACAAGCTATTGATGAAAAATAAAAAGGATAAAAATCTTTTACCACCATAAAAAGGCAAAAAAGTAGCCTAGAAATCACTTCATCCAGCAAACACAATTTCCTCAAGAAGAAAGAGATGGCAGCCAAGGGCAACACTGATTTTGAACATAAACCTCTTTGCATAATCTTTCATGCCTAATTAAAGAGAGAGCAGTGGAAGATTATAAGAAACATCTTCTCTTAAAATATCTAAAATCAGGGGAGGGAAGAAAAGTTTGCATAAAGTTTGCCAGGGGATCCAGTTAAGGCAAATCATTCAGAGGACATTTAGTGATGAAATTGGAAGGAGGATAATACAGAGAAGAAAAATGCAAAAAAACCAGCAAACCCTTAAAATATTGCTTTGTTGTGCAAATGGGCTATTACTATAGATAGCATTGCTATTAGATAGGATATTGTAATTATTAGAGAAATAATTTAACTGATTAATGCTAGAAGAGCTGTAATATTTAGAATCTAACACCTCTGTCTCCAGAGTACTACTGTGTGAAGTCTTTCCTCTGGCACCAGCTGTGTGACCTTAGGTAAGTCATTCAACCTCTGGATCTCTTTGTAACATGAGAGAGTAAGACAGGATAGGCTCTGATGGCCCTTCCAGTTTTAGACCTGTCTGTGATCTATGATCAAAAGAAATGGAACTAAGGAAAACAAATACAGGAAGAACAGCTAGATCGGATAAAGTAGAGAAGGAAGAGATCTATGCTAGACGAGACAGTTTTGAAGGTACTGAGGCATCGAGTCTAGAGCTGTCTGAAAGAGGGGAGGACATAAAATGCTTAGGAAATGTAATGGTAGATATTTCTAGGTTCAAAAGTCTTTTAAGGGGGTGGCTAGGTGGCTCAGTAAATAGAGCACTTGCCCTGGAGTCAGGAGGACCTGAGTTCAAATCCAGCCTCAGACACTTAACACTTACTAGCCTTGTGACATTGGGCAAGTCACTTAACCCCAATTGTCCTCCAAAAAGCTAAAAAAGTCTTTTAATCATGTGTGATGGGGGTATGATGCTTGTGCAGAATGTCTCTAATGTCTTCTTTCCTTGTGGAGACTTTGGTGAACCTGCTTCTTGTTTCTGGAAGACTTTTGATGATATGAAATAGAAGTCCCTTGGAGAGATTGGAGCTTTGTGGAGTTCTGTAATTGGTTCCAGTCAATTAACCATATGGTGAAGAGGAGGTTCTTTGATTGGCTATGGAGTCATTCAGGACAGTCCCTTGACTTTGCCTCAGCACTCTTTGGGGAGCTTGGTGATTAGTGAAGGGAGCAGAGCACACAACCTTGTCAGCTTGAAAGATGTAAAGGGTTCATTCACATCCCAGTGTTCCTGGACGTCAAAGGCAGTTCCACACTGATGCCTTGAGGAGCAAGGAGGGATGTTTGGGAGTAAACTTTGGGATCCCAGCCCAGTATTATCTGATATGAAGGTTCATCCAGCAGTCCTGTTACATTTGAATTTAGTGGAACCCATGCTATGTAGGAATTGAGCTAAGTTTCAAGCTCTCTCTCAAGACAACAATTTAATGTAGGAGAGATGCTCCAGAGAGATTGGAAATGGAAATGGAAAAACATTTGAATGTTTTTTCTAGCCTTTGCTGCTATATCTTTGAAGTAAATATCCCCTTACAGAACTTAATCTAACGTTAAATGGTTAAGTGAAAATGAGAGTGTTGGTCATTTACTCCCTAACACGGTGGTTCTTAACCTTCCTAATGCCGTGACCCTTTAACACTCATATGTGGGAATGTCTGCATGTGGGTGGACCCACCTGGAGACAGATAGAGGAGCAGTGTCTTGGTTCCTAAGACCATCAGAAATACGTGATTTCTAATGGTCTTAGGTGACCCCCGTGAAAGGGTCGTTTGACCCCCAAAGGGGTTGCAACCCACAGATTGAGAACTGCTGCCCTAACACATGGAGGGGCACAACCTTTGTCAGTAGAGACATCCAAAAACCCTTTAGGTACCCTGAAAACTTGAGGGGTGACACAGCAGACCTGGTACTGAGAGAGAGGAGACCTGAGCATGCATGCTACATGACTTTACTCAAGTAATGAGAAATTGTAAAAAAAATCAATGGGGTTGATGGAATCCTAATAAAGCTGCCCTCAGCCCCAATATTCTTTTTTTTTTTTCACAATCACATTTTTATCTTGGGAGGGCAGGCCCCAATCAAGGTCAGTCACTTTCTTCCTCCCACAAATCTAGAATACATGTGTTCTCCTTTCCTCTCCAAGGCTTCAGAACACACCACGGTCTTTCTTACTCCCACCCAGGCAGGCAGGGCTGATGTCTAGTTTGGGGTTGTCTCTCCATTGGGCAGGGGTGTGAGCTTGGATGGCCAGTGCATGGACAGGCCCTACCAGTTCTTCGGTCAGGGTAGTATGGACCAATCGGTGGTGCTACAAGGAGCTTAGGCCTTCAAAGCAGGAGCTCACCACGGCCACACAGAAATGGATCTCGCTCCCAGAGGGCACCATGTGGCCACTGCTCTCATTGCAAAGCTCCAGCACCTCCAGATTCAGAGCCTGCTCCAGCTTTGCCCTTATTGCCACTTCCACAGGGCCCTCCATTCCGTCCCTCTTTATGCAGCCACCTGACAGATGGATGCAGCCAAACATGGTCTGGGAGACCAGAAGTCAGACTTGCAGCCCACTCAGCATCAGTTCAGGGGTGATGTCTGAGTCCATGACCGGCCAGTACCCTGCTTTCTACCGGTCCCTAGAGGTCAGTCTCTTCTGCCTCTCCCAACTTCGTGACGTCCGTTTGGTTGTTACTTTTGCAGGGGATGCACCGGGAATTGGAGTCTCGGCTACTCCTCAGCCCCAATATTCTAACTTCATTATAGCCCTGGCCCCACTGAACAGCAGGCCACCACCTACCTGGCCCTCCCACCAATGTCCTAACTTCTTCATACATGCCTCACTGCTCACTGGAACAGCAGGTGTATCCCTGAGCTCTTAGTTTCCACAGAAACAGCAGGTGTGTTTATGTGGTGGGAACTCAGTTACTGTCTCTACCTGGTCACTGCCCTCAGACCCATTCCCAAAGAAGCAGGTATTGTATTGTATTCAGTTCTTGTATTCTTGTATTCAGTTGTATTCAGTCACAATCACATCATTCATCTAGCCCAAGACAGGACCACAATACCTAACTGTCTGTCTTAACCAGACAGGACCACAATGGCTAGCCAATTAGAGGGCAGTATGGACAGAATGTTTAACCACTGGACCATAGATGGGACCCCTCCTCCATTACCTAATCCCCTAACAAACGCCTCCTGCCTTTTTAATATTCATGATTTCTGTTATGTAATTGCATCTTTACCCTCTAAAAATCCATCTTGCTTTCTCTGTAGTTGCTGGCTCCTCTTGGAGCTTAGCCCTCTATGTGAGAGGCGTCAATCTCAATAAATGCCTGTACTTGGATTAGAGAGGGTCTGACTCTGAATGCTTTGAGATGGTTCCACCACAACACATGATGAAACCCCAACAGTTTTTGGGTGGGCAGAGCCCCCTCTGCAACACGGTGACATATTTAAAATTCTCATTATGTTTGCTTCCTATACATCTGTTGCCTGAGTTTCATCATCACTGAGACACAACTGTAATTGTTTTTGGGAGGGGGGGGGCTTAATAAATATTTATTGAATTTAATTGGATCAAGTTTTTATAATTTAATTTAATTTTTAGTGATGCCTTTTGTTGTGCTATCACATTCACTTCTGAATACATTTCTTCTCTCTTTCTTATCCAGTAAGTTCTATTGTAACAAAAATTTTAAATGAAAGAGAAAAAATAGCATTTCAGAAAATACAACCAGCCAGCACATCAATAGTGTCTGATACAATATGCAATATCTCACATCTACAGTCCCCAACCTCTACAATGAAGGGAGAGAGGTACATTTTGTAAACTATTCTCTACAGGTCAAACTTGGTCATTGTAATTACGGAGTTTAGTTTCATTTTTTAGCCTTATTTTTATTCTCTTGTTTTTTATATCACCTTCATTTGTGAATATCTCCTTCATCTTCCTACCCCAAGTGAACCATTTTTTGTAACAAGAATTTTAAAAGAAAGGAAAAAAGCAGTTCTGCAAAATTAACCAATGCATAACCTAGAATAAATATATATGTGTGTGTATGTATATATATATATATATATATATATATATAATCTTCCACACTGATATGAATGAATGAAAGAAAAAATGTGCATTAAGTTCTCATTGTGTGACAAATATTGTGCTGTGTAGAGATACAAGTGTGATTAAGTAAGATGTTCCTTGCCCCAAGAAGCTTACATTCTAATTGTTTAGTCACATCCAACTCTTTGTGACCACATTTGGGATTTTCATGGCAAAGATACCAGAATGGTTTGCCATTTTCTTCTTACAGATGAGGAAACTGAGGCAAACAGGGTGAAGTGACTTGTCCAGGATCATACAACTAGTAAGTTCTTGAGGCCATTTTTGAACTCAGAACGATAAGTCTTCCTGACTCCTGATCCAGTGCTCTATCCATTGTGCCACCTAGCTGCCCTACTTTCTAATAGGGAAAGATAATACATACAAGAGACTGATGGCCAAGAAGGGGCATTCTGGACCTTTCTGCAACCTTTGGTACTATTGGTTATCTTCTTCCCCTTGATACCTTCTTCTCTCAGTTTTTGTGACATTCGTCTTCTGGTTCTTCTTCTAACTGCTCCTTCTCAGTCTCCTTTGTTGGATCTTCATCTGGGTCACACCTGCTAACTATGGGGACCCCCAAATGCTTTGTCTTGAACCCTCTTCTCTTCTTCATCTGTACTATTTCAATTAGTGATCTTAGCAGTACCCATGGTTTAATTATCATCCTTATGAAGATGTCTCTCAAATTTAACCTCTCCTGATCTACAGTCTTCCATCTCCAATTGCCTATCTTGAACTAGAGGTCCTACAGGCACCTTAAACTCAACGTGTCCAAAACTGAACTCATTTTCGTTCCCCCAAACTCTTCCCTCTTCTTAACTTTCTGTTATTGTCAAGAGTACCACCACCCTCCCATCCCTCTGCTCCCCACTCTTTCTCCCTTCTCATAGCCAATCAGTTGTCAAGTCCTATTTTGATCTTTGTAACAGCACTCCTATTCAATTCCTCTTCTCTGACACAGCCACCAGGTGGCCTTTTTATTGCTAATGCTGAGTGTAGTGCCTGGAATATAGGAGGATCATAACAAATGCTAGTAGACCGACTAACTGGAAAGTCAGGATGACAGTGATTGGGGAACAATTGATTGACTTCATCCTTTCCAGGAATGGTAATTTTTTAAATTTACTTCTCCTAGTGACAAGGGTGTAAAGCAAGGGTGTTGGAGAGGGAGGGGAAAGGGAAAGCTCAGTAGCATGGGATGGAGATGACCAGAGGGCAGCATAGTGCATCTGAGTCTAGGCTAGGTATAGAGGACTCTCATCAGTCACTAGAGACCCCCCCACCTCAGGAAAGAAGGGAGAGAGGGAGGGCCATTTTCTCAAACCTTCTCCAGGACCAAACTTAGTCACTATCATTATACAGAATTCAGGTTTTTCTGTTGTTTTTTCTAATTGCATTGCTGTAGTCACCATCCTTATAGTCAACAGATTCACAATCTCAGAGTCATTTTCATCCCTCCCTACATTTCATATCATTTATCTAATTGGTTGTCAAATCTTATAATTGTACTTCCACACATCTCTTGTATCCATCCCTTTATATCCATCCACACAGTCACTGTCCTGTGATATACCCTCAGCCAGTCCCACTCTCTGCTTCCTGTCCAATTCCCAGCCCAACTTTTTGTCCATTCATCTATGCCCAAGGTATATCTGCTGAGTTCTGTAGTTTGGACATCAATTAGTGATCAATCCACAAACATTTATTAAGGGACTACTATGTGCCAAGCACTATGCTAGTCAGATGCTGGAAATACAAGTACAAAGAATGAAAGAGCCTCAACTTTGTGGTCCATTAAAGAAGGCAGCAAGTATATATGTAAGTATATACAGAATAAATATAAGGAGAATAAATACGAGGTAGTTCCATACAAGGTAGTTTTTTGAGGGTATTATCCATTGGAGGAGGTGGCTAGGTGGTGCAGTGGATAAAGTACCAGACCTGGAGTTGGGAAGACCTGAATTCAAATCCAACCTCAGACACTGACAAGTTTTGTGACCCAGGGCAAGTCACTTCATCTTGTTTGCCTCAGTCTCCTTATCTGTAAAATGAGCTGGAGAAGGAAATGGCAAATCACTTAAGTATCTTTGCCAAGAAAACCCCAAATAGGGTCAGGAAGAGTTGAACATGACTGAAACTCAACCATAACAACAAATCCGTTGGAGGGGATACTGGAGTGCTCATTTAGAAGATTGTATTTGAGCTGTGTCTTGAAGGGAGAAGGACTCCATAAGGTATAATTGAGGAGAGAATTAATTCTAGGTATAAGAGTTGGCCAATGCAAAGCACATAGATGAAGGATAGAATGCTGTTTGTGAGGAAACATAAGAAGGCTGGTTTGACAGAACTGTAGAACATAGGAAAGGGAGCTGGCAGCTGTAATGGAGTTGGCAAGACAGATGGGGGCCAGGCTACAAAGAGCTTTCAAAAGTCAGAGGAGTTAATGTTTGATCCTAGAGGCAACATGGAATCACTGGAGTTTATTGAGTAGAGGAGTGACATGGTATAATGGTAATAGGAATTTGAAGATCTTCCCTGCCCCTTAATAAGCCTAGGTGAATTTGAGGACCTATCCTGATTTGAAAATATATTCTGCCCCCTAATATGCTACATGTGCTCACATGGACCTATGGTAGGAGGCTTGTTTTTCAGGAAGGCACAACTTTTGTTACTTTGTAGTCAAGTGGATCATGAGGCTTGTGATGTTCTCTGACCCTGGAGAAGGCTATATATATATACCTCTGAGGTGAGGTTTTGCTTTGGGGCTCACTTTGAGAAGAGTTGTGTGATTTGGCCAGATGAGACTCTGGCCAGCCATTGGGCCCTCCAGGGTGCTGACTTTTCCCCCTGAACGAGGTAAATGATATATGTTTGATTGATTAAAGTAAGACTGTTAACCCATTTTGAGTTGCTTTCCTTTAGAAAAGCAGATCTAAGAACCTGTGCTAACAGCCATCCTGAGTATGCTAGGGTGCTCGCTGCTACACATGGTTACATCTGTATTTAAGAAAAATCATTTTAGCAGGTATGCAAAGGATGAATTTCAGCAACTAGGTGGTGCAGTCATTACAGTACTGGGCCTAGAGTCAGAAAGATTCATCTTCATGAGGTCCAATCAGGCCTCAGACATTTACTAGCTGTAGGATCCCAGGCAAATCAGTTCACTCTGTTTCCTCATCTGTCAAATGAGCTGCAGAAGGAAATAGCAAACCAGTCCAGTATCTTTGCCAAGAAAACACCAAATGGGGCCATAAAGAGTCAGACGCAGCTGAAAAATGAATGAAAAACTGAAGGATGGATTAGAGTGAGGATAGACCTAAGTTGGAGGACCAACTAGGAGTCTGGGAGGTGAGGGGTGATGAGATCTTGAGCTAGAGTGGTGGATAAGTGAGGACAAAGAAGCTATCAGATATGACAGATTTGAGAGGCAGTGAGGGGCTGAGGATGACGCTCTAACTTGTTAACCTAGGAGACAGGAAGAATAATGGTACTTTTGACAGAAAGGGAATTTAGAAAGAGGTATGGACTTGAGGTGAGAGGCAGTAAGTTCAGGTTTGGCCAATACTGAATTTGAGATTCCTCTGGGATATCGAGGTTGAAATGCCCAAAGCAATCAGTGATTCAGGACTGAAGGTCAAGGGAGAGACTAGGGCTGCAGCTATCTGCATAGAGATCATTTCAACCCCTGTTAGTGAGATTACCTAGAGAATGAAAAGAGAGAAAAGAAGAATATCAAATGATTGAACATATGCAACTAAATCTCATATTATTCATGGGCTCTAGATACCCTAAACATGACGGTGAAGGATAGGACATCAAAAGTGGCATGAAAAGATAATGACAAGGAAATGTAGCACCAGAAAAGAAGGCGGTGAGCTGGTCATGCAGCGAGAGTGAAGGTAACAGATTTCCTGTGCTTCATTGGTACCTAGTTCCAACGTGGTACATTGGGATCTAGGCCCTTTCAGGAGAGCTGGATGAAGGACCCCAGAATGCTGGGTGGACCCCCTGTGGAGAGTCTGTGGGAGCACAAGAACCAGAGTAACCCAGAATGAGAAGGCATGAATGGATATTGATAGGTAGCACTGGAGGGCCTGCTTATATCAGTGATATCACAGATCCCTTTGAGGATATTCTTTCATTAATACTATTTGGCTAAAAATTGTGAAACAGTACCATTACAGAAGAATTAAAATGGCAGGTCCCCTAAAATGCTTGGCCCGGAGTCAGGAAAACTTGAGTTTAAATTCAGCTCCAGATATTTACTAGCTGTGTAAGCCCAAGTCACTTATCCTCTGTTTGCCTCAGTTTCCTCCACTGTAAAACAGGGATAAAAAGAGAACTTATCTCCCAGGGTTGTTATGAGGATCAAATGAGATAATATCTGTAAAGCACTTAGTGCCTGGTACTTAGCAGGTACTTAATAAATGTTTGTTTCCTTTCCTTTTTTTCCTCTCTCTTTCCCCCCTTCCTCCCTTCCTTCCTTCCTTCTTTCCTTCCTCTTTCCCTTCCTTCCCTTCTTCCTTGCCTCCCTCCCTCCCTTCCTCCTGTCTCACACATATTTTACAATATAGGTTAGAGTTAATATGGTGCACAGTGGAAAGGGTGCTGGCTTTGGAGTAAGAAGACCTGAGTTCAATTCTTACCTCAGTCACTTAAGGCCTTTCCTCATCTATAAATGGCACCTTAGATGCCATCTAAGGTCCTTTTCATTTCTAAGTCTATAACTCTTATATGGCTCTTCTAACTAGGGATTAGAAGTTGAAGTGCTTAACAACATCTAACATTTAAAATCAATGACTGCTTTCAGTTTAGAGCAGTTGACCCTGGACATTTCATAATTTCACTGGGTCTCAGTTTCCTCATCTATTAAAAATGGGGTGGACATGTCACACCACTCTCTGCTCCCCTCATTCATCCCTTGTGTGATCACTCAGTGGTTTGGTGAATTGATTATAATGATAACAGTATCAATTTACGTTTGTAAAAAACTTTAAGGCTTACAAAGAGCTTAATAAGCACTCTCATTTCAACCTCAAAACCACCCCCATGAAATAGGAAGTTCAAGTGTCATGATCCCTATTTTTGTACTGAGGAACCTGGGGCCCAGTGAGGTTAAATTGCCTACTGTCTGTCACAAGGCAAGAAAGCAGTACAGTCAAAATTAGAACCACGGTGAGACTACTAGATTCCAGAACTCTTGCCCCTAAACCATGGTGCCTCTTGGAAATCAATGTAGAGTAACTCTGACCCTCAATTTTCTGATCTGACGTCACATGAGTAACAGTTTAAGATTGTTCAAATTAAGCCTACATAAATCTTCCATCCTCTGCCAGGAATCTGAACCCTATTATGAGGTTTCTGGGAAGAATAAGTGACTTCACTGTTGCACCTTCAATTTGGCCTACAAAGTTACACACACACACACACACACACACACACACACACACACACACTCTGTTCTGGAAGCTTCTCTTCTGAACACTCCAGATTTTTCTGCTCCCAGCAAGTACAGACTGTGTGGGGAAGTGTGTAGCAACAGAATGACTTGTTTTTCAAGTTAGGGAAGACATGTATTATCAGACTGGTTAACACTGTGGAGCTTGTGATTTGTACGACTCTGCAAACCCCTGCGTTAACCTCGAAAATGACACATAATTTCTGTCTTCCTTCCCGCCAGTTGCATAGTTAGAAATTTGGGGACTCTACTCAAAAAGTTTAGAAAGGGACTCCTTTCTCTGTCAAATAAATAGATGTCTACATGATGAAATGAGGAGGGAGCTGTCCAGGGGAATTTCATAGGGGTTAGAGTTTGAAGGGATCTTAGAGTTCATTGAATCCATCCTGTCCCTGCCCCTTTACCCCCATCTTATAGAGGAGGAAACTGAGACCCTAAGTGTCAAGGGACTTGCCCAAAGTCACATATCTCGTTCTGCTTGGGGGTTGTACAGAGAATGCATTGAACTTTCCTGTTTCTTTCCAGCCTATTAGTCAGCAACAACCAGCATTTTAAAAGTCTTTACAATGTATAGACACACAATTTATAACAGCAAATAAACATAATAATGTTTTACTTGACAAGTGTAGAGACTTAAGATTTTGGGATAAGAATTTGTTGTTTGGTAAAAATTTTTGGGAAAACTGGAAAGCAGTATGTCAGAGACTGGACATGGACCAATATCTCACAGAATTTACCAAAAATAAGATCAAAATGGAGAAATTACATATGTGCATATAAAGAGATGTGGATATAGAGATTTTACAAGAAAAGAAGAATAATAAGGAACATATTATTTACCAGACTTATGGATAGGTGAATAATTTATGAATAAACACGAGAAGCACCAAGAAAGCAAAGTTAGTGGCAAAATGGATAATTTTAATTATATTAAATTAAAAAGGTTTTATACAAATAAAACAAATATAGCCAAGATTAGAAGGAAAGCACAAAATTGAGAAAAAATTTTATAGAGTTTATCAGATAAAGATTTCGTATCTAAAATACATAAAGAACTTTGTCAAATTCGTAAGCATATGAGTCATTCCCTAACTGATAAATGGATCAAAGGCTATAAACATGCAGTTTTCCAGCAAAGAAATCGAAACAATTCATATAATTATTATCACCAAACAAATTATTACAGTATGGTTGGGAACTATGCAAAGCACTGAAGATACAAGAAAAGGCAAAAATAAAACTGCCCTCAAGGAGCTAGCATTCTTACGGATGTGACAGCACATAACACATCTGTATGTGTGTCTAAGTATAAATGTGTTTGTGTGTGTGTGTGTGTGTGTGTGTGTGTGTGTGTGTGTGTGTGTGGTAGTAGAAGGAAGGTAATCTGAGAGGGGAAAGCAACAGAAGTTTGGGGCACAACCAAGTTCTCCTATGCAAGGTTGGATTTGAATTGACCCTTGAAAGATCTCAGGGACATTAGGCAATAGAGTCGAGGGACAGAGCATTCAGGCAAGAGGGTCAGCTAGTGCAAGAGGCACAGAGAGTGTCACATTGGAAGAATTACAAGTAGGACAGTGTGGCTAGGTTGTGTAGTTCCTGGAGGCGAGTAACTTAAAAAAGACTGGAAAAAGACAAAGGGTTCAGATTATGGTGAACTCTAAGTGAGAAACAGAGGTTTCTTATTTGATCCTTGAGATAACAGGGCTCTGCTGGAACTCATTGAGCAAGGAAGTGACGTGGTCAGACCGTTAAGTGGAGGGTGAATCGGCGTTTAGAAGGCTAATATAATCATGAAAGCCTCAATTGTTCGCTATTTCTTATGTATTCTATATGTAATTTGCCTTGCATATATTTGTCTGCATGTTGTCTCCTCCATTAGATTGTAAGTTCCTTGAAGGCAGGGGCTGTCTTTTGCCTCTTTCTGTATCTTTACACTTAACTCAATATCTCCCAAATGCTTAATAACTGTTTATTGGTTGATTGACCTAGACTGGTAACCATGTGAATAGAGAAAGGGGGAGTATGCTAGAGGTGTCATGAAGGTGGAAACTGCAAGAATTGGCAATAGATTGTATATGCGGTGTGAGTGACAATGAGGATGACACAAAATTTGTGAGTCTGATGGACTGGAAGGATGGCAGTACCCTTGAGAGAAATAGGGAAATTAGGAAGAAAGGAGTGGTTGGGGGAAAGATAACGAGTCCTGTTTTGTACACGTTGAATTGGTGTTGCCCGTGGGAATGCACTTTAAGATGTCCAAAAGGTACCTGATGAGGCGAGACTAGAGGTCAACAAAGAGAAGAGTGGGATTTATAGACCTGGGAATCATCTGTATAGAGATAATAATTGACCCCAAGAGAGGTGATGAGTCACAAAGTGAGGGAGAGTGAAAAGAGCAGAGGACCCGGAAGAGAGTTTTGAGGGACACCACAGTGAGTGGACATGACGTGGATGAAGAAACAGCAAAGGAGACTGAGAAGCAATGGTTGGATGGGAGGAAAACTAGGAGATAGTCAGTAAGCACGGTGACTGAGTGCTGAAGGATGCTTTGAGGATGACGAAAGCTCTGTTAGTGGCCACTGAGCAGAAAGAACTTTAAATAGGTGATGCCTCCATTTCTTATCTTCCTCTTCCTTTACATCTCATGTGGCAAGTAGTTCTCCCTTGCTGGACTTCCCAGAAATTCCCACTATGACAGCCATGGGACTACGAAAACATAGCACCTGAAACCCAAGTCCTATCTAGTTAGATCTAGGTTTTGAGCTGCCTCTTCTGTGTTTGTTTTTCTGGATCTTAACTGAATGAGTATGACTACCAAGATGGAAACGTCCAGGCTTAAAGGCCGGCCTCGTTGTGTGTTCAAGGGCATTGGTGGTCCTGGACCCTGGGTCCTTTGGTTAGAGTTGACTGGTGACAAGGGGAAGAGTCCCCAGTGACCACTCCAGCATTCTTGGAGCAAATGGCCACCACCAAGAGTATGAGCACCAGACTTGCCCCCATCTTACCTAAAGACATTACTATGAAGGGCACAGTGCAGAGTTGAAAGGAAATGTAAAATGCCTACTTAAAAGTTCTATAAAAAAGTCTACATTTAAATGAGGTTTAAATATAAACCTCCTGGGAGAAGATAACAAAAGTTATTACTGCTACTTGTTTAAATTTATTTCTGGCAGATTCAATGCTTTTTGTTGGTGAAGAATAAATATCTATCCCATACTTGATTCACATTGTATCTTAAGTACCTTTCTACTCCCTCAGTTTTGGGGAATCCTAGACATCAGCCCCCACACTAAGTGTTAAGTAAATAATCTCTGGTGTACAGGGGTGGAAGCTTAATGAGCTAAAGAATATGAGAAAAGGGAGCATAATCCTTCTCATTAAGGGCCAGGTTTCCCCAGGACTAAACATTGTCTGGTCCCTATGCGTGACTCTAGAGTAAAAGCTTCCCTTAGTGGAAAGAGAGTGGGTACAGTGCCTCACTCTCTTCCCTCACCCTCAATCAGCAGCATTTATTAATGTTAGACATTCATTTCTTGGACAAACTTTTATTAACTGCCTCCAGTGTGTACAGATCCAGGTCTCAAACCACTAGTCTTCTGAATCTCAGCCCAGAGTTCTTTCCATTACACCATTCTGCATTATACCATCCTGCCTTCCTCGCTCAGATGTTTCCTCTCCATTATCTTTTGACCTTTCTCTGTAGCCACCAGCGTCTCATGAGTCATTAGCTTTCAATATGCTGAGTAACTGATCTTTAGTAAGTGACCACTTCCTGCAAATTTAGAGTTTAGCTGAGGTGAACGCCATATGTAAGCGGGCAGTGTTCCATAAAGCTCCAAAGCAATTTTAGGTGGCAGTAATGAAAGTGTGGATGGCAGCCAGAGCAAGGGAGATGACAGCGCTGTCCCTCTCCACTGTGGGCAGGCCTCATCTGGAGTGTCATGTTCACTTCTGATGGCCACATTTTAGGGAGGACATTAGCAATCTGGAGCACATCCAGAGGAGGTTGAGGAGATTAAAAACCATGCTGCAGATTGATCAGGGAAAGAATTAAGAATGTTTAGCTTGGAAAAAAAAAAGACTAGGGGAAGGGGAGAAAACAGGGTAGGAGAGGGAGATATCCATGTTTGTGACAGATTATCGTGTGAGGGGTAACTAGGTGGCACAGTGAATAGAGCACTGGCTCTGGAGTCAGGAGGACCTGAGTTCAAATATGACCTCAGACACTTAACACTTTCTAGCTCTGTGAACTTGGACAAGTCACGTTACCCTGATTGCCCTACCCTCCCCCCTCCAAAAAAGACCAAAAAAAATTATTATCACGTGAAAGCAGGTTTTGATTTGCCCCAAAGGGAAGAGGGAGAGGAAGGAAAAGCAGGATCAGTAATTATTTACAGTGTCTGCTACGAGGCAGCACTGTGCTAAGCTTTATCTCATTTGATCCTCACAACAACCCTGGGAGGTAGGTGCTATTATTATTCCCATTTTTACAATTGAGGGAACTGAGGTAGAGGTTAAGTTGCTTTGCTCAGGTCCACACAGTTAGTGAGTGTCTGAGAACAGGGTGCAAGTTACAGATAGGCAACATTTTTTTTTAGCTCAGTGAAAGGGAAAAACTTCCTTAGCATTTGCCTGTAGTGTATGGAAAGAGAACTAGCTCTGAATTCAGGGGATCTGGGTTCAAATCTTTCCTTTGATAAGTGATCTCAGGCAAGTCATTTAAGCTTCTTAGGTCTCAGTGAGGGTCCTGGACTAGATTTCACCTTAGTGATGCCTATTCAGCTCTGGAACCATAATCCTTATAATTTGTCATTCAGTTGTTTTTCAACTGTGTCCAACTCTTCATGACCCCATTGGGGGTTTTCTTAGCAAAGATACTGGAATAGTTCTCCATTTCCTTCTCCAGCTCATTTTACCAATGAGGAAACTGAGACAAACAAGGCTATGTGACTTGCCCAGGGTCACACAGTTAGTAAGTGTCTGAGGTCAGATTTGAAATTCCCAGACTCTAGGCCCAGTGCTCTATTCACTGCACGACCTAGCTACTGCCTTATCCTTATAATACTTGTAGGTATAATCTGTCCAATAAAGAGTTAATACTGGTAGGGCAGCTCTGAGGCTTAGGGATGGGATCTACCCCATGAGAGGAAGTACCCATATCAGTAAGATCTCAAATTCATCCCAGTGTGAGAGGATCAAAAGGGCTAAAAATGTCAATATTAGGCATTAAGATTCTGGTATGGTTAAATTCTTATTGCACGCATAGAGAGCTGTAACTCTCCCTTTAGTGCACCATTTGAAAACATTAGTGATTTTCCATTGAATTTTTTTTAAAGCCAAAGATATTTGTCTTCTTTGAGAACACGATCTGTAGCATCTTAAGGTTTAAAATAAGTAAATGAGAGGTGGATAAAGAACTTACCTAGCATCAGTTAGGCCCAGGTTCGAGTCTTGCCTCTGACTTAGATTGACTGTCTGACCCTGGGCACTGCAATTAACTTCTCAGTGACCAACCAGGCAACTCTCTATAATCTCTAAGATTATAAATTTCAGAGAAAGTGCTGATAAGCATTGGTAGGAAAAAATTTTTTTTGCTGGGAGGTCCCAATACCAATGAAATAGTTGTGCAGACCTCCCCTCAAGAGGATCTGAAATTCTACGGTTAAAAAATTATGAGACTTCTAATTTTTGAATCAACTCAAAAATTTCTCAGCAGAGATTATGTAAGCTTTCTGTGCATAAAGAGAATCTGGTTTAGAATTTTAAATGAATTGAACTAATTTAAGAGTGGATTTTCTGAGTAAGGTTATCAGCCCTCATTGATCAAAGGTATCAGGATTGAGCTGGTACTCTCTCTCTGCTAAAAAACACATTACAAATGACCAAATTTAGCACAGTCAGCAACAGACAAAAATGGCTTTTCCTCTTCTCTTTCTAGCTTTTCTCTTCCCTCCATAAGCAAAACAAACAAAAAGGAAGTTTCCAGAATGTACTTTAATCAGTTTATTTTTTAAAAAATAAATATTTGTGACATTTTTTAGTGGATACTATTGGACTTGAATTCAATGTCGTTCAACTTGATTCATTTCCATCCTTCTGGTTATTCAGGTTCCCAACCTCAGGCTTTCTTAACTCCTTTCTCTCCTTAACCCCACAAATCTGATCAGTTAGTTGCCAAATCTTGTCGATTCTATTTCCATGTTTCTATGATCTGCTCCTTTCTCTCTGTCCCTATAGCCACCATCCTAGTTCGGGCACTCATTACCTCTTTCCTAGATTATTACAATAGACATAGTCAGGCTCTTTGCACACAATCACTCCTTTCTCCACTGCATCTTCCACATAACTTGCTGCCCAAATGATTCTCCTAAAGCAAAGGTCCGAACATTTTACTCCCTTCCTCAGAAAGCTCCAATAGTTCCCTTTCACTGTAAAGATAAACATAAATGTGATATTTGGCATTTAAACCCCCTGCACAACCTAACACACTCTGCCTTTCCAAGTTTACTACATATCACTCCCCTTCATACATTTTACCATCAGTGGTGTCAGACTCAAATAGAAATGGATTCCTGTGGGCAACATGTTGACTTAGAAATCCACAAATTAACATTATCTATGTTGTACTGTATTTTTATTTATTTTCTCGAATGGTTCCCAGTTACATTTAAAGCACTGAGTAGTTTTATAGCCCTGAGCTGCCAGTTTGACTCCTCCGATAGTCAACCAGCATTCCTGTTCCTCATACATCATGTTTGTCCTCAGGCCTTTGCACAGATGGTCCCCCATGCTTGGAATGCACTGAATTTTTACCTCTACTCCTTTGGGTTCTATCACTAATTAGCTTAAGCTTGGCTTCTTACATGAGACCTTTTCTGAGGCTCCCAGCAGCTAGAGTCACTTCCCCCAAATTGCCTCATGTTTACTATGAATATATTTGGTATAGATGCATACATACTGTTTGCTATCGTAAAATGAAAGTTCCTTGAGGACAGACCCTGTTTTGTTTTTGTCTTTGTACTCCTAGAGTCTATTAATTGGCATATGATACTTAACTGACTTACTCGAGCACCTACTATGCACCAGGCACTGGGCTTGGTATCAGTTTATAAAGATGAAAAATGACCCAGCCCCTGACCTCTTTGAATTTACAAACTGATGGGAAGTATGACATATAACTCTAGTAATTTTTATATAAGATGGAATATAAGGATAAAGGAGAGATCCAGAGAAAATGCTTTGGTAAAATTTGAATAGGGTATAATAAGTTTTATCTGGAAAGATCCGGGAAGGTCTCATAGAAGAGGTAATCTCAGTGCTGGGCCTTGAAAGTAAAGATAGACTTTACCAGATGGAGATGAGGCATGTGTGTTGTTGGCATGGGAGCTAATAAGTCTTCCTTCAATGTAAGAGGGCCTCCCATAACTCTCCCATACCTCTCACCCGCAATGAATGTAACTAATAAGATGTTCTGAGACCTTCGTCAGGTGAGAATGTCTCTTTGAGTTAAATAATCAAACAGTTGTATGAACTGTATATGAACAATTCCTAGATACCACTATTGAATCGATCAAATAGATAAACTTCAGTTTTAATTTGTAAACATTTGTAAACACGTGTAAATAAGTTCCATGGAAGCAGATGATACCACACAGGAAAGGTCTTGTGGTTAGTTGAAGAGAATCAATCATGCCCTGTGGGGCCTAGATAAAATAAAACAGCAAGTTAGTTCTCAATTTGGAATTCTAATACTAGAGTAAACTAGTGGTAGAATAGCTCCAGTCAGTCCCCAGAGAGGGAATGGTTTGAAGGAGAGGGAACAAACGTGTGAATAGCACCTGCTATATACAAAGGTGTTCCTAAAGTCTAGACACAGGAAATCTCACTAACTATGCATATTTTCAAGGAATGAAATGAATGAAATTTTCAACAACATTTTATTTAATTAGCATAAGTGAAATTTCATAGGAAGACATGGGAGACACATAGGAAATCTCATTAATTAATTAAATTAAATTAATTTCATTAATATGGAAAATAGCCCCCAATAGCTAATGAAAGCTTTTATTCCATATGAAATTGTCATGGCTAAAATTTATGCTAATTCAGTAAAATATCATTGAAAATTTCATTCAATTCATTTCTTGAAAATATGCATAGTTAATGAGATTTCTTATGTGTCCAGACTTTAGGAACACCCTGTACTAAGGGGATAGCTAGGGGGTATAGTGGGCAGAGTGCCAGGCCTGGAGTCAGGAAGACTTATTTTCCTGAGTTCAAATCTGGTTTCAGGCACCTACTAGCTGTGGGACCCTGGGCAAGTCATTTAACCCATGTGCCTCAGCTTGGTCATCTGTAGACTGAGGATAACAACAGCGCCTGTTGGGAGAATCAAATGAGATAATATTTGCAAAGCCCTGCTTGTACGTAAATAAATATATACAAGATAATTTGTGGGGGAGGAAGGAAACAGGCATTTATTAAGTGCTTAATAATTATTAAGTGCTTTAAAAAATGCTTGTTTCCTTCTCCCACAACTTACCTTGTATTTATTTTGAATCTACTTATTTACATGCATAGTGTTTGGCCAAAAGGATGTATGCTGCTAGAGGGCAGGGACTATTCATTTTTGGCTGTGGATCCCCAAATCTCCAGTACCTAGCACAGTACCTGACATAGTAGGCACTTCATAAATGTATTTTGATCAATGCATTTCCATAGAGCATATAAATATTGACAGATAAAATCTGGCTGTAGTCTTGAGAAAGACTTTGGAAAACCAGTGTATGGTTGATTGACTCATAGTAAGCCAGATTCTCCCCGTGGAAGGTTGAGGACAGCAGACTTTCATTAGCCATGGACAGTGGCAATGCCAGGACACATATTGATATGGATTGACAATGGGGTTAAGAACAGAGGAAACTACCTCTCTCTAAGCATAAACATTGCAGCACAGAGAAACCACCTTTAAGGTAATGAAAAAGGCGCTAGATTTGGAGTTGGAAGACCTTGGTTAGAATCCCAGCTCTGCTACTTCCTAACTACATGACTTTGGAGAGGTAATTTTATCATAAACAAATACTTACTAAGCACCTACTATGTGTCAGCAGTGGGTAATTTTGGGAATGTGAATAAATGCAAAAGATAGTTGCTGTTCTCAAGGAGCTCACAGTCTAATGGGAGGAACAGCAAGCACACAACTATCAACGTGCTGGTGTAACAACCAAATCTCAAGGGAGAGACATGTACACATCAACACATTTTTAAGTCAAATCTGAATTGTTAACTTTTCCCCCGTTATTTTCTTAAACTGAGACAATCAATGAAACAAAAATTCAAAAGCTGATTTGTATGCAGTATTTGCCGATTTCCAAGGTGTAACTGCTCACGCTGATCATTGAACAGTCAGCTCTTGCCTTCTGAGCTGGCTCTAGAATTGCCCTGTGAACTCCCATGCATAAAAAAGTTCTAGAAAGGATAAATTGGAGGTGACCAACAGAGAGGCGCTAGAATTAAGGGGGATTGGGAAATGTTTCTTGTAGAGAGTGGGATTTTAGTTGGAACTTGAAGGAAGCCAAGAGGCAGAGAGAATAAGAGATACAATTCCAGGAATGGCAGACAACCAGTGAAAAGATCCAGCTCAGGAGATGGAGAGTTTCCTTAGAGAAACAGCAAAGAACATGGTCTCCCCGAGCCTCTATTTCTACATCTTTAAAAAGAAGGGTTTGTACCAGATGATCTTTATGGTCTCTTCCAATCAGTTCTATGAAGCTAGCACCTCAGGAAGCCACAAAGATGAATGAGTTGGTTTGGGCAGAGAAAGGACATTGAACTTGGAATCGAGAGAGAAGAGTCCAAAGAATCAAGAGCTGGGTTCAAATCCTACCTCCAGCACTTAATAGATGTGTGATATTTGTTGTTCACAACGTTTAAAAAAAAAAGATGATCCAGGAAAGGATGTCACTTAATTTCTCTAAAGCTCAGTTTCCCTCAGTTTAAAATGGGGATAAGACCTGCAGCACCTACCTCAAAAAGCTGTTGTGTGAAGATCTCATGAAATAAAATATGGAGAACTTCAAAGCACTATAAAACTGCCAGTTGCTATTATTATTATTGTTATTTTATTTTCAGTGAAATCACAGCCCCTTTCTTTCCAAAACATTCCTTTGAAATAGATGGAGAAAAGTGTTGCTTCTATTTCATAGAAGAAAGAAACTTAGACACAGAGTTGGTAAGGACACATGCTATTCCTTTACATTGTTATGGAATATTAGACAAAAAAAAATGCTTTCCTATGCACTGTCATTTACCCTTTTTAGAATGAAGCTTCCTAACGTGTAAAATAAAATGGTTGTGGTAGATAGCTTCTAAGGCAGCGGTTCTCAAAGACCCCTTTGAGGGTTGCCTAAGACCATTGGAAAACACATATTTCCGATGCTCTTAGGGACCGAGACACCGCTCCTCTATCCATCTCCAGGCGGGTCTGTCCACATACAGATATGCCCACATACGAGTATTAAAGGGTTGCGGCATTAGGAAGGTTGAGAACCACTATTCTAAGGTCCCCACCCTCTCTAAAGTCTCATGCCCCATCATTTTTTGACCCTGACAGCACCCGTATGTGTTGGGTAAGGCATGAGATATTGATAACTAAGGAAACTAAATTGTAGAGGTTAGTGATTTGTACTAGATTACATAATGATTTAATGAAAAATCCAGGGCTAGGACCCAGACTCTTAGTTCAATATTCTTTGAACTATAGAGAGCTATTACCAGAATCCATTGGTCTTACTTTTAGCCGTAGACTAGGCTAGCTCACTGGCTAAAACTTTTCTTCACTAGTTATTTGAAGAAATTAACCCATCAGTAGAATTTTGGAATATTTGTTAAACATCTACCATGTGTAAGGCACTATGCTAGCCTCTGGGGACACAAAGAAGTTAAAAAAAATCCACCCTCTCCCCTCAAGAAGTTTAAATTCTATCAGTGGAATAATAGTGTCTTCGTGACGTTGGGGAAAATTAATCATAGTTTTTATATGAATGGATTTTTTTCAAATGTGAATCTACTTACCAGAAAGATGACTTGACAATTGTGACTTTCACTACTTTTTGTGGTAGCAAAAACCTGGAAATAAAGTGAGGATCTGTCACTCGGAGGATGACTGAATGAACTGTGGCATGTGAATGCAGTGGAATATTTTTGTGTCATAAAGAATCAGAAATATGAAGAATTCAGAGAAACAGGTACAAACTGATGAAGAGCAAAATAAACAGAATAGGAGAGTACTGTACACAATAATCAGAAGAGTGTAAAAGAAAGCATCACTGAATGATATCAGAGCTCATAAATGCTCCAGAGACGAATGACTACTTTCTCCTCATTTTGCAAAGGGTCCTCTTCTAATTTCTAGTGCTACCCCATTTAGCTCAGGTTTATTAGGAAATCAGTACTGCCCTAATCATGAGCATTCCCAACATTTTCCCCAGGGGAAAGACCACAGGATCTCTAGAAAGTCATACTTCCCCTTAGATCTGAATAATCCTCATGACCTTCTCTACATTTCTAGTTAGGGATCATCCTTCAACCAAAGGGGCCCTAGCAGCCTTCTTCACCCTTCAATGGTATTCCCAACTTTCTTTAGTTTTTTTTGAGGGAGGAAGACAAGGAAGTTGGGTTTAAGCGACTTCCCCAAGGTCACTTAAGTAAGTGTGTCAAGTGTCCGAGGTTGTATTTGAACTCAGGTCCTCTTGACTTCAGGGCCGGTGCTCTATTCACTGCACCACCTAGCTGCCCCCTTTCTTTAGTTTTAGCTGAGTTCTCACAATGTAGCTTCATGGGAGGCCTGGGTTTTGGAGTTGGGAAAACCTGGATTTTACTTACTAGCTGTGATCCTAGAGAAAATCACTCCACAGTCTCACTTTCCTCATTTGTTGTGCTAACACCTGATGCAGTTACCTTATGGTTTTGGTGTAAGGATTTGATGATGTGATATCTGTAAAATGAATTCTGCACACTTTAAAGAGTCATACAAAACCAGTTATTATGATGATGCAATCTTCTTTCTACCTCCAAGGCAGGTTACAGTTATTATCACTGCTGTCATTATTGAAAAGTTACTTTTCTCATTTTGTTCAGTGGAGTTAAGATAAAAACCTCTCCTGGGACAGGTCTTCATCCTCTTATTATTCTTTTATATTGAATGCTCTGAATATTGAAAAGGGAACAGAATAATTGTTTTTTGTAGCTGAATACAAGGGCCCAGGTGTGAGATCATCTTCAGTAGGCTCAATGAAAGCACCTGCAGTAATACTGTAGTAACAGGATCGTGGGGATGCTTCTGTTGCTGCGTGACTTTGATTCGTTCTGCCAGGTCTCTTTATTTTGAAAACTTTTCATTCCAGGAAGCCCAGAGATTATGAGTATTTATTGTAATAAAATCTACCTTAAAGGGTTGTTCCTGAGTTTTTATGGATCAATATTGTATCCAGGCAATTGTGGACAATGGTTCAGTCTATTTGATGGCACAATTCCAGTACGGTTTGTTGAACTACTTCTCCACGATATTTTAAGATTTGTATTTGTAGTAGGAAGATTATTATATATCATCACATAAAACATAGGAAACTTCTGATGTATAAATCTATTTACCAGTCAGGCAGTCAAAAAGCACTTAAGTGCCTACTATGTGCCAGACACTTTGCTAAGCACCAGGGATGCAAAGAAAGCAGGAGAATACAGTCCCTGCCCTCGAGGAGCTTACAACCTAGTTGGGGAGGCAATACCCAAGTAATGATTGACAAGCTATATACAGGATAAATAGGAAGTAATCAATAGAATGAAGGCTTTAGAACTAAGAGGGATTGGGAAATATTTCCTGAAAAAAAAAAGTATTGTCGGGACAGCTAGGTGGCGCAGTGAGTAGAATACCGGCCCTCGAGTCAGGAGGATGTGAGTTCTAATCTGCCCTCAGACACTTGACACTTACTAGCTGTGTGACCTTGGGGCAAGTCACTTAATCTGCCTTCTCCCCCCCCAAAAAAGGGGGGAAAAAGTAGGATTGTAGCTGGGACTTGAAGGGAAACCAGGAGGTGGAGATGAAAAGGAAGAGTATTTTAGGTACAGGGGACAGTAGAGAAAATGCTCAGAGCTGAGAGATAGAGTGTCTTATTCAGGGAACAGCTAGTAGGCCAGTGTCTCTGAGCCAAAGAGACCATGCTTAGGGAAAAGAGAGTGTAAGGTGTAAGAAAACTGTAAAGAGGGAGGAGAGAACAGGTTAAAAAGGGTTCTATTGCCAAATAGATTTTATATTTGATCCAGGAGGTTTGAGTGGAGTGGTACATGGCTGGACACGTGCTTTAGAAAAATCATTTTGGCAGTTGAGTGGAGACACAAGACATTGGTCTTGTCTTGCTAGGTACTCTGGAGGTGCTAAATTGTTGCATCCTGCAGTGATATGATTTACATTTTCTACTATTTTTGCATAATATGCATTAATTATTAAATCTGGACCTCTTGAGCACATTTCTGTAATTTTTGGTGTCAATGATTTGGTACTGAATCATTATCACAAATTCCTCCTCTTCCATAAGTCACCCTTAGCAGGGTACTAAGAAAGTGTTACACTCTTTCAGTGACAAGTAATTCCCTTAAGTCAGAGAACTACCGCCTTCCATAAATGTTGGGCATACCATTGAAGAGTGAAGAAGGCTGCTAGGGCCCCTTTGGTTGAAGAGTGGTCCCTAACTACATGTAGAGAAGGTCATGAGGACTGCTCAGATCTGAAGGGAAGTATGACTTTCTAGAGACCCTGTGGTCTTTTCCCTTGGGAAAATGTTGGGGATCCTCATGATTAGGGTAGTGCTGATTTCCTAATAAACCTGAGCCACACAGCGTAGCTTCCTCTATCTGATTCAGACATGTATTTGATGTCTGTGTCAACATATTGTTGATTGAATTCATATAGAGGTTATCCATGGAGGGCATTTAGACTCCAATGCTGAATCTCAACTGCTTCACTGGTTCCATCCAAAAGTAAACAACGTTAGTGTTTTAAATTCAATGACGCACCTTTTCCTGTTGTCAGTGAGATGTCTGCTTGTTCCAAAAGCATTTCCACAGTTATTTTTTACCTGCTTATCATGTGCTCCAAAAATGTTTTTTGATGAGGGAATTCTAATCTTTCTAGAGCTGCCTTAGTGTCATGACCCAGATGTTTCATTAATATTGTAGAGGGGTTTTGTTTGTTTGGTTGATTTTTAGTCTAGCCAAGATGTCACCAATACCCCCTTTCTTTCCCTCTGGGATGACTCAATTTTCCCTCTCTCCCAACTGGCAGGTTTGGTTTTTGTTTTTGTTTTCTCTCTCACAGGAGAGTCAGCTATGACCAACCTTATATTACCACCACTCAAATTTTTTTCAGGGTCCTGTGATTAATCCTGGCTTAATACATCCTACTACTCATCATTGTAGCTCCTAGAGCTTCCAGTAGTGTGCTTCCCATTTACATACATGAATCAGTCACAATGACATCATTGCTGTTTCAATAGGGAACATTTACCAAACAGGCAAAGGCAAGAATAGTCAGAACATTTACTCAATGGAAGGCAAAAGCAACAACAATCAAAATACAACAATTCAGTCATAAATCACACTCTTGCACCAAAAGACAGTGTCTTTGGGAGAAAGTGGGAATACCCAGAAACCTAAAAAAGAGACACATGAACAGGGAAACCCATGTACCAGAGACAGCTCAGTACTCTGGACAGCAGATCTTTATATCCCTAGTCTTTTTAGAGAGCATCTATACTATGAGTCCAACCTTCTGGGTAAAAGTGCTTCTCTACTCTATCTTCCTGTTCTGGTCCTCACAACTCTTCTGATTGGAAGGCTACTTTCTTGTCCTTCACAGGTTTCTAAAGCAGTCACAAGCTTTTTTTTTTTTTAAAGCACACAGTCACCCTTAGCAGAATACTAAGGAAGTGTTGCAATCTTTCAGTGACAAGCAATTCCCTTAAGCCAGAGAACTGTCAAATTCCTCAGATCTGTCCTGGGGCTCTGAGGATATTTTCCTTCTCAAGCTGTAGATAACAATAAGGCTGTATAGTTTTCCCTTAGCCAGCTTTTCAAATAATTGAGTATTTTTGTTTGTTTTTTCCCCAATCAGTTCTTAGCAAAACCATGCCTCTTCTCACAGCAAAAGATGCAAATCTAGTCTTTCTCTTGTTTCTTCCTCTTAAACCAGAGAAGACATAAAAGGGCAACACAAGTAACCTCCTGAGAAGTTTCCCCTCTCTCAGGCTATAGATGGCCCCATAAAACAATCCTACCCTTCTCCAGCCAATCAGCTCTCATTAAAGGAATGTCTATCTTCCAATCAGAATAGTTCCCAGCAAAATAGCTGCAGGTCCAGCTTTGGCTGGCGAATGTCAGCTTCTGTACCTGTATTGTATAAGAAGCTACTCTCATGATTTCCTGTGCCTTTAGTACCCAACTCCTGCTCTCAGTTTCCTTTCTGGCTTCTATCTTTATGTGATGATTTCCTACCCCAATGCTTACCTGAATTCTAGAACTTGGCACAGTGCCTGGCACATAATAAACACTTAATAAATGCTTATTGATTGATTGACTTCTAATGTCTTGAATCAGGTTCTCTCCTATAAGTCATGACTCATCTTTCATATATTTGTCAGATATGACCCCAATAGACCTTATAAAATCTTCCAGACATCATTTGACTTATAGTTTATCAATCATATCTTTAAAAACTCTGAAAATAATGGTATGATATACCATAATGCACTACAACCATCTATAACTCTGTTCTCAGCCTTCAATCATGTCCTCTCAGTACATTTATCTGAAGGGCAGTTTTCTCTCAGATATTGGGAATAATCTCTGTCTCTTTCCAGTATTTTAGCTGAGAGGTTACTTCTTCTCAAGCTGATTTTTATCAGTGTTCATTACATAATGTTCTTTTTTTGCCCATTTCAGAAGCCAAAACGTCCACATACAAAGGGTATGGGGGAGGGAAGAAGGTAATTATATATTAGGAAACTTTCCAAATGAACGAAAGTAATAAATTATCCAAACAAGCTAATCTCAGAAAGGGAAATTGAGTAAGCCACAAATGTGGAGGTGGGGACAAGGGGAGAAAATCTTCAAGATCAGATGCAATCATAAGTGAATTATATCAAACATTACAAGAACAACAACAACAAATCCTTATGCTAAATAAATTGTTCTTAAAAAATAAAAAGATAAAGCACCTTTCCAGATTATATTAATGAGATAAACATGGGCCCTAATACCCAAACAAAGGAGAGACAGAGCAGAGAAGGGGAAGTATATACAAATATCACTGAAATGATCAGATTGATTCTGTGTCTTCTTTTAATTGATTCTATTTACAGTTAATTGATTTTATCCTGTAACTACCTAAGAGATGGTTCTTTGTCTCTGAATTTTGTTTAGAAATTCAGCTGTTCTGGAATGAATTAAGTTTAGAGATCAAGTTCTTCTGCTAATCATTTTTCCGTTCTCTCCTCAAAGAAATACATGAGGAATGTGGATAGACACCAGGGATTCTAGTCTTTACACCACCCAGCTATCCCTTAAGGATGTCTGGTTTGCTATCCAAAGAAGGCTGGTCTACTGGCTCTAACTTTGCAGTTGGACTCAAACAACAAACATTTCTTAGTCATTGGAGGGAAACAGATAGCCTCTCATTCCTAATTGCCAACTAATCATATTTTCCCCCATGCCTTAGCTCTATAAGCAGTTATATGAATTTCACCATTCATGATGGTGAGATCTTTTAACCAATCATAATGTGTTCCCTACCTACAAAGTCCTGCTCTTTGTTCTGTACTCCCCCAAACTACAAAATAGACTTGTCCCCCTCACTTGGAGTCTTAGCTTAGTTGAGAAAGCTGAGATACTATTTATTGATAAATTCACACTTTGCTAATAAATTGATTCTGCTCAGAACTTTGTGGTTCAGTTTACCTTAATTTTAACTGTTACATTCCAAAGAACTTTGATGCAAATTTAAAAATCATATACTGGTACAATGACCATAGCATTATGTCTAAAAATTACTCATGAAAACTTAATCACAGATGATTAGAGAACAATTAACAATCAATTGTATTAATAAAAACAAAAAACCACACATCTATTAATAAATGTGAAATAAAATTTTGACAAAATACAGTCCTCATTTTTAATTTAATTTAATTTAGTTATATTTTAAATTTAAAAATGTCTCCCTCATCCCTCCCCATTCTGCACTAGAGGTCATCACCATTTCACACACACACACACACATACACACACACACACACACACACACACACACACACACAGAGGTTAACTTCTATCAGTTTTTTCTCTGGAGGTGGATAGCATCTTCTTTCATAGGTCCTTTGTAAATGATTTGAGTTTTTATAATTTTCAGAATAACTTAGTCATACACAGTTATTCTTCAAATGATATTCTCAAATGTTCTCTCAATTCTGCTCATTTCACTCTTCATTATTTCATGCAAGTCTTTCCATGTTTTTCTAAAATCAACCTGCTTATTTGAAACTGTGCCCCCAAAGCTATAAAATTATGCATACTCATTGATCCAGCAGTATTACTTCTAGGTCTGTATCCCAAAGAGATCATATAAAAGGGGAAAGGACCCACATGTACAAAAATATTTGTGACAGGTTTTTTTTTTTTTGTGGTGGCAAAGAATTGGAATTTGAGGGGATACCCATCAATTGGAAAATGGCTGAATCAGTTGTGGTATATAAATGTAATGGAATAGTATTGTGCTATTAAAAATGATGAGCAGGTGGATTTCAGAAAAACTGGAACGACTTACATGAACTAATGCTGAGTGAAGTGAGTGGAATCAAAAGAACATTGTACATAGTAACAGCAACATTGTGCAATGAATAACTTTGATAGAGTTAACTTTTCTCAAAAATGCAATGATCTAAGAAAATTCCAAAAGACTTATGATGGAAAATACTATCTACTTCCAGAGAAAGAAGTATGGAGTCTGAATGCAAATTAAATTATACTATTTTCCCTTTTGGGGGGGTTCTTTTTCTTTTTTTTTCTTTTTTTAATATTTTATTTTATTTATTTTAGTTTACATCAATAATTTCCATGAGATTTTGAGTTACAAATTTTCTCCCCATCTTTCCCCAACCCCACCCTCAAAACAGCCATCCCCTTGTATGATCCCTCCCCCAATCTAATCTCTCCTATGTCCTCTCCCATCACTCCTCTAACTTTCCGACAGGGCAGGATGAATCTCCCTTCCACAGTGCCTGTGAATCTTAAGTTCCAGTTGGATGTAGTTAGTAATAATAGTAATAATAATTGTATGTATATATGTATATATATATATATACATACATATTTTTAACATTTGATTATAGAGCTTTAAATTCTAGATCTTTCTCTTCTTCCCTTGTCAGCCACTCCCACTGGAATAACAAGCCATCAAATACAGGCTGTACATGTGTAATTATGCAGAACCTCTCCACAGTGGGCACATTGTGAGAGACTGATTACATGTCCCTCCTTCCAATCTGACTCCCCCCCCCCCCGTTTGGGGGGTTCTTTTTCTTTCTCTTGGTTTCCCCCTTTTGTTCTCAAAGTTGTTTTAATTTACATTTCTCCAATCAATAATGATTTAGAGTATGTTTCCATATGATTGTATATCGTTTTGATTTCTTCATCAAAAAAACTGTTTGTTCTTATCCTTTGACTATTTATCAATTAGGGAATGACTCATATTCTTATAAATTTGTCAAGGTTCTCTATATATTTGAGTATGAGACCATTATCCAAGAAACCATCTATAAAAAATTTCTTCCTAGTTTTTTGCTTTCATTCTAATCTTGGCTACATTGGTTTTATTTGTACAAACCCTTTTTAATTTAACATAATCAAAATGATCCATTTTACATCTCATAATGTTCTCTATCTCTTTTTTAATTCATAAATTCTCCTATCCTGATAGGAGAACTGATAGATAACATGTTCTGTGTTCTTCTAATTTACTTATGATATCTCCCTTTATATCTCTAGATCATGTATCTATTTTATCTTATCTTGGTATATGCTATCAGATATTGTTCTATACCCAATTTCTATCCGATTGTTTTCCAGTTTTCCCAATACGTTTTTTTTTTTTACCAAATAGTGAATTCTTATCCCACAAGCTTACATATTTACATTTGTCAAATATAAGGTTAATATGATCCTTTACTCTGTGTATTGTATATCTGCTCTGTTCCACTGATTCACCATCTATTTCTTTCCAGTACCAGATAGTGCTGATAATTATTGCCTTATAATATAGTTTAAGATCTGGTGCCACTAAACCTCCTTCCTTTACATTTTTTTCCCATTTTTTTGGGATATTCTTTAGCTTTTGTTCTCCCAAGTTAATTTTATTATTGTTTTTTCTATCTTGATAAGTGGTTTTGTTTTTTTTTTTTTGTAATTTAATTGGGATGGCATTGAATAAGTAGGTTAGTTTAGTTAGAATTGTCATTTTTATTATATTGACTCTGCTTAATGTTAATGTTTCTCCAGTCATTTGAATCTGACTTTATTTGTATAAGAAGTATTTTATAATTATGTTTATGTAGTTTCTGAGTTTGTTTAGGCAGGTATACTCTCAGGTATTTTCTACTGGCTGCAATTATTTTAAATGGGATGCTTCTTACTATATTTTCTTGCAGGGTTTTATTAGTGATATGTAGAAATGCTGATGACTTATGTGAATTTGTTTTATATCCTGCTACTTTATCCTGTTAAATTATTCATTGTTTCAGCTACCTTTTTAGTTGAATCTCAAGGATTTTCCAAGTATATTATCTTACTGTCTGCAAAAAGATTTGGTTTTATTACTTCATTGCCTATTGTGATTCCTTCTATTTCTTTTTCTTTTCTTCTTGTGATTGCTAGCATTTCTAATACAAGTTGAACAATTTTTATGATAATCGACATTCTGTTTCATTCCTGATCTTATTGGAAGTGCTTCTGGCTTATCCCCATTATAAATAATGCTTACTGATGGTTTTAGGTAGATACTTCCTATCATTTTAATGAAAAATTCATTCATAGATATGTTTTCAAGTGTTTTTAATAGGATTTGATTGTTGTTTTTTGTCAAAAGCTTTTTCTGCATCTATTGATATAATGAGATGATTTTTTTTTTGCTACTTTTGTTATTGTTACAATCAATTATGTTAATAGTTTTCCTTATGTTAAACCATTCCTGCATTCCTGGTATATATCCACTTGGTCAGAATCTTTGCAATATATTGTTATAGTCCCCTAGCTAGTATTTTATTTAGAATTTTTGAACCCATATTTATTAGTTAAATTGATCTATAATTTTCTTTCTCTGTTTTTGCTTTTCTAGGTTTTGGTGTCAGCACTATATTTATTTCATAAAAGGAATTTGGTAGGTCTCCTCCTTTTGCCTTTTTCCCACTGGAATTAGTTGATTTTTAAATGTTTGGTAGAATTCATTTGTAAATTCATCTGATCCTGATGTCTTTTTTCCTTAGGAAGGTCATTTATACCCTGTTCAATTTTTTTTTCCCTAAAATAGGCTGAATTTAAATATTCTAGTTCCTATTCTGTTAATCTAGGCAGTTTACATTTTTGTAAGCATTCTTTCATTTCACTTAAATTGTCAAATTTATTGGCATGTAATTGGGCAAAATAACTCCTAATAATTCCTTTAATTTCATCTTCATTGGTGGTATATTCACCCTTTTCTTCTTTGATACTAGCGATTTGATTTTCTCCTCTCTTTTTAAAAAATCATATTAACCAAGGATTTATCTAGATTATTTGTTTTTTATAAAACCATCTCCTCATTTTATTTATTAATTTAATTTATTAATTTAATTTAAATTGAATACCCTAATTAATTGCTCTGCTCTTTCTCTATTTTATTGATGTAAACATTTGGAGATATACATTTTCCTCCAATTACTGCTTTTGCTGTCTCTCATAAGTTTTGATGTGTTGTTTCATTATTTTAATGCTTTTGAATAAAATTATTTCTTACTTCTATGACTTGTTCTTTAACTTATTCATACTTTAAGATTAGGTTATTTAGTTTCCAAATAATTTTTAATCTTTGTTTTCATGGTTCCTCATTAAATATAGTTTTCTACTATTATGATATGTAAAGGATGCATTTAATATTTCCCCTTTCTCCATTTAGCTATAAAGTTTTTATGCCCTAATATATGGTCAGTTTTTGTAAAGGTGCCATATATTGCTGGAAAAGGTATATTCCTTTTATTCCCATTTAATTCTCTACAGATATTTACCATATCTAGCTTATCTAAGTTTTTATTAATCTCTTTGACTTCTTTTTTATTTATTTTTTGGTTAGGCTTATCTAGTTCTGAGAAGGCAAGACTGAAGCCCCCCACTATTATAGTTTTGCTATCTATTTCCATGTGTAATTCATTTAGTTTATCCTTTAAAAAAAATTTGGATGCTATAGCATTTGGTGCTTATAGATTTAGTATTGATATTACATATTTATCTATGGTACCTTTTATCATAATGTAGTTTTCCTATTTATCACTTTTAATTAAATCTATTTTAGCTTTAACTTTATCTGAGGTCATGATTGCTACTTTTTTTTTTCATCAACTGAAGCATAATACATTCTATTCCAGCCCTTTAATTTTACTCTATGTATATCTCTCATTTTTAATGTGTTTCCTGTAAACTGTCTATTGTTGAATTCTGAAAACTTCAGGGCAACATTCCTTAATAATTTCTTGAAGTATAGTGTCTATAATGTTTTTTTGACCCTAACTTTCAGGTAGTCTCTCAATTCTCATATTGTCTCTCCTTGATCTGTTTTTCAGGTCAGTTTTTTTCTAATATGATATTTCACAATCTCTTCTGTTTTTTCATTCTTCTGATTTTGTTTTATTATTTCTTGGGGTCTTATGAAGTCATTAGCTTCACCTTGCCCAATTCTAATTTTTAAGGAATTCTTTTCCTCCATAAGTTTTTAGATCTCTTCTTCCAATTGGTTGATGTTTTTTTCATAATTTTCTTAATTTTTCCTCAAATTTTTTTTTAATTTTCAAGTTCTTTTAAAATTCTTCCAAGAACTCTTTTTGGGTTTATTACTATTTTACATTTTTCTTTTTTTTTCTTTAAACTTTTGTTTATTTTTAATAGTTTACATCATTCATTTCCATGAGATTTTGAGTTACAAATTTTCTCCCTTATCTTTCTCTTACCCACCACCCCAAAACAACAATCTCACTGTATACCCCCTCCCCCAATCTGCTCTCTCCTATATCCTCCCCCATCACCCCTCTGACTTTCTGGTAGGGCAAGATGGATCTCCCTACCCCAGTGCCTGTATATCTTATTTGCCAATTGCATGTAAATAATAATAATGATAATAATATACATGCATACATATATATATGTATATATATACATATACATATATACACACACACACACATATTTTTAACATTTGATTTTAGAACTTTAAATTCTGGATTCTTTCCCTTCTTCCCTCATCACCCACCCCAACTGGAAAGACAAGCACTTCAATACAGGCCATGCATGTATGGTTAAGCAGAACATCTCCATGATGGACATATTGTGAAAGACTGACTATATTTCCCTCCTTCCTATCGTGCCCCCCACTTGTTCTATTCTCTACTTTGTCCCTGTCCCTTTACAGATTTCTAACAACCCTCCCCCCCGCCTGCCCTCCACTCCATCCTCCCCCCTCTCATCCCCTTCCTCCCTACTCTCTTGTAGGCCAAGATACCCAATTTAGAGTGTATGTCATCCCTTCCCTAAACCAAATTCAATGAGAGTAAGGTTGACACATTCCCTTTTGCCTTCCTGTTCTTCCCCTCCATTGTAACAGTTATCCCTTGCCTCTTCT
>CM053581.1:336410048-336425190 GCA_028627135.1 Pseudochirops cupreus | reverse complement strand
TTCCTTGAGAATTTCTTGAAGGATGCTTTCTAAGTTCTTTTTTTGATCATGGCTTTCAAGTAGTCCAATAATTTTAAAATTATCTCTCTTGGATCTACTTTCCAGGTCAGTGGTTTTTTCAAGGAGATATTTCACATTGCCTTCTATTTTTTCATTTGTTTGGATCTGTTTCATAGTATCTTGATTTCTCATAAAGTCATTTGCATCCATTTGCTCCACTCTAATTCCAAAGGAATTATTCTCTTCAGAAAGCTTTTGAGATTCTTTTTCCATCTGACAAATTTGACTTTTAAATCCATTCTTCTCCTGATTGGCTTTTGGGGCCTCTTTTGCCATTTGAGTTAATCTATTTTTTAAGGTGTTATTTTCTTCAGTCAAGTTGTTGACTTTCTTTTCATAATTTTCTAGCATCATTCTTATTTCTCTTCCCAATTTTTCCTCCACTTCTCTTATTTCATTTTCAAAATCCTTCTTAAGCTCTTCTATGGATTGTAATCAGTTTTCATTTTTCTTGAAAGCTTTTGGTGCAGAAGTTCTGACTGTGTTGTCTTCTTCCCATTCCATGCTGTGATCCTTTTAGTCCCCAAAAAAGGAATCTAAAGTTGGATTGCTGTTCTTACTTTGCTTCCATTGCCTGGTCATGTTGCTAGTCAATTATTTGACTAGCTCTGTGGAACTCTGCTTCAAGAGGGGAGAGCTTTGTCCCAAATTGCAGGGGTTTTTGCAGCTGCTGGAGCTATTAGGAGGCTGCTGTCTCTGCAGCCCCTGCCAGCTTTGGCTCACTGTTCATGTATCTCAGGACCACCACCCAAGACTGTGATGCCAATCCAGGCAGCTAAAGGCAGGAGCACTTAGCCTCTAAATGGTCACTTGGCCCCCCTGCAGTCTGGAGGCCGAGAGCTCTGAAGCAGCCACATGGAGGTGGCTGCAGGGCCGTCACTTCTGCTGCTTTCTTGCTCTGGGGGCAGATGGCTGGACCTACTTTTCTCCCCCAAATTTGTCGAGTTCCACTGACCTTTCACTTAGTCCTTGTTTCTTATGGGTTGATAATTCTGGAGACTGCCACAGCTGCCAGTGAGCCACTCTCCTGAAGGCTCCAGCTGTGGCTCATCCTGGCCTCCCCAGGGCTAAGCTGCAGTTTCAGGCTGGGCTGGTTTCAACTCCCAGCGTGGTGTGATGAGCCCTTCCTGTCCTGCCTGCTGGGCTGCCTTCAGCAGGAGATGTGTTTCTCTGTACTTTTGTGGGTTCTGGAGCCCTAAAATTTGTTTAGAGTCATATTCTATAGGTATTTGAGGAGGTTATATGGGAGTTGTGGAGTTCTCCTGCTTCTATGCCATCATCTTGGCTCTGCCTCACATTTTTCTTTGAAGTAGAAGTAGCTGTTTTGACTTTATTGTCTTCTTTTGAGTTTGAACCCAGATCTTCTCTATGACTGTAGTAGCTATCTATGATCAGATTCTTTCTCTTTTTCCTGCTCATTTTTTTAAAAAAGGGTTTATTTCTTGACTGTTAACTTTGTGTTAAACTGCAGCTTTTTCTTGCTGTTGTTTTCCAAGCTATATCTGGGGGCCTGACCTCAGTTACTCCTCTATACTCCTGAGCCATGACCAGGGCCCCTAGATGTGCTGTTGCTGCAAATGATCTTACTCTCTGTGGTCCTTCCTGAGGTTGCAAGTCTCAGCTTGCCTCTCTGCCCTGGAACCAAAATCAGGGACTCTGCTGTCCTGCAAGTGACCATCTCCAGTAAAGCTTGGCTCCTCGGTAATCACATTCACCAATGTGTGCTTGCTCACCCCCATTCATGGCCAGAGACTGGGACCCTCTAGTCAATGCCCTGGGCCCCATGTCCAGTGCTGGTGGAGGACCCTGCAATCTTCCCCTTACCATCTGTCTGCCTTCCCCACCCCCCATCTGTAGGGTGAAAGTTCCTAAAGCTGAGGCTGCCTGAGGGTTTGTTGTCTGTTGATTTGGTGGCATCTGCCTGGAGATATCTGCACTTTAATCAGGCCAGACCACCACCCTGGAGGGTCAGGTCTTTCCTAATGTCTTCCCAAGTTGTCTTAGGCTGGACAATTGCTTTACTTCCACTTTTAATTATTTTTTGCTACTCTAAAATTCACTTTGAGACATTATTTTAAATTATTTGTGGGGTATTTGGGGTGTCAGGTAATTTCCTGCCTTATTCTGCTGTCTTCCCAAGTCTTCATTTATGTTAGAAACATCAAAAAGCATAGGAATGATTTTAAAAACATTTATGTCAAACCAAGAGCTATCATTATTTATAATGTAGAAATACTGGAAGAATTTCCAGTAACATCAAGGATGAACCAAGGATGCCTACTATGGTTAGCTAGTTATAGTAGTAAGACAGTAAAAAGAAATTAAGAAAATAAGCATCAGTAAGCAGAGGGAAAATTTTTCCATCTGTGAATGACAATTTACTTCTGAGATCTTAGAGAATCAATAAGAATAAAATAGAGATAATAGCTTCAGCTTCAATAAAAAATCAAGAAGAAAGAAAAATTCTATATATTGTATTAAATATCTAGTAACTAACCTAACAAGACCCATACAAGACTTATAAAAATACAACTAGAAAACAATTTTTATAGAAATAAAAGAAAACTCTACATAAATGGTAAGATATTTAAGACCCATGTTTGGGGGGTGCCTAAGGATGATAGTCCCCAATTAATCTACAGATACAATGCTATACCAATCAAATTACCAAGGGCATACTTTATAGAATTAAGCAAAAATAATAAAATTTATATGGAGAAAAAAAATGTTAATATTTCCAGGGGAAATCATTAAGTAAAAATAAAAGTGAAGGGTTATCTAGCATTATCAGATCTCAAATTCCATTAAAAAGCAGTAATTATCAAAATTATCACATGTCTGGAACTGAACAAAAAAATATAAAAGCAGTCAGTAGAATAGGTTAGATGGAATGGATTAGAGGAAAACATTTGCATTAAGTATATCTAATAAAAGTCTGACAGCTAACAGCTATAAAGAATTGACACAGCTCCAGTCTCTGATTAAGAGTTGACCCTTCTTTCAAAGATGAACTCCTTTACTTACACCTTTGAACCTCTCCCATTCATTCTGGTATCACCTGGCAGCTTGCCCAAATAATCATCCTTTCTTTCTCTCTCTAATTTTCAGGCTCTCCATATCTACTAGCTCCATTCTTGCTCCCTACAAACATGTCCAGGTCTTCCCCATCCATAAAAATAAAGCAAAACAAACTCCAAAATGTTTACTTGTTGCTACTATTCCATCAAGCTATCATCCCATATCCCTCCTCTCTATCAAACCAACTCTCAGAAAAAAACTATTTTTACTCCTTGTCTCCACTTTCTCTTCTCCACTTTCTACTCCCTTGCAATTTGGTTTGTGACTTCATCATTCAAATAAAACAGCTCCCTCCAAAGCTACTGGGGATGACTTTTTCTTAGTCCTCATCCTTCAAGGCATTTCTGCAGCATTTTACACTGCTGACTGTCCTTTCCTCCAGACAACTTGTTCTTCTCTAGGTTTTTCATGACATCACTCTCTCCTGATTCTCCTTATACCTCTCTGTAAGCTCCTTCTCAGTCTGCTTTGCTGGCTTATCAGCCATGTCCTACCACCTAACTGTAAGTACACTGGAGGGCTCATTACTGTGCCTCTATCAGTCTTGCTAAATCCTCTTTCTCTGCAATCTCATCAGTTCCCATGGAGTCAATTATCATTATCTCTATATAGTCAATACATATGTGTATGCATATATAAACATATATGATATCTATATATATGACCACATACATATGTGTATATATATATTTTATATATATATATATATATATAATATATATATACATACACACACACCCATATTTATAATCTCTCTGGTATTTACATATGGTTGTACTGTAAGCATCTTAAATCCAACATCTCAAACAGAATTCATTACCTTTTTCCCTTTCACACATCCCATTCTCTAACTCCACTGTTTCTGCTGAGGATACCACCATCTTTCTAGTCACCCAATTTTGCAGTCTTAGACTAATAATTAATCAACAGGCATTTATTAAGTCCTTATTTTGTGCCCTTTTACTCATCTTACCTCCCTCCCCACCAAGTCTTGTCAGTTCTACCTTCACAGTGTCTCTCACATCTGTCCCCTCTTCTTCATTCATATGGCCACCACTCTAGTTCAGGGCTTCATCAGCTCTCACAGGGACTGTCCCAATGGCTTCCTACTTGGTCTCCCTGTCTCTCTCCTCTCCAGTTCATTTCCCATATATCTGTCAAAATTATATTTCTAGTCTTCTCTAGCTCTAAAGTCTCCCATGGCTCTTAATTACTTCCAGAACAAAATACATACTCCTTGCATTTGAAGGTCTCACAACCTGGCTCTAGTCTACTCTTCCAGTCATACTGGCTTGGAATTGTACAAATTGCACAAAATCGTTTCATATACTCTACATTTCAACTAAACTATGTTACTATCCTGTACAAGAACATCCATTCCCTGTGCTTGTGTCCAGGCTGACCCCCATCCCTACATGCATCTCTCCTTACCAATTCTGTTTAGAATCTCTTTTTTTTTCCAGGTTCAATTCAAGTGCTACTTTCTAACTGAGGCTTATATCGATCTTTTCATGTGCTAGTGAAGTACCACCCTCCCAGTCAGATTCCTTTGTGTTTGCTTTGCATATATAATATTGATTCATGGACACTTCTGTCTAATATAATAGAAGGGCCACACAACTAGTACCTATAGGAGGCCAGATTTGACCTCAGAAAGACGACTCCAGACCCAGCACTCTATCCACTGTGCCACCTAGCTGCCAGATTATAGTAATGGCCACCATTCATCTAGCACTTTAAGATTTGCAAAGGGTAGATATAATCTAGGATCCAGCCAGAAGTATGCTGGTAAACATTCAACAATCAGCTCTCCAAATATATATGTGAATGTATATATACAGATATAACGTGTGTGTGTGTGTGGGTATATAAACACACACACACAATGTACCCATACCCACGCATACATACACACATGCATGACACATTTTTAAGTTTCATCTGCATCATTAACATTTTCTCCATCATTTTCTTAAGCCTGGGTAATCAATAAAACAAGCCAAGACCTCATTTGTAGCCTTTGCCTATTTTAGTAGTATAAATACTTACATGGAAAATGCAACTTTTAGCTTTTCCTAGCCAGTGTGAGCCGACTGTAGCACACTCCTCGATCTAGCCCATCCTGTCTCCCTTTGCGGGGGGGGGGGGGGGGGGCAAGAAGATATCTGTGGCTGCGTACTCATTTCTTTGCTATCCTATCTCCAAGAGATGTTAGAATTATATTTCTGTCTACAACATGCCAAATACTGGCAGTCTCTTGGTATGATTCTTTTGGGGTTCAGGATAAATGGCACTTTCTCTGATTGTGCTAAAGGAGATGGCAGCGATTAGCTTCCTCTCTTTTGCTTAGCCACCTCCCCCCAGATATTGGTACATGAAAGACAATCTTAGCTAGGAAGCAAATCCATTTATCCAAATAAACAGTAAACAGAAAGAGAAGTGGGTGAAAGAACACAGCAGAATCAAAGAGCTCTTTGACTTGGAGTGAAATAACCTCTCAGCTTAATCAAGGAGAGAACGATCTCACTAGGGAAGTCTGTTCTCTGGGATGACAAGTGCTGGAACTCAAGGCACTTGGTGGGGATTAGCTTCCCCAGATATGAACAGCTCCAATGAGATCTCTCAACTACCATTCAAAAGTTTGCCCTACTCTCTGCCTATCTATCTGGAACACCCTCCTCTCCTTTTCTTCCACCAGACTCTCCAAATCTGAAGTCTTTATACTTACACAGTACCCTAGCTCAGAGGTCTCTCGGCCCTTCAAGAGTGATGTTTCCTTCCACAAATGCAGCACTTGGTGCCATAAGGCAGTTTCAGGAAATCTCCCAAGACTTGAACAAGTTGGGCTACATATGTGTGTATGTGTATATACACACACACATATATAAGCATATATGTATATACACACACGTGTGTGTATACACACACATATATGTATTGCATTTACTTATTTGTTTTTCATGGTATTCTCACTCCCCACTGGAATGTGAGTTTCTTAATTTTAATAACTTTGTTGTTGTTGAGTCGTTTCAGTCATGTCTAACTCTCGTGACCCCATTTGGGGTTTCCATGGCAAAGAAACTGGAGTGGTTTGCCATTTCCTTCTCCAGTTCATTTTACAGAAGAGGAAACTGAGACAAGCAGGGTCAAATGACTTGCCTGGGGTCACACAGCTAGTAAGTGTCTGAGTCAATAACACTCTGAATGAGGGGCTTTTATCCTTATTTTACAGATGGGGACACTGAAGTCCAGAGAGATTAATGACTTGCTCCAGCTCATTTTTCAGATGAGGAAACTGAGACAAACAGGGTTAAGTGACTTGCATCTAAGTAAGTGTCTGACTCTTTGAACTCAAGTCTTTCTGATTCCAAGTCTTATACTCCAGCCACTTTAGCTCCCTACTAAGCTCAGGAAGAGTTTTCAGTCTTGTGTTTGTATTCTCAACACCTATTACAATGCCTGGCAGATATTAGGTAATTAATAATGCTTGTCACCTAAATATAACACCTAATTATGGCAGCCATTCATTTGCTACAGATTGCCAGTGTTCTCCCTTTTAATTTCCTCTCTCTCTAGACTTCAGAAAGAAGCAGAAAAGGTGTTAGTGAATAGTCTAGGACATTTAACATAAAGACATTTTTCTCAAGGTCATTGTGATTCACTATGAAGGTGACATCTGAGAAGAGTTTCCTGCTAAAGACACTGAGAGAGGCCAGAGAAGGAGTCATGTGAGGTCAGCAAGAAGGGAGAGAAGACAACAACTGACCTCAGAACCTGACAACCAGCTTTTTGATCAATTGAACTCCAAGTTTGTCCTGGAGATTGACCTGGAAGCAAATACAGGAATTGGGGTGAGTGTCAATGCAATGGTAGTGAGGTAATCCTCTTTCATGATTCTGGAACCAAAGAGGTTTAGGTATAATGACATTTGGAGATGTCATTCTCTTTGCTTACCCTGTGAGGTCCAAAACACTTGACACAGAAAAGAGTGGGCAAGTGAGAGTGACAATATTAAAAGGAGGGAGTGCAACAACTGGGAAGAATCTTGAAGACATTTTCATTGTTGTAAGTCAAGAGAAGGAACTGTAATTTCAGATCTCATTTGGAGTAGTGAGTTGTTGGTTGCTTGGAATTCCTAAAATTGTGTCTTTCACCTTTGATTTCATCTGCTAAAATGTACTATAATCTGTTGTAGTCCTGTGGGTTCATGTGAAATTGGGAAGGAGATTACAATATCAAATGGTATGGGGGCTGAGCCAATTGGCTCAATTACGAATTGCTGTTATGAATATATTCACACTTTTTAGCTAGACTAGACTGAATCTGATGTAGAGCCCTAAAAAGAAAGGCTAAAAGCTGAAGGACCCAGTTAGGCAATTAGCACTTGGGCAAAATGAGTCATCTGTACCTGGGAGGTCCTGTTTGAGTCTAGAATACCTCTATCTTGGGGTGCCATCTGCTGCCTGATGCAGAAATTGTATACTTAGGAGCTAGTATAGCCATGAATCCCCAACCTCTCCCTGCCAGGCATTTGAAACGCTTATTGTGTTCTATTACATATAAAATGAAGTTATTCCTCAGTAATAATAAGTGGTAAAACATATAAATGGGTTTCAAAAGGAGAGATGCAAACTACCAAAAAAACCATGTGAAAACTGTTCAAGATCACTAATAACTAGATAAATCAATGGAAACAAATCCAAGGTATCAGCTCAGCCAGGGGTGGGGAACCTGTGGCCTTGAGGCCACATGTGGCCCTCTAGGCCCTCAAATGTGGCCCTTTGAATCCAAACTTCACAAAACAAATCCCTTTCATAAATGGATTTGTTCTGTAAAATTTGGACTCAGTCAAAAGGCCATACCCTGTAAGCCATCAAGCCATCAAATCAGTAAAGATAATAAAAAATGAAAAAAATTAGAAGGGTTTTGTAGAGACAGCTATACTAATTTATTGCTGTAGAAGTTACAAATTGATCTAAGAATTTAGAAGGCACTTTGGAATTATACAATAAAAGTTATTAAGTTGTTCAGATATTGGATTTATATTCCAAAGAGATTGTTGACAACAAGAAAGGAGCAATATATACAAAAATATTCCTAGAAGTACTACCTATAACAGAAAAAAGCTAGAAATAAACGATGTGCTCAATGACTGGAGAGCAGTTGATATGGAAGTGTAATGGGATATTATTGTGCCATAAGGAATGATGGATAAGTAGAATTTAGAGAAACTTGGAAAGAGTTGTATGACATAATGGATTTTGAAAAAAAGTAGAGTAAAAAATGATATCCATAATAACTCTAACAATAAAAATAACTATGACACAAAATGCCAACAAAACCAAGGCCGATACATACAACATTGGTGCTGAGTTATTAAAGTTAAAACACATATACATCCTTGCTGTTGGTAAAAGGCAAAAGACAAAAATGGAAAGTGGATGAATGAATAAATGGGAAATCATTTATTAAGCACTTCCTAAGCACCAAATGTGCTAAACACAGGGAATAGAAAATTTAATATATAGAAAAAGTAAGACTATCTCTGTTTTCAAGGAGAGCACACTCTAATTAGGGAAGATAACACGTTTAACTGCAGGGCACATGGAAAGATCCAAAAGCCCTAAGGGTATGGTGGCAAGTCAGATGGCAAGATCCTGGGATCCTCAGGGTATATTGACAAGTCCAATGTCAATGCCTTACCATTTGACCTGATGCAATGCTTCCAAAGGGAATAACAATTCATCTCTTATAGGTGGTGACTCTCGGCTTATCTAAGTGATGTGAGTAACCATGTCACTCTTCCTTCCTGCCTGCCCCATGGGGTCTGGTGGCGTGTGGGGTAAGGAAAAGGCAAAAGGGAAAGGCAAACCCCAGTGTGTGACAAGTGTTATCAATCAGAATCATTCTTTGAAGTTGTTTCACCTAATTGTCTTCAGAGTTTGTAGCCTGTGGCAGAACTGTATGTTTGCTGGGATGTGTCCATTGGGCTAAAACAAAAATAAACCAATCTAAATAAATGAACAATGGAAAAATGAGAAAAAATAAAATGTGAAAGAAAAATCGTGTCAGGAAGCTGATATTAGAAAAAGGCTTCTCCTAAAACATTTTAGTCACTCAGGAAGGGCCCTGTTGGCTGATTGGTTAAACTGTACCTATAGGATAAAATAATTTATCACTATGGGGATGTTGCTGCATTTTCTTCTGTCAGAATCTCAACTCTCTTCATGTCTCAGATTGCTTTTATTCCATTCACAAGGATCACTGTAGTTTCCAATGCATGGGGCCTACAGATAGGACCTCTGTATCCAATGGGTTTTTTTTCCTGGTCAGCAATATAAAACTCATAGTTGACCAAGGTCACTACCTATCTCTGTCTGGTGGTAAATAATGTGTTGTTTGTGTAAACAACAAAAACTTCTATTCTTCTCCAACCTATACTTGTCTTCGTGGCCCAGAAATGTAGACCTAAGACTATAATTCACAGGTCCCTACTAGTAAGCTTCTCATTAGCAATCAGCCAACACACATAATTAGTTCCTAGCCAAAGCATTTACAAAGGTGGCTTAGTAAGAATGGTAACTACCATAAACCTGGCACATAATTTCCTACACATCTATGGGAAGAGAGAATAAAAACTTAAGTACAGAGGTCTTAAGACACACAAGAAGGGAACATATGTGACCAAAGGTACTACAGGGCCTAGACATCCTTCCTCTCTTGTATAATCATTATAAAGCTGTATCTTCATAACAACATTTCTTCTGGGTGGGTTGATCAGCTAGACTCCCTGGATCTGCTTCTCTCTAAAGGATGACTCTTGATTTCCAGGGCTGGTCCTCTCTCTCTTGAGCTTTCTTGTCTGCCAGAGGCCTCCATATTAGAAGTTGCTTCCTCCCTTGAGTGATTGCTTCTCCAGAATGTATCTCTGCTATCTGCTGTACGTTAGTGTCTCCTACTGGTGTTGTAATTCTGCTTCTAAGCAAACATGGTCAATGAGTATGGGGGAGAAGAGGAGAGAGAAATCTCTTCTTCATTCATGAGGAATTCCCTCTTAGCATATGGTTTGCTCCTCCATTTCTGGCTCTAGTCATGGACTTACCTATCCTGAAATGAAGAAGATCACTATTCTAGCTCTTGACTATTTAAAGTTCTGCAAAAGCTTGTCTAATCAGTTTGCTTCTTTTAATTCCCCCAGAAAAGCAATGGAGGCATCCTTAAACTCCTGGAGGATATCTTCCTTTTGCCACATAACTTGGAAGATTTCTGTCAGCTTTTGTATGAGCAGTGGAACTTCTGCCTTGTAGATCTCAATTGGAATAGAATCAGAAACTTTGCCACAGGAGAGGAGCCTGATGCCATTCAAAACCTCTTTTTCAGTCAGAAGTTCAAGTAGAGAGGGACTGACTTCAACATGTGGTATATAGTCAGTGACTTCAGAATTGCTTGGTGATGGTCTGTTGAAAACACTATGGAAGTGTTCCTTCCATCTCTCCAGGATCACGTCTTTATTGCTAGTCAACGTGGCTCTCTTGGTACCAAGTAATTGAGATGCATCATAAGTGTTTGGCCCATAAATAGGTTGCAGGTGGACACCAAAGGTGGAGAGCAGCCCTTACTTTTACTAGAGGTACTATTCTTCCCTGCAGAACCATATTCCCCGCTCTACTCCCCCCAAATTTGCAATAATAGCCTACTTTAAAGCCAAGAACTCCAATTTGTAGTTGCAATAAGAACCATCACTATAAGAAAAGAAGTTGTGGTAGGCATCAGTTTTCTGGCACAAAACTTCCCCCAGGCCATCTTGTCTAGTGTCTGGGGATAACACGGAGAGCTTGCTAGCGTTAATAAAAATCAACTCCGATGTATGTATTAGCAAACTAGCCAAGTCCTTGAAGATCTCCTTCACATGTCTCATCCTAGAGACCTGCAAATGCGCAGTGGGGTCCAGTCTGATTTGCTCCTTCAGTCCCTTTCATCCTTACATCCATTAGTATGGTCTTGATAGCCTCACTGATTTCAATAATTCTTCACAGTGACTTAACAGTTTGCCTCAAATCTTGGATCATAGCCACCGAGAAACATTTCCGTCTCCTGATGATTCTTGTGCTTATGGCCAGATGACCATGACTTCTATTTTCTCAGGGCCAGTATTTGCCTGAGTAGAACTGGTTCTGATTTAATACACCCCCTCCCCATATTCTGTCCTTAGCTCTTCCACAACCTCTCTCTCAAATCAATTAAATCCAGATAAGCCAACATCTAGTTGATATTCATGGGAGGGAGCATTGTGTAAAATCATCAATAAAATGCTAATAAGACTACTTGTAGTATTTACCTTATGAGATTGTCATAAAGACCAAATGAGATAATGCACACAAAAGACTTTACCAGTATAAAAGCTATACAAATATGAGCATAGGATATCACTTACTACCTTATCCACTAAAGCTAAAAATCCAGTAAGGTTAAAAAAAAAAGACCCATAGAAATCCCTTAGGGCAGGTGATCAGATTGGTAGGATACCTGCTGACAGATGAAGGCTGCCTTCTCATTTTTCTTTACTGTGGGTACCTACTATACTTGCTATAACAAACTTATAGTCACTGACTACCCAAATAAAATCCAGGCATTCTGAACCTAGGACATGCTGTATCTGAGCCATTTTAGGTGTCTTATTCAGGATTTAATAATCTTCAAACATCCTAATCTTCCCAGTCTTTTCCCATACCATCACTAGCTACGAGGCATGCAGACCATGATATTCCATGATGTTGTCACTGATTTCAGGGGACTGTCAAAAATCTCAAGGCTAGTAAGAGTCATCTTGAAAAGATCCTGGCTTTTTAAAAAATGTTTTATTTTCCCTCCAATTACATGTAAAGACAATTTTAAACATTTATTTAAAAAATTTTTTGAGTTCCAAATTTTCTTCCTCCCTCTCTCATCTCTCCCTGCCCCTCAAAACAGTAAGCAATTTGATGTAGGTTATATATGTGCAATTACGTAAGACATATTTCCATATTAGTCATGTTATGAAAGAAGAAACAGACCAAAAGAAACACACACACATACAATAAAGGAAAGTGAAAAATAGTATACTTCAGTCTGCATTCAGACTCCATAAGTTCTTTCTCTGGATGTAAGTAGCATTTTTCATTATGAATCCTTTGGAATTGTCTTGGATCATTGTATTGCTAAAAATAGCTAAGTCATTCATAGTTGATCCTCATATAATATTGCTGTTATTGTGTATAGTGTTTTCCTGGTTCTGCTCACTTTGCTTTGTATTAGTTCTTGTAAGTTTTTGCAGGTTTTTCTGAAATCAGTCTGCTTGTCATTTCTTATAGCACAACAGTATTCCATCACAATCATATACCACAACCTGTTCAGTCATTCCCCAACTGATGGGCATCCTCTCCATTTCCAATTCTTGGTTATCACAAAAGAGCCACTAAAAATATTTTTGTTCACATAGATCCTATTCCTTTTTTAAAAATCTCTTTTGGATAGAAACCTAGTGGTGGTATTGCTGGATCAAAGGGCATGGATGGCTTAATTATCCTTTGCACATAGTTCTAAATTGCTCTCCAGAATGGTTAGATCACTTCACAACTCCATCAACAATGCTTTGGTTTCCCTATTTTCCCACATCCTCTCAAATATTTATCATTTTCTTTTTCTGTCATATTAGCCAATCTGATGGGTGTGAAATGGTACCTCATAGTTGTTTTAATTTGCATTTCTCTAATCAATAGTAATTTAGAGCATTTTTTTCATGTGATTATAGATGGCTTTGATTTCTCTGTCTGAAAACTGCCTGTTCATATACTTTGATCATTTATCAATTGGGGAATGACTTGTATTCCTATAAATTTAACTCAGTTAAGAAATGAGGTCTTTATCAGAGACACTATAAAAATTGTTTCTCAGCTCTCTGTTTTCCTGCTAATCTTGGTTGCATTGGTTTTGTTTGTGCAACTCCTTTTTAATTTAATATAATCACAATTATCTATTTTATGTCTTATAATACTCTTTAGCTCTTTAGTGATAAATTCTTCCCTTCTCCACAGATTCTGACAGGTAAACTATTCCTTGTTCTCCTAATTTGCACATGCTATCACCCTTTATGTTTAAATCATGTACCCATTTCGACCTTATCTTGGTGATCTTGACCTTCTTGAGGAATTTCTTGCTCAGAAGATCCTTCCATTTCTTATCCATAGGTATGTCCCATGGGTTACAAAAGAATCCAATTATATTGTAATGTATTTCATATATCGTATTGAAACAGATATGTATGATTATATACATACATACATACATACGTAGATAGATATAGATATATAGATATATATAGATATGTTTACAAATTTCAAAGATTTCCCCAAGTTAAGAAACTCTCCTCCCCTTTGAGGTTTCACCTGGACAAGTTTGATTTTAATTTGATCCTACTTCCCCCATAACCCTCCAAGCTCTATCTTTCACTACCAAACTCCCAGGAAGAATAATCTGTATAAGCATCTTCCACATACTCAATAACCACTCAGTTCTCAATACCTTGCAATTTTCATTTCTTGCTCACTGTAGTCAAGGCAAAATCAAACTTGTCCAAACCCAACCTCAGGGTAGAGCAGAGGAGCTTAACCTAAAGCCTGTAAACTCCTTTTTTTATTTAAATTTAAAATATTTAATTATTTATTTATTTTAAACATTCTTTTCTTTTTAAATTTTGAGTTCCAAATTTTCTCCCACCCTCCTATCCTTCCCTCACCACTAAGAAGACAAGCAAAATTATATCAATTAATTACATAGGTGAAATCATGCTAAGCACATTTTCATATTAGCCATATCGCAAAAAAGACAAAAATGTGAGAAAATTATACTTCAATTTACACTCAGAGTTCAACAATTTTTGCTCTGAAAGCAGAGAGCATTTTCCATCATGAATCATTTGGCATTATCTTGTATCATTGTGTTTATCAAAGCAGCCAAGTCTTTTATAGTTGGTCATCATTACAACATTGCTGTGCACAATGATCTCCTAGTTCTTCTCACTTCATTTTGCATCAGTTCATATATTTTTTGCCATTTTTTCTGTACCCCTCCACCGCAATAATTTCTTATAGCACAAATGGACTCTACCACAATCATATGCTACAACTTGTTCAGCCATTCCCCAATTGATGAGCATCCCCTCAATTTCCAATTCTTCGCCATCACAAAAAGAGCTGCTATAAATGTTTTCGTAAATATAGATCCTCCTTTCTCTGTGATTTCTTTGGGGCTAGTAGTGGTATTGCTGAGTCAAAGGCTGTGCACAGTTTGATGGTCCTTTGGACAGAGTTCCAAATTGTTCTTCAGAATGGTTGGACAAGTTCACAACTCCACCCACCATTTATTTGTGTACCTATTTTTCCTCATCCTGTGAACTTGTTTTAAAAGACATTTTAATAACTGCAATTCCTTGTAATTGGTTTCCATTGGAATCCTATATATTTTATTTTATTCATTTAAAAATACCACTCTGAGAATAGTCTTCACTAGACTGCTCCCCATAGGAGTCTATGACACAAAAAAGGTTTCAAAAGAGTGGGGTGGTTTTTTTGAGGCACATAGAAACTTTCATTAAGTGTTAAAAGCAGTTTAAGATGTCAGCAATGACAAGAAGTAAGAAGCAGTTAACCACCTGACACTTGACTGTCTGAAGTTTAAAAACCCAGTATTAAAAATATTTAAGCATCCTTTTTGCTGGTTTGTCATGTGGAAGCTTTCTTGTATGGTCCTTTTGGAGACTAGTGGGCCTCTGGAGGATTACAGTTATACAGATGATTCTTCAGTTCTCATATATTTATTTATCTCTCTGTATCAGCAATGCAGTATTCACAATGCCTACAGTAACTATAAATATGCTGATATAGTTATTAATCACAAAATGGAACAGGCTCTCTACATAAGAAATATAGATAGTGCATTCATTTAAATACCAGAAAACTGAGTCCCA
>CM053581.1:336368481-336409548 GCA_028627135.1 Pseudochirops cupreus | reverse complement strand
TCTATCTATCTGTCTGTCTGTCTGTCTATCTATCTATCTATCTATCTATCCATCTATCTATCTATCATCTATCTATCTGTCTGTCTGTCTGTCTATCTATCTATCTATCTATCCATCTATCTATCTATCATCTATCTATCTATCTATCTATGTCTATCTGTCTGTCTGTCTGTCTGTCTGTCTATCTATCTATCTATCTATCATCTAATGCCACTTTCTCCCTCGAGTTTCAGTTCTGGATCACCGATAGGCATTTCAAACAGGATGTCCTAGAGACATCTTAAGCTCAACATATCTAAAAGTGAATTCATTATCTTTCTTCCTAAATTCTCCCATCTTGTAAACTTCTCTATTTCTGTTGAAGGCATCAACATCCTTCCAAGTGTCTCAGGTTTGTAATCTCAGCATTATTCTTGACACCTCACTCTCCTTTACTCCACAGTTGATAAATCTTCCCATTTCTACCTTGATGCCTTCTCTTTACTCAGACTGCCTTAATTCAGACTTTCATCACCTCTTACCTGGATTACTTCAACAGCCTCTTGATTGATCTCCCAGTCTCAAAACTCTCACCCCTCCAGTTCAGCCTACACACTTCTGCCAAAGTAATTTTCCTTAGCATATTTGACTTTGTGACCTCCCTAATCAACTAACCCTAGTGGCTTCTTATTACCTCTAGGAAAAAATATAAACTCCTTTATTTAGCTTTGAAAACTTTACACAACTTGATCCTACACGATCTTTCCAATTTCATCGGATGTTATTCTCCCTCCTGCCATCTGAGATCTAGCCAAACTGGTCTTCTGCTTGTTCTTCACACACAAAACTGTTTCCCAATTCTGTGTCTTTGCATTGGTAGTCCCCCACGCCTGGAATGCTTTTGCTCCTTACTTCTGCCTCACAGAGTACCTATCTTCCTGTAAGAAGATAGCTCATGCACCATCTTCAGGAATTCTTTTTGGATCCTCCCAATTACTAGTGTTCTCCCTCTCCAACTACCTTGTATTTAACTATTTTGTGTATATTTATATTTATTAATTTTATATTTATGCTGTACAGTATCTACATATTTCATTTTTGTACTAATCTCTCAATCTGGAATGTGTATTCATTATAAGAAAGGATTGTTCTTTCTTTCTCCTTGTGTCCCTAGGGCTCCCACATGCCTGGTACATATTAGGCACAGAATAAGCCTTTGTTTATTGATTGATTTACTTGATTAATTGCTAGCTTAACAAACATTTTTTGAATTGAATTCCTTCATGGACCTGAGATGACTAGTTTAACCTAGTAGCAGCTACATTGTCCTCTCTCTGTCCTTTCTCTGGAATACCTTTCCCAGTATTTAACTTCAGAGTAGTCTGCAAGGACCTTTTGTGGTGCTTTTGTTCCACTCCACAGGCAATCTCCTTTCCACCTTATGGAGCTACTGTGGCACAGTGGATAGCTCTTAGGCCTGGAGTCAGAAAGACCCATATTCAAATCTTACCTCAGATACTAACTGTGTGATCTCAGGCAAACCACTTAATCTTTGCCTGCCTCAGTTTCCTCATCTGCAAAATAGGGATAATAATAGCACCTACCTCACAGGGGTTTTTGAGGATAAAATAAGATCATACTTCTACAATGCTTTGCAAACCTTAAAATACTATATAAATGAAAGTTATTAGTATTATTATTCCCCGAATTAACAACTGATCCATAGCCATCACCGTATAACAGCCTTCTAGTGAATGAGCAGACACAGTAGTCCTTTACCCCCATAAACACACAATAATGCGCAATGGTACCATTTTCCTTAGGTTTATATCTTTGTTGTTCACAAGACAGATGGCAGAAAGTCTGCCAACCAATCCCTCCCCACCATCACTGATCCTGGACAAACCCCCTTAAATGTAACTTGTGTATTAGTTATGTTCCGCTCCTGACATGATTAGAGAGTTTCTCACAGAGAAATCCTGGGAACATTAGTATCTGTTTTGTAATAGTATCCGATATTTCACATACAAACACACACACACACACACACACACACACACAAATCTGTCAAGTCCTCAACCAGAGAGAATCTGGTAACATCATTTTTCTGGCTTATTTTGCTCTTAGAAAAATAGGCCTCAGACTAATAAGCAATCTAATATAAGGAAGGTTGTATTTGTACAACAAACATATAACTGCTTCCAAAGGCAGTCCAGAAAGCTCTCCCATCTTGCCCCTGGAAAGAACCTGGGAATACTGGAGTCTCCCTTTCCTCTCACTTTCTTAGAACCCACACTGTCCACATGCCTCACAGTGATAAGGCCCAAAGATAAGGTCCGGTTATTTCTCAGTTTGCATGGTTCCCTTTAACACAAAGAGCTTGCTTGGATCAGCAAATAGCAGCAGTGGGGCATGTGTGAGGCAACTATCCAAGTTCTTAAAGGTCTTTTCACATTTCTCATCCAAGTGATCTCCCAAAGATGCCAAGAAGGTCTAGTCCAGTGTTTATTTTGGCCCCTCTGTTTATGACTCTTCCCAGTCATACATATCTATGCCTGAAATCATTGAGAATCTTTGCAGCGATGACAGAGTTCATCATAAATTTCTCACCATAGCCACTAAACCCCAGAAACGGCTTCACTTCCTGATAATTCTTCCATTATGGCCAGGTAATGAGAGCTTTCATCCTCTTAGGGTCAGTATTCATTTTGAGTCTGTGGCCTTGGTCTCTGCCTGCAGGCTCCCAGGCATGTCACTCTTCTCTTCCTCTTCCTCCTGCCCTCCTCCTTGGCTTCTGTCTCTTCCTGGTATATCCAGATGCACAGGGGCTGTAGATACATAGTAGCCTGCTTGCTTCTTCCCCTCATCTGTAGTCCGTAGGTGTGATCGCTCTCCCTCTGCATCTTTGTCTGGCTCAGGTCCCTGGTGCACCCTCCTTGCCTACAGGATCCGCATGGATGTGCGGGCCTCCCTCTAGGTCTGGGTGCAGTCTAGCGTCTTGTTCCCTTTTCCTGCGGGACCATATGTTCTCTCACCTAGGAGCAGGCCCCTTGTCACCCCTCAGTGCCCATGAACCAGGGAAGAGGGGCTCACCTGCATGCTTACTACACAGGGGGTGGAGGGGGAAACCCAAATTAGAGACTGAAAACAGTCAGCAGCAACAACAGTCAGCAACCCATTTCTAATGAGTCAGCTTCTGTGACTTGTTCCCCTCTAATCCGGACTGCACAGCCGGCGGAGGGTTTGTGCCTCTCTCTGCAGGCTCCTGCGAAGTGACAGCCCGGTTGGGTTGGTTGGGTTCAATCTGCACCCCCACTCCCCAGCCCAGCACCCCGCCCCCTTTCACTTTAGAGAGGAGTGATGTCATGCACTTCCCACTTTGTGGAAAAACCTCAGGCTCTGGAGCCCACGAGGGCGCCTTTTTGACCTGGGAAGGAAGAAGGGGCAGAAGAGAGCACGCGTGCACATTTCCAGCCCTGCCGGGGGAGAGGGGGGTGCGCCTGGATAGCCCTATTTGTTCGATTGTAAATAAGTAAGATAGAAAAGAGGGGGTTCGATTGGAGAGAGATAGGAAAGGGTGCGTCGGTGGGACCCAGAGACACAAGCGAGAGGTCACGGGTTGGGAGTGGGATGCCCTGCGGCATTTTAAATCCCGCTGCGGGCTGGCCAGGGGGGAGACACGCAGGCGGCAGGTTTAAGTCGGGGGCCGGCGCGGCGCTGGCGAAGAAGGGGCGCGCAGAAAAGCAGCCCCCATGCCCCCAGCCATCCCCTGGCCTGGCCCCCGGGGCAGCCGAGGCCGCCGGAGCCGAGAGTCTAAATCCAGGACCTCAGGGGCCGCCCCCTCGGCTGGCCCGGCGCTTCCCGCCCCGCCGCCTGTTGCTAAGGGCCGGGCTGGCGCCAGGCGGGAGGCCTTAGCAACTGAGACTGGCCCGGGCCCCGGGAACGCGGCGCGCGCGCTCGAAGGAGGAAGGGGGGGAGTGGCGGCCAGATTAGGCACTGCCGGGCCCGGACTCTGAGGCCCTCTTCTCGTAGACACAGAGAGGAAGGGAAGGGGGTGCAGGAAGAGAGAGATGAGTGTGTGTGTGTGTGTGTGTGTGTGTGTGTGTGTGTGTGTGTGTGTGTGTGTGTGTGTGTGTGTGTGTGTGTGTGTGTGTGTGTGTGTGTGTGTGTGTGTGTGTGTGTGTGCGCGCGCGCGCGGGACAGAGGGGGGGCAGCTAGACCCCCCCCCCCGACCTGTAGGAGAGGTAGGGGGTGTATGAACAGAAGAGTGTGTGTGTGAAGGGGAGGCGACCGCATGACCCGCCTTGTGGACACAGGGACCTCTTTCCTAGACACGCACACGAGCTGGGTCTAGGTGGAAGGAAGGTGGCAGACGTACAGAAAAGTTGTGTGCGCGCGCGCGCGCGCGTGTGTGTGTGTGGGGGGTGGGGGGCGGCGGCTCTCCTCGTGGACAGAGGCCCTCTTTTCATACACCACCCGGCTGTCAGAGAACGCCGAGGAAGGAGGCCTATGAATTACTCGCTTTATGGTTCAGAGGCGCCGCTCTCATAGGCACACTGACTGTGGCCAGGGAGGGGAAGGGGGGGCTTCTGCTGAGAAAAAAGGAGTGGGGGCAAATTATCCCCTTTGTGGACATAGGCTCCCTTCTCATAGACACACTGGCTGTGTCCGTGAACAAGGAAGGGGGTTTGTGCGTGCGTGTGTGTGAAAGGGGTGGCCAAATTAGCCGCCTTGTGGACACCGATCGTTTTCTCAGGGACACATGCCGTGTTAGCTGGCGGAGAAGGGGGGTGTATGAAGAGTAAAGGGGGGAGTGTATGTGCTGGTGGGCCCATGTACTTGTGTGCATGCATTTTATCCTTCCTTTATTTACACAGAGCTGTGTCCGAGATGACGGTTGTGAGGAGGAAAAAAACTTGTGTGTATGTGTTGTTAAATGACATTACCCTCCCCCCCAGCATTGCGGATCCATGGGGGGGGCACGAGTTTTCTCGGTTATAGACATGTATCTGTTGGAGGAAATGTCCTGCGAAGAGAAAATGGGTGTTGGACACCCCCAGCCCACCCCTCCCCATATATACAGGATGAAGAGACAGAAGGGTAATGAGCATACAGAAGAAAAGAAATTGATGCGTGTGCGCTTAGGTATTGCGGGGAGCTAGTCTACTCCCCCCTCCCGTGCCAACAGCAGAGGCTGCGGGGGAGGGGCCAGCGAGCATCAGGTGCAGTGGGCGGGGCCAGACTAGTGGGAGGAGCCGCGGCGCAGTGGGCGGGGCTTGGCTCGGGCTGTGACAGCCGCGGGTGCCGCCGCCTCCAGTGCAGGGCCAGAGCAAGGGGATTTCCAGCGCTGAGGAGGAAGTGCGGTGTGTGTGTGTGAGTGAGTGAGTGAGTGAGTGAGTGAGTGAGTGAGTGTGTGTGTGAGTGTATGCATGCATGTATGTGTGTGTGTTTGTGTGAGGGATTACAGCACAGAAGGGACTTTCCAACCCCAGCGGCGGCGGCGGCGGTGGCTACAGCCCCAGCTCTTCCCCACCTCTCCCCACCACCTCATACCCCTCCCCCCAACCCCTTCCCCCTGCTCCCTCCTTTTCCTCCTCTCCACCGGGACAGCAGCCGCCGCCTCCTCTCCCTTCACCCCTCACTTTGGCGCTGCTGCTTCTCCCCCTTCCTCCTGTCCTTCCCCCCACCGCACCCCCCACCCCTCACACGCAGGCCAGCCCACCCGCCTGCGAGATGGGGATGAAGGGGGAGGAGGAGGGCGCGGAAGGGGGAGCAGGACCCACTTGGCTTCCCTAAACGACCAGCGGCTTTGAGGAGCCCTAGCCGGTGGCAGATCTATCAGTCTTGGGTAAGGGGGAAGACTGGGGGAGAGGGGAGGGGGGACCCCCGAGAAAGTGGAGGGGGATTGGTTTGAGTGCTCTTCCACGTTGCTTTGCTACGCTGAAGGGAGAGGGGTGGGCGTGTAGAGGGGAGGGGGGAGGCGGGGCAGCCACCTCTCCCTGGTGTGGCCGGGGCACTTGCTTCTGCAGCTTTTTCAGACTCCCTCCCTCCCTCCCTCCCCTCCTTCCCTCTCCCCCCGCCCCCTCCTTCTCTCTCTCCCTCTCCCTCCCCCCAAGCTGTGCCCTTGCTGCTCTCTTTAGCTTCTTGCTTCAAGATTGTGGCTGCTCCTGATCCTTCTCAGACCCTCATCTTGCCTCGCTGCTGCTGCGGTTGCTGATCCTGCTTCTGGAGGCTTGGGCTGTAGACCCTCTTCCCGGCTCTGCCTGCCCTGTTGCTGCCCTGGCAAAACTCGGTGGGGCGACATTACAGCCGCGGGCCCCCAAACTGATCGGCATTTCGCTGGTGCCGGCGCTGCTGCTGCTGCAGAAAGGATGGATCAGTAAGTACTACCCTGGCCCAGGACTCCCTAGGCAGTTCTCTGTGTGTCTTTGTGTTTCCTTGCCTTAGTTTGGTGTTACATTTTATGGAAACCTCTGTCCATTTCAGTATTTCCTAATGTAGCTGGGAGTGAGCGGGTCGTGGGGCTTTCAAAGAAGCATCCACAACCTCTTCTTCTGGTTGGAGACTATTCTCTTCTTACTGGAGACTGAAAACGCTTTAATCTAACTTTGAAAAACTTTGTAAGGGAAAGATAGTATTCCTTTGGAAATGTCTGGGGTTAAGGCACTATTTATGCCTTTTTCTCTTAAATAATTTGCTCTTAGCTACTTAGAGGCAGTCGAATTATACTCAAGAAGGCAGTCTAATGTGATCTGGATTTTCCCCTCGTGGAAAATCCGCAGAATGTTTCAGTGTGGACGATTGCACCTGGTCAGTACAGAAGAATCTTTTTTTTTTGTCATCAGCTTTCCAGAATATGTGAATTCCAAGGCCTTATTGTATATGATTTTCTTTTCTCTCTCTCTCTCTCTTTTTAAATCAGTGTTCTGTGTACTGAGAGGGATAAAATTATGCAGCCCCGAAAAAGAGATGCTCCATTCAAAGCATTTAAATTCATGAATGTACTTACCCTGGTTGAGTTTAGGGTTTTTTTAAAGCCATTATTTTAAAGTTTATACTGAGTCATTCCTCTGCAGATAAACCTCTGACTGATTCATAATCAGAAAACTGCAGTGGCCTGAAAGATAGAAAAGTAATACAGTTATCTATAGCTTGCAAAATTTTATCTTCAGTTGATATTAATGAAATCCCCCAAAGCAATGATGATCCCTACTACTTCATTTCCAGCTCCATCTTGAGGTGCCAAGCTGTTGCTTACATATTAATGAAAGTCATAGCCCCGTTTGGGATATCTAGTTGATATTTAGATCTTTGGAAGAATTTTCACTGTTTTAAATGATCTCGAATTAATTTTTTTAAAGGAGTAACAAATGATTGAGGACAAAGTCCCAAGGACATGCTTAGGAATTCAAGATATCTTCAAATGATTAATGGTCAGCCAAAGGGGAAATTGTGTTTGAAATGTTTACTTTCATCTTAGAATGAATTTACAGCCAGAAAATGAGTGTATTCTATTTTTGTAGGCATTATAAGAAAGCAGGATTTAGCACATTGTATGTTTTTCTTAATTTACATTCACAGCATACAACTGAAGAGGAGCCATTATTTTTCGACATATGCTGTGAATACATATTAGGAGTGAAACCTTGGAAGAGGCTGGTTTCTGTAATCTTGGTTTTGGCAATGATTTAATCATTTTGTGGAGAAATGATTGTATGTACTCACATGCTCTTTTAAGATCCACTTTTTTGTAGGTGGAATCTTTAAAAATATTCTTATTTTAAAAGGCTTCATCAGGTAAAGGGAAAAATTGATAAAATAGTATGAAGCCATTCTCAATTTAAATGAATAAAAAAAAACTTAAAGGAAAATACTTGCCTTGTCATGTTCTGCTTATAAAAATGTCCTTAAGAATTTAAATGTGAATTAAAACACATACCCAAAGCCTTGCCATTCCTAGACTGAAACAAAATAAGCCACACTAATGCCAAAATAGGAAAATTTTAGGGCCAGATTGGAAACCCCTGAGAGTAGGGGCTTATTATGGAAATAGTGACAGACTTTGAATTTTAGCATCACTAGTTAAAATCAAACCTTATCAGGGTTGTGGTTTACAATGTAAGGCATCTCACTGAAGAGTAATCTGTTCCAGCTATCATATCCTATAATATAGGAAACCAAATAGCAGCCAGAAAGAATTCCAGCATAGTGATGGTGTTTTTTTAAGCATACATAGGACATTTTTTCTGTCATAGGAAAGGAGACCAATTTATTTTATTTGTTTGTCTTCCGATTGTCTAATAAAACTCTTGATCAGGGAGAGGGTTATAAAGACATTTGATGGAAATAGACAATAGCAGGGGCCAATGGTTAGTCAATCCCACCAAAATAATCTTATTATCGTTCATGTCTTTGAATGACGGATTTTAACTAAAACAATTAAGGAACTGCAGCTTATTCTCCCTGCTTTCCGCTTTCCCTTAGTACTCCCCCCCTTTTCTCATAGACATAATTATAATGCTATATCATTACTGATACTGATACTGATCTGTTTGTTAGACAGTTTTCATAAATAGGAGTATTATATTACAATTTTTAAAATCATGAATCCCTGTGAAAAATCTTAAATCACTCTTATGAAAAAAAATTTGGAGTAGTATGTTTTGGGGTACTATTAGGAAAGATATGCTAATAAATTGAAATGTAAATAGGTATTAATCATTGCTTTTTAAAAAGGGCTTTTTTCTTTCAAACACTATTTTCATATTGGAAAATTCTTTGAGATCAAACTGTTACTGTGTTGCAAGTCTGAGTTAGACCAAAGGAAGGAAATTGTATTAAAGTTGTTCATCTCTGTTTTCCCATCTTGATATAACAAGAACAGTATGTGATCCAGCCTATCAAATGTTACGCAATAGCTGAAATTTTAGTGCATTGGTCAATTTAAGAGCTATTAGCTCAGAAGCTATATTCTCATGCTTGAAGACTATGTATTGGCTCTACAGAAGCAAGATTGCCCTTGGTCATTTAAAAAAAGTTTTATTAATGTCTTTGGTTTTTGCATCAGCCATTTCCCAGTAAATCTCTTCCTCCCATCACTGCTGTGGAATGATTTGCTATAAAAAAAGAAAAAAGCTAAACCAACTGACAGTGATCAAGTCTTATCAGTCAGTGACAGTTGATAGGTATATGCAACATTCTGTATCCTTAGTCATCCTCTTCACCCCCCCCCCCTCACCCCACCCCTTATCAAAAGGAAGGAGTTGTGTTTCATAATCTGTGCCATGGGACAAATGTTGATCATTATAATTATTCAGAATTTGACTTTGTTTTAGTGTTCTTTTCATTGACTTTACTGTGGTCATAATATACATTGTTCTTCTGGTTTTGCTTTACATCACTGCATCGGTTCTCTTGGGTCTTCTTATATTTCTACAAATTTCTCATATTCATTGTTTCTTATGGTACAGCTATAGTATCGTATTGACTTCATAGGCTATAATTTATTTAGCCAGTCCTTAATCAATGGACTTTCTTTGAAGTTCTTGTTACCCTAAAAAGTGCTATGGTAGATATTTTGGTATATACAAGGCCTTTCTGTGCTTGACCTCTTTGGGGGTATCCATTCAGTAGTGGGATCTCTAGGTTACAAGGGTATTACCAATTTATTTTTTATAGGAGTTAAGTGACTTGCCCAGGGTCATGTAGCTAATAAGCATCTGAAGCCAGATTTGAACTCAGGTCCTACTGTCCAGGGCTGATACTCTAGCCACTGTGCCACCTAGCTGCCCCAGTATTAACAGTTTAGTGACTCTTCTAACATTCCAAGTCTAAAATGATTGACCTAACTTAGAACTCCACCAACAGTGTATTAGTTTGCTTGTTTTCTTACTACTCCCTCCCCTACAACACATTTCTGTATTTCATCATCTTTGCCAATCAGATATGACGCGGAACCTGAGGATTGTTTTAATTTACGCAGTATTTCTCACGCAGTATTAGTGATTTGGATCATTTTTATGTTTGTTGGTAGTTTGAATACCTTTTTTCAAAAGCTGTTTGGTTCATAGCTTTGACCAGTTATCTACTGAAGATTGGCTTTTGGTATTATATATTTATGTCCTATATGTAATGAATATCAAAGATATTTAGTTCAGCGATTTCCCCAATTCCAGTTCCTCTTCTTTATCTAGCTGCATTGATTTTGTTCATGCAAAAACTTTTAAATTTTATATAATATATTATCTGCTTTGTCTTTTAGATAAGAAGATTTAAAAAGATAAAATGGATGGACAATTTTCATGGAAAAAATTTTGGTGGGAATCCGAGAATACCTTACATTTTAAAAATGACTGAACTATGGTGTTAAAATACTTTGGATCTGAGTACAAAGAAATACTAGAAAGAAAATGTAAGATAGGATCAGTAAAAAGAAGAAATAGATTCAGTGACAAAGATGATGCCTGAAAATGAAGCTGCAGAAAAAAGATTAAGCAAGGTAGAGATAAAGTGGCAGGGAATTTGGAGGGTAGGGGTGAACAGAAAGGCAATGACAAACAGGAAGAAATTTAGCATTGCTCTGGTTTTCGTTTGTTTTGTCTAGATTTTTAATCACTCTGAGAAGCTCCATCCTTGTGAACTGTTTCCACCAGTGCAGATTGCAAATAACTCACCTCGTGTTAGAATTGCATGGGGCACTGAACTGTTAAGGGACATCCCTGTGGTCACACGGCTAGTTTGTCAGAGGCAAGACTTGAATGGACTGTGAGACTGGCCCTCTATTACTTATGCTATATGACATCTTCCTGTAGAATAGACAAAATAAGAAAACAGTTGGAGGCTTTTTTGTCCAAAAGGAGAGATTAAAAAAGATTCAAAATAGCTGGAAATGTAATAGCAAACAAATTGAAAGGGAAGAAAAAACCCCATAAGAGAATAAAAATGGTTTTCTCATCATTTAAGAAATAGTGAAAATCTATGCAATAGATGCCGTGTATGTGGGCGCTTGTGTGTGCGAAGACAGGCTCATGAAAGATAAAATGCTTTTTCTGGAAAACTCCATTTCTCTATGCAAATGACATGGTATGAGACAAAGATGGTGAAATCATGGACCAGATTTTATTACATTAAATTCCAAACAATTGTCCTCCCTTTTTTTGGCGTAAATTTTCTGTTCTTTGAATCCTGACCTCTGACATAATGGACCTAGGTGCAGTTCTGGGGAGGTCTCTTACAGAGTCTCTTTGTATCCTGATCCTACCCAGGAAAATCCTGGCACAGTCAGTATCTGGTTCCTCTTGCTTTCCCAGAAAGGGCCCTTAGCTCCCCCTGCAAGCACTCAGGTTAATGAGACATTGAATATAGGACAGGTTTTGTTTAACTCAACAAAAACACAATAAATTTGTGTACCTGAGTCTCTTATCCATCAGATGAACTTTTCTCTCTCTTCTTAAAGAGTTCAAGCAAGCCTCTCTTCTTGTGGATCCCAACTTCCTTTGGACTCTATACAGTCTACGTGGCACCAATGAAAAAATCGATTCCAGTTGTTCCTCTTTGCATGTAGTCCCCCTGCTCTGCTGGTCTCTCTAGTACTTGCAAGAGCAAAGTGGCTTTTGGATATTCTCTTTTCCTTGGTGCCTCTTTGATGTTTTGTCCTTGTCATATGGCACTGACTTCCTAAAGAATGTGGTTTCTTGTAGGGGCTTCAGGTATGTACAAATCTCTTTCCAGTTCCTCTGTGCTGTTCCATGTTTCATGTGTGTCCTGGACAACTCCTGTGAATAAAATTGAGAGTGCATGGAATGAGAATGCGAAGGCTTTCTGTTTGCCTGAACAAGGTGAATAGAGGGGTCAGTTATATTGGTACTGAATGTTGCTTGAAATTATAATAGAGACATTCATATACCACTTTGTTTACAGAGTACAAATGCCATATCATTAAACCTTTATAACAATCCTATGAGGTATTATACTCATTTTATTGAAGAGAAAACTAAAGTTCAGAAGGTTTTATAGTAGGGGGAAGGGAATAAGAATTTGTTAAGTACCTGTTATGCACCAAGCAATTTACAAAAATTATCTTGTTTCATCTTCACAACAACTTGGGAGGTAGGTGCCATTATTTTCACCATATTACATTTGAGGAAGCTGAGACAAACAGATTAAGTGACTTGGCCAAGGTCGCATAGCTAGTAAGGGTCAGAGGCAAGAACTGGTCTCAGGTCTCCATGCATGGCACTCTATTTATTGAACCCCCTCAGCTGCCTCAATAGAGAGGCAGTATTTTATTTCCACAATATTTAAATGCTGTTGCCATAATAAGTGGAACATTGGCTGGGACTTGGAAACCTTTTTGTCATACACGGAATCTTACCATAACCCAGTGCTCTGCTATATGGGATTTTACATAAGGGCCCATTTCAGATGCAAGGTTTATTAATGGAAATACAAAGAGTCATCAAACATTCACAGATCCCCTAGGAATGTGCTAGATTCTGTGGGAAGTATGGGAGAGGCCCTGACTTCTAGGAGTCAGAGTAATCTGCAGACATGAAGAAGCCAAAAGAAAATAAAACATTGTATTCTTGAAAGCTTGTTACTCTTGATCTTGGTCAAAAGATTGAGAAACTATTCTCTAGAAATTTTTCTAGCAATTTTAAGCAGATGACAGTACTTAAGTGCTTTAAGGGCCTGTGTGGGTATTCCCTTCACTGATAAAGATTGCAATCCCTTTGTAACAAATCTTCAAAAGTTGCTAAGCCTGAAAAACTCTTCATTCTGTGGCCAACCGGGTAATGAGCTCCTCCAAACTTAGCTATTTTGGTCTTCAGCCAACAGGCCTACTAGGCCCATGTTTAAAGCCTTTCCAGCATCGTAGGACCTGCCAGCGCTTGTACTATGCTGGCATAGCCTTTGAGAACTCAAGGATACCTCCCTGTCACAGTGAGGCATCAGAGGCAGATGATGAGATGAGGCAGCAGTTCATAAAATGCTGGGCTATGCGGTACATACTATAAATGGTAAAGTAATTCAAAAAAGGAAAAGCCCACTGGGGGCTGGGATTATTCATGGAAGGATTCATGGATAAATGGAAACTTGAGGTGGACTTTGAAGCGAATATAGAAGTAGAATTATTTGAAGCGCAGAGAATCAGGGAGTAGCAGTAGAAGCAATTGGGACAGTATTTTCACCTATGACCAACATGGCCCCCTGGCATGGGAACCTGAAGAGTGCATCATATTGTATGTTTTGCTTTAATAACCTGTTTTTAAAAAAATGAAGCAGGATTTGACCTGTGAAGCTATTTAATATCAAGTTGCTTTTTATGGTTAATTAATGTGCTGGCTTGGACTTATGAAAGTGACAATAACAGTAACAATGGAGGTTTTTCTACTACATTTAAATGGAATGGTAGGCGTTTTTCATTCATTATCTCATTTGAACTGCAGGCCAGTTGGGTAGGAAAATGAAGGTAGATTTTCAGCCTGGGACTCATACTTAGGACTTTGGCTTCATTAATGCTAACCACTTAAAACTACTTGGTTATTGCTGACTTTTAAATATAAAAATTCTGGATGAATACATTTTCATACTGTTTTTAATTTGAAAGATCTTGTTTTCATCAGTGTGATACCTGATGTAGCTCATGACTTGGCCACATTTTGCTAGTTATTGACAGTGAATATCACCTGTTAACCAGCCTTTTTCAGACATAGCTAGGCTGGTTGTCTGATAATAATTCAGTTTAATTCTTTAATGTGTAAGTGTCTGCTATGTACAAAGAACTATACTGGGTGCTAGGAGAAATAAAAATTTAGATGTGGCAGTAACAGTTGTCAGGCTTTACTTAAAGCCCTTTCTAATTTGTTAGAACAGTCAGATGTTTATTCAACAAGCATTGCATTAAACATTTTCTACGTAGAAGGCAACTAGTGATACAGTGGATAGAGTGAGTACCTAGCCTAGAGTCAAGAAGACCTGAGTTCAAACACTGTTGCAGATGCTTCCTAACTATGTGGCCTGGGCAAGTTCCTTACCCGTTTGCTTTAGTTTTCTCATCTGAAGGAGATGGCAGACCATCTCCTGGTATCTTTAACAAGAAAATCCCAAATGAGGTCATAAAGTCAGACATGACTGAACAACATGATATACAAGGCACTGAACAAAGCATATAACTTTTGAGAACCCAGTGTTACTTTTAGTGTTTATTCCATGCTAACTTTTAGAGTTTTTTGGTTTTTATTTTTTAAGGGATTTACTGGATAGCTACTTTCTCCCTATAGCAGTGGAAGTCATAGTAGAACCTTTTCCTGGTGCTCAGCCTAATGCAAGGCATGAGATTCTGTATGCTCACCTAGTTCAAATACTAATTCCATGCCAGGAAGTAAATTGATTACAATGGTAAAGTAAAAAAAAAAAAAAAGTAAATCAGTTAAGATGATGGACTTAATGTGACCTGTAGGGGAATAGCAGTCAAGAGGTAAGGGTTTAGTCAATATACAGAAGATAATTCAGTGGAGATTTTTAGACATTGAACTTTTAATCTAAAAATTTGTTTTAGATTAAAACAAAATATTGCTGAGTTAAAAGAGTAGTCCATAGGGGATGCTACCTTGGAACCCTGCGAATATGTATTCATGAGCCTCAGTCCCCTCACACTTTTCATTAAGTTAGTAGACACAATTAACTTATAGAAAAGAAATTTGCTAAGATGTCATAGTAAACATAGTAGCTAGAAAGTATTTCCCCTTAGGACGCTGCTCTGTCACAAACATAGATAGCATTCTTGGGAAGAGTGGGACCATACAGGTGGAGAACATGTATGGCCACACCAGCAACTCACTCCTGGTGCTTCAGAGCCTTCTCTTCATGGAGTCTGCATGCAGCTCCCCTTGGAGTTAGACGGGTGGCTCAGATGAGTTTTCTGGGTCTGCTGGCTGTCTTCTCTGTTACCAGGGGCCGTCTTTCTTGAAGATACTTTCTCCCTTTATTGACTGCCTCCATTCCTGTGTCTGTATGGAGTGTATTTCTCCTCCCTCTCTTGTGCCTCAGACTTTCTAAAACTGACAGACTCTTGAATTGCTCGTTCTCTTTCACAGAGCGAGTTGTTGCTATGCCTTTTGAGGGGATAAGGAAGAGAGATAATTCACCCCTCAACCTTGATTCCCTGAGACTGAAACTCTGCCCCATGATTATTTAAAACTCTGGGCTTCCAAGTGAGATGGAGCCCTTTTTGATTTCGGGGCATAGAGGTATCTTTACAGTTAGTTTAATACCTTTCTAACCCTCATGATTGAATTCTAAAGGATTTCTGGGCTGAGGGCTGATCAAAGTAAATACAAGCTAATAATTTTTCTTTCATGGGTGGCACTGCCTGCTGGGAGGATCAGGAAAGGATTTAGGCAGAAAGTGCTTTTGAGCGAACTTTAAGGAAACTAGGTATTCTGAGAGGCAGAGGTGAAGAGGTAGTACCTTTTAGGCATGGGGACAGAGGCGGGGAGTGAGATGGAGGGAGAAACGGCAAGAAGACCAATTTAACTGCCTCACAGAGTGCGTGAAGGGGAGTAGCATAAGGCTGGAAAGGTAGATTGGAACCAGGTTGTGATGGGCTTTAGATACCAGAGAGAGGAGTTCGTGTTTGATTCTAGAGGGAGTCTAGAGCCATTAGATTGACATGGATCGACATGATCATACTTTAGGAAAAACACTTTGGCAGCTTTGTGGAGGGAGAATGGAGGCAGAGAGACCAGTTCTCATGTAGTAGTCCTGGTGAGAAGTGATGAGGCCCTGAAGTAGAACTCTGGCCATGTGAATAGAAAGAAAGGGAATGGATGAGAGAAATGTGCAGGCAGAGTCAAACAGAAGTATAAAGTCTTATAGCTAGTAAGAAAACTCACTTCGTATTAAGTGACTTGCTTAAGGTCATGTGTGACAAATTAGCAGAATTGAGACTATAACTTAGACCTTCTGATTTTTGGATCAGTTGTACCTCATTTTCAAATACAATTTTCATTTATTGTCTAGACTTACTAATTGTATGATAGTCCTTCATTCTCCCTTCCCTCCCCTCACTCCCATTTTATTTGAGAGCTATTCTGTACGTCTTTAACTTTTCCTTTGGAATCTCTTGTTTTCCTTATATTTCAATTTGTTTGCCTAATATAGTGAGCAACAACATTCCAATCCTTTTACAGATTTAGTTAACATGCATTCACCTCCCTGCTTTAGGTGTTGCTCACACCTAACTAAACAACTCTCTAACTTTTTTCTTCTCCTTGATTTACATTTGAGCCAGTTACCTAGTACTAACGGTATTTAGTCATGATGTCGCACTTTAGATCTTTAAAGTATTTTGCAAACACTAATTTGTTAGTGGTGAGTAAATCCCTCAGGGCTGTTCATTGTGTGGAGAGAATTTCGTCCCTTCATCTTTGCATTTCATTATAACTACAGAGTACTTAAGGGAATATGAGTTAATGAGGGGAAAAGCCCCTTTTCCAAATTAGCAGAGGAATGATGTTGGTTATTTTGGAAAAAGACTGATTATGATTCTGGGAAAATCTTTCAACATAGCACTTTCTTTGTTCCTTTGTTAAACAATGACTACATTCTTTTTTGTGCTAGTAGGCTGTTTTTTTTTTCTTTTTAGGGGGCAGAGGCTGAGGGTCTTCTTTCCCTCTATTAGTCTATAAGCTCCTTGAAGGCAAAGACTATAATGATAGTAGCCAGTACTCACATAGTGCTTTAAGGTTTATATTGCAAATATTATCTCATTTTGCCATTACAGCAGCCCTGAGAGGTAGATGCTATTATGATCCTCCATTCTACAGGCAAGGAAATTGAGACAGAGGTTAAGTGACTTGCCCAGGGTCACGTAGCTAGGAAAAGTCTGGGGCAGGATTTGAACTCTGGTCTTCCTGACTCCGGGTCCAGTGCTTTATCCACCGAGTCTGCTAATTGCCTTATTCATCTTTGTATTACCCAGCAGAGCCTAGTACAGTGCCTTCCTTACATATGGTAATAATAACTCATTTCTTTAGTGCTTTGAAATACACAAAGCACATTCTTTATAGTAACTCTTTAATATAGGGAGGACAAGGATTATTCGCAGGACAGCTAGGTGGCGTGGTGGATAAAGCGTCAGGCCTGGAGCCCGGCTCATCTTCCTGAGTTCAAATGCGGCCTCAGACGCTTACTAGCTGTGTGATCCTAGGCAAATCACTTCACATTGTTGCCTCAGTTTCCTCATCTGTAATATGAGCTGGAGAAGGAAGTGGCAAACCACCCCAGTACCAAATGGGGTCATGAAGAATCAGACACGACTCAACCAGAAGAAGAAGAAGAATTATTCCTATTTTCAGGTTAAGAAACAGCTTCAGAGAAATAAAGTGGGTTACAGGGTCACAGAGCTCTTGCTGAAATTTGAACCAGGATCTCTCTGGACTCCTCTTCATTCTCCCTCTTCCAACCTTTCCTTTTTCTGTTAAAGGTGCCCCTCCTCCATCTTCCCAGTCACTCAGATCAATAACCTTGGAGTCATCCTAGACTCTTCTCTCTCCCTTGTTCTCCTCATGTTTAGTCAGTTGTCAAGTCCTAGGCATTCTGCTCTGCCACATTTTTTATGTTACCTCTTTGTCTCAGTTCAGACTCTTATCATCCCTTATCTCTGATATTATAATAGCTTCCTGATTGGTCTTCCTGTCCCTCATCTCTATCCTTTCCAGTAGATCTTCAGTGCAGCTGTCAAATAATGTTCCTAAGGCACAGGTCTGGGCATGTGGCTCTTTATTGCCTTTGGGATAACATACCAACTCCTCAGTATGGCGTTTAAGGCTCTCTACACTCTGACTCCAACCTACCTTTCCAGCTTCATTTCACATTATTTATTCCCCTTTAACCTTCTGTGTTCTGGCCAAAATGTATTTGTAGCTCTTGATGTTCCATTTCCTTGGAAGATGCTTTTTCTTATTTGTGTCTTTCAGAAGGCTTATTAACCAGCAAGTCTCAGCTTAGACGCTACGTTCTCTAGAAACCTTCCTTTATCTCCATAGTTAGTGCTCTCTACCCTCTAATTACCTTGTCTGTCTGTATTTATCTGTTTACTTTTCTCTCCAGTATGCTCTTTGAGGAAGAAACTAAATTTTTTTTCATCTCTAGGGTCAAGAGTGCATAGTGTTTTGCATGGTGTTTAAGGGCCATATTAGTGAACCCTTGCATTTAAGTGTTCGTTTGAATTGAGCACAGCATCATGTTAACATGATGGCCAACTTCAGTGTGACTTGATATATAAACTTAAGTTTCCTACAACTAACCAAAAAGGGAGCTAAGTGTATCAGAAGTAAAGATGAATGATAGTTCAGTATTTCCCTAATTTTATGATTTACTGGACAGCTATAATATAAATCTTTCTAAAATAAATTAGCCTTCATAAGTGAATTGCAGAAAAAGAAAGGTGGTTTCTTAGCTAATGAGAAGTGCTCCCAGGAATATGAGGTAGCCTTGAAAACTGCACATGAGCAGAAATGGAAGAAGTGATTTCAATGAGTTTAATCAGGAAATTGTTCAGAACAAAGTTACAAGTATTTGGAAATTAAAATTCTTGTATCTTTATAATAATTTACATTTGTTTAGTTTTAAGGTTTGTAAAACACTTTCTTCATAAAAATCCTGTAAGGTCATTTCATTTAGAAAAAGATTTTCTGTATGTAATTTATTTTATTTTGATTCAAATCCATATTATAAATTCTTTCCCCCTGAATTTAGGGTTTACCCCAAATATTAATACAACTTTGGGCAAGTCACTTAACCTCAGGTAGCTCTCCATTTCTCTGAATTGCAGGACAATTGCCACTTTGCTTGGGTAGGAGGTTTCTCTTTGGGAGTTCCCTGTACCATTGAAATCACAGGTCTCTACTGGAAAAAATTCCTACAACCTTAATTGGTTGTATGATGTACCTTTTTTTTTTATCCTCTAATACAATGCTGCTTTTCTTAGAAATTTTAGAAGCTCTTTCCATTAGTCTAACTCCCCATCATCCTTTGATGTTGTAGAGGATTATTCTGATCAGGATAATTTAAAAATATAAATTAGGAACATATGTAGGGGGAGGCAATATAGAAGATCTCTTATATAGGTGAGCACATCCAAATGGACCTAGGAACGCCTTTCCTTCCCTAGTTACTACTGGAGATTTCCCTCCTTTTCATCTTTCCCATTTCCATTCCCCTTGTCACTGTTGACCCCACCGTTGACTAGAACTTAAGCTCTTTTTTTCCTTTACCAATCCAAGTTCTTGTTGGGATTATGTCGGTGTGTGTGTGTGTGTGTGTGTGTGTGTGTGTGTGTGTGTGTGTGTGTGTGTGTGTGTGAAGGAGAGACTGTGGTGAATGAAGGGAAACAAGAGAAAGAAAGGTAGCCACTTAATAGCTTTGTGATCTTGGATAAGTCTCTTCTGTAGGCTTTACTTTCTATATATGTAAAATAAGAGTATTGAGCTAGATATTTCCAAAGGTGTCTTCTAGTTTTAATATACTTAGATTTTGTGATTCTAAGGCAAATCTCATCTGATAACTGTCTCTCATAATGCCTCATCCCCAGTTTTCATTTCTTTTCCTTATAACAACCCCTATTTCCCTCTTCCCTAAAGAAGCCAAGACCAATAACTTAAGATTTGGGAGAGTCACTATTTTTTTTTTTTTTACTGTTTTGGGGTAGAGGGTAAATAGAGTTCTCTGTATTCTTCTGTTCTTTCTGCTGTGGAGATTATGTCTTTGCCCTTGACTCCTAAATCTATGTCTAGTCCTAATCTCGGTTCTGAGTTCTGCACGGCTACATTCTCAAATGCTTGATAAAAACCTCCATCTAGATGTTCAGTCTCCACCTCAAAATCAGCATGTCCAGAACTGAATTACTGATTTTCCCTTCAAAACCTACTTCTTTTCCCAACATGCCTTTTTCTGTAGACCACTATCTTCCCATTCACTTACTCTCATTCCAAAATGTGGAGTCTCTGACTCTTCCCTCTTCCTTGTCCTCCACAACGAGTCAGTTGTTAAATCTTGTCAATTCTTTTTCAGTAACATATTTTACATTCTTCCCTTCCTATCTGCTCTCATGCTATCCTGATCTTGAACATCTCGCTGGAACTATTGTACTAGCTTTTTAACTTGTCTCCCAGCCTTCAATATCATTCCTCTCTTATCCACCCTTCTGATAGCTGACAAAATTGTCTTCCTAATGCAAAGACCTTACATACTGACCCCATATCAAAAAACCTTAAATGGTTCTTTGTTACCTTTAGGATAAAATACAAATACTCCAGGTTGGCATTTAAAACTCTTCGTGATTTGGTCATAATATATCTTTCCAACCTTATTTTACTCCACTCTTCCCATATATTCTATAGGTCAAATTGGACTGTTCTTTGCTCCCTGAACTTATCTTACTTCTGCATTTCTTGTAACCAGTCAAGGCCCTGTACAGCATACACTGCTTCTCCATCTCTGCCTGTGGAGTGGCAGCGAGGGAGGGCAATGGATGGAGGGCTGAGCCTGGAGTTAGGAAGGCCTGGATCTAAAGGTAGCCCCCTTTACTAACTGTGTAATCATTGCCCCAATTTACTGTAAAAGAGCGACCACTGCCTGCTTATGTCTCTTGTTGCACTTTGTCTGGATCCTTGCGTTATCATGATGATAGGCCGTCTGTTGTAACGATCACTTATCTTAAGTCTCTCTCAGTTCATCTCAGTCTCTCCTTCATTGGAATGTAAGCACTTTAAGAGCAAGGTCTAGTTTTATTTTTTCCTTTTTCTTCTTCTTTGTAATCCCAGCACAGAACCTTTTAATCCCAGTGCAGGATCTTGCCTTTATTTTGGTGGAGGGGGTTCTTAACTTTTTTGTGTCATGGATCCCTTTGATGGATCCCTCTGCACCCCTTCTGAGAAAACTGTTTTGTTGCCCACATTCATGATTATAGGAAATTTTAAGTTTCAGTAAGAAGTTAGTGAAAATAAAGATGTCGTTTTTTTTCCCATTCAAAATAGGATGGGAATCCTCTGAAACTTGTCTGTGAACCTTTCAGAGGTTAGAAATTCCTGTATTAGAGGTTCTATGATATTATCACTCGTTGGTATTCCTTGCATTAGTGCAGATTACAACCCATCTAGGCCTTCTTGTTCTTGAGGATTCTTTTCCTATTCTTTTGTGAATCTAAAATGTCAGATACATCCAACATGTAGTAAGCCTTCATCTAGGTCTTTTTACCTTTTGTGGATGTTCGTAGAACATTTAGGCTGCCTATCTGTTATCCCTCACTCTGACCTCACAACTAATCCACCTACTTTTGTACACATGCATTTCCTTGTTGGTGTCCTTTATATCAAAATTTGTATATTATTGGAAATACGCTATGTTTTACTTGTGCTCCACCCTGAATCTTTTCATCACTCTTTGGCTTACCTGCAACTTTGACTGTTGTTCATGGCCCTGCAATGTCACCCAGAAAAGCAAGGTGTGTCTTGTGTCAGGGAGCAGCTTGGGATTCTTTAAAGCACTGTGCTCTTTCCCAAATGCAATTCGTCCCATGTTTCTGGTCTTTGTTTTATATCCAATTCATTTTCTGTCCCCGATATATGTACTGATAGAGTGGCCCTATGATTTCATGTCATAGTCTGGACAATAGAGATTTTTATTCACTTAGTTTTTCCTATATGGATGACTGGGTTGATTTTGAATTATTTTGAATAATCATGGATGTCATTGAGAAGGAATTGTAATGCCACAGGGTTTGATGCAATTAGCTTATCTGCTGCAATAGGAACATCTGGAGGACCTCACCATCTATCCTTTTTTCATTTGGATTCTGTGTTACACTTCCTCCATGAGAGTAGTAAATATTTTTGGCAACTTAACATCTTATTTTGTGTTTCTCTTAAGAACAGTCAGAAGAAGGTTGGTCACAGTTATTTCTATGGTTTCAATTATCTAATGGATCTTGCCTGATTTTAGCATTTGTATGAAAAGTTCTTTGTTGGAGGAGATTGTACCTTGCTCTACTAAGTCAAATGCCTATTTGTAATCAACAAACAATAAGCATGACAAAGTTTTGCATTCTTTTCACCTTTTAGTTCATTGTATGACTAAAGCTGTGGTTTGATCATAGAAAATAATTTATGAAAGTCAGCTTGTGTTTTCACCAAACTTTGATATGTTTAGATAGTTTTCATGAGGTTAATGTAAGGGTGAGAAAGTAGGCATATTCTTCTGTTGTATACCCTCAGTTGCCTTTTTTGGGGGAGATAATAATAATGTCATAGAGACAGGAAGACCTGGTAAGTCCTGTTTCACTCCCTGGGGAAATTGCTTAACCTCTTAGTGCCCCAATATGACACTCTAAAACTAAACCATAGAGAAGTTGCTGCTCCATGTTGATTGAAGACATTCTCTATACCACTGAAATCACAGGTCTGGGAAAAAATATTGTCTATCATTTTTCCCATTCTTATGATACCTTCCCTTGACTACAATATTTTGTAAAATAATCCATCAGCAATTTCAAGATTGTGCCATCTACTTCCATAGTGATGAAAATGGAGTAGTGGAAAAGCATCAGAAGATGTTAAAAGTAGTGTTTTTAAAGCATCTATAAATATTAACGTAGTTGTGGGTGTTATAAATGTCAGATCTTTGGCCAATGATGAAACGATTAATGTATTATTAGAAGAATTAAACCACATTAGTATTGCTTTTCTTTTTGTAAGTGGAGTTAGAATATATAAGAAGTTAGACCTAAAAGGAAGACTGGCTCTTTTGAAAAAGCAAACAAAAAGAGGTTGTGGAGTTGATTTCATTTTGCATACATAAATCAGAAAGTGTTCTGTGGGATACTGTCATCTTACCTTTCAATGCCCATGATGAGGATAAGGAAAAGGATCCCCATGAAGATAAGCCATCATTTTTGTAACTGGTAAAGAGCTAGAGAAATTTCACAAAGAACTCAAAATTCTAGTTAATATCTATCATAATATTAGGTTATCATCAGTACAAAAGTGGGTATATGGAATGATGGTGACAAATATATTGGAAAATACAGTTCAGTTTTGGAGAAAACAAATGGAGGCCAAATGCCAAAAGCCCAAGGTCAAAGACTACTCAGAAACCTCATCCCTGTATGACATGAAGACTTGCTTCAGAAAGAGAGTACAATTCCACAACTGTGATATATCAGCTGTAACATATCAGTCTGATGTTTTGTAGACTTCCATTTTTAGCCCATCTTAGAGCTTCTGACTCCAGTTTTGGGGTTAATGAGGTTAGAAAATTCACCTAGATAATGGATACCTACACTCTGTGTTTTCTGTATGCTTGCCCATGTAGACATACAAAGCCAGTTCAATGGCCCCTTTGGTAATGGCTGATATCACCAAACCAACACCATCTGTTCTGAAGACAGTTAATGGCTGCACCCTTGACCTTGAATCTGTTAATCACCTGTCTTCATCAGTGGACCTCACTGATAATCTGCCTGGATTCATTCACCAGTGGTTCACATGCTCTCACTCCTTATGATTCTCCAATTCCAGCAGTCTATTCTGCCATTTCTACCTATCTTAACTCAATTGAAAAGTAAGAAATGTAAAAAAAAATCATCCTTTAGCATGACTGGAGAGCTACAAGGTGGATGCCCTCAACAGAAACCTTGTCAGAGCAGTGGTTTTAAGGGGACAGATGATGAATCCAGAGTTGGGTCTATTGAAGTTTGGACGTCAGTAGGATTTCTAGGGAGAGAAGTCCAGCAAGGCCTTGGAGATGTGGGAATAGTGTTCAGAAGGGCCATTAGGAATAAATACATAAGTTTGGAAGTCTTCTAAAAGAACATGATTGTACTCAGGGGAGTAGATGAACTTCCCTAGGGAGAAAGTTTAGAGAAAGAAAAAGAGAAAGCCTATATGTTAGCACTTTGCAGGACATTCATGTTTAGAGGGTGAAAGGAGGGGAGATAGATGATGAACCATAGGAGGAGATGGAAGCAGAGGAGTCTGATTGGTAGGTGAACCAGAAGAGGACAGTGTCATAGGAGACAGTATCCAGGAAGAAGAATGAAAAGGAGTCAAGTGTTAAGAGATGCAGTGAGATCAAGAGGAAAAGGACCAAGGAAAGGTATTCAGTTTATGCAGGTAAGAGTTCTCAGGTAACCTTTGAGTGATTATTCTAAAATATTATTGGATAGTATCTCCTTAAATAATACTTTCAGTTTGCCTTCCTCATAAACATTTCTCTACTATGTCTGCCTCCCAAAGAGAACTTTGATTTTCAGAACATTGATCATAGTAATGGTCTCTTTACTAAATATTTATTTCCTTCAACTGCCAAGCTATGAGGTTTGGAGGGCTTTTTTTCCCCCCTCACACTTACGTTGTGGTTGTCTCAGACAACTTGCCTTCCAGCATGTTATGTCTAGGAATTTGTCAGTTTCAAAAAAAAAAAGAAAAAAAAGAAAGACTTATGACCCTGGATCTCTGTGGGTCGCTCCATCCCAAGAGAACTGAATAAATTTTACCTGTCGTTGTTGGAGGTCTCCCAGTATTATTTGATGGAATTCAGTGACTGTGGGCTGTGCTTGGAGAACTTTGGCTCCTTTAACATGTCCTTGAAGTCTTGTCTTTTGTTGGTTTGTTTCATTTATCAATTTCAGTTTTTCTCAGGTTGTACTACCATTATTACTCTGATAATTCTGCTCTTTGTATTTTTATGTTTTTTGCCCTGGATTCCCTTTTGGTTTTCCTCATCTACCACACAGGGTTGTTGTTAAGGAAAGTTCTTTGTAAAGGCAAACCCAATATGAATCTGTGGTTCCTTAATTTTTGATATGATCGGTTTTGTGACTCAGATACTTGTGTTATTCCTGATTTCCAAATCAAATGAACAAATGTATAAATACATATTCAATGTAAGGAATGGTGGTGGATATATAAATATGGAAGGTCTGATTCCAGTCTTCCTAGACCTCAGACTCATTACCAACACTTAGAAGTTGTGATGTTGAGCAAGTCACTTCAGTTTCCTCATCCGTAAAATGTCATAATAATACTTGTTCTGGCTACTTCACAGGTGTTTTGTGGTTTATATACTGTCTAAATTTTAAACTTTAACTGTTATTAAGGAAACAAGACAAACCTGTGAAATTTAAATGTATGTGTATTCATCTATGTGATATATGCATCTATCTATCTATCTATCTATACCTACCTATCTAATCTGTCTCTGTTGGTCTATCTATCTAATCTGTCTATCTATCTGTCTGTGTCTATCTCTCTCTCTCTCTCTGTCTGTGTGTCTGTCTATCATCTATCTGTCTATCTCTCTATCTATGTCTGTCTCTTTATCTCTGTCTCTATCTAGCTATCATCTGTCTGTCTGTCTATCTGTCATCTACCTATCTATCTCCATCTATCTCTCTATCTCTGTCTGTCTGTCCATCTCTCTCTCTCTCTCTCTCTCTCTATCTTATGTTTATCTCTTTCTTTATCTCCATCTCTATCTATCTACCTCTCTATCTATCTCTCTATCTATTGGTCTATCTCTGTCTGTCTGTCCATCTATATATCTCTCTCTCTCTATGTCTATCTCTTTCTTTATCTCTATCTCTATCTATCTGTCTACCTATCTACCTCTCTTTCTCTCTATCTATCTCTATCTCTCTATCTCTGTCTGTCTGTCCATCTATCTCTCTATCTCTATCTATCTATGTCTATCTCTTTCTTTATCTCCATCTTTATCTATCTGTCATCTGTCTGTCTATCATCTACCTATCTATCTCCATCTATCTATCAATCTATCGATCTATCTATCTATCTATCTATCTGTCTGTCTGTCTATGTTAAAGAACAGGGCTTTGAGTGAGGAAAACCAGGGTTCAAGTGCTCTCTCTGGTTATGTGACCATGGCTAAGTCACCTAATGTCTCAGAGCCTTAGGCAGCCCCGTAAGACTCTTAAGTTGTAGCAGGGTTGTTGATCTTCATTGGTAAATACAGTTTTCTCTTCAGGAGTTACTAAAGTCAGTGAAATCACAATTCTGCACCAAAAATACAGTGTAAATAGTATCTTTTCGACTTCCAGCTTTATTGTCATCAGACTTTCTTTAATGAAGCCATGGTGCCATCGATGGGAATTTCCTTTTCATCCCGTGAGATTGTTTTCTACATCCTCCCATAACTTTTCCCTAAGGGTTCTAACCAGCATGGCTGAGGCCTTCCTCCGGGTCTTTCAGCATTGTGGTTGTACCAGGGTAGCACTCGGATTGTGTGTTAGCCCATGCTCTTGTGACATTACAGGTCTTCTTTTTCTGATCACAATAATAATTTTTATCATTTGGATCAGAGGTGTCACACATGGTCAGCTGGGGAACTAGATTAAATATAATAGAATATAGTTAATGTGTAGTGCACAGGAATCCTTATAGACAATTTAATAACCTATTTCTATTTGAGTTTGACACGGATCTGGATACTATATAACAGCCATAAATATATACATAAATTAATAAACAGTACATGTACACACATATAAATTTTTGAAAAAAATTTTTATCTTTTAAATCACCTTTCTCTTTCTCTTCTCTCCCCCTCCATTCAGAAAGCCATCCCTTAAAACAAAGGTTAAAAAAGAGAGGAAAAAACCCAAAGTGATTCAATAAAACCAACACATTAGCAAAATCTGATTTATGTGCAGTGTTCTCCCACTTCTACAAAGGAGACAGAGTGGTACATTCTTCTGTCTCTTCTTTCGCACCAAGATTGCTCATTCTAGTTACACAGCCTTTAGTTTTAAGTGTTTTATTGTTGTTCATATACATTTTTGTAGTTGTTAACATATATTGTTTTCCTGGTTTTGCTTACTTCACTTTCATCATTTAATGTCTTCCTCTTTGTAATCTTGATTTTCATCATTTATTATCTATCGTCATTGTTCATTAATATTCCATTACGTTTAAGTACTCTAATTTGTTTAGTCATTTAACAGCTAATGGACATATACCCTGTTTCTAATTCTTTGCTGCTACAAAAAGTGCTGCTACAAATATTTTGGCCTATATAAGACCTTTCTTTCTGTCATAGACCTCTTTAGGGAAAATGCCTAATAACAATGTTTCTGGCTCAAAGAATACAGGTATTTTAATCACTTTCTTAGTACATTGTCATATTGCTTTCCAGAATGTGTAGACCAATTCATAATGCCACTCACGGTGTGTATGTGTGTGTACGTGTTTTTCTACAACTCTTCCAATATTAACAATTCCCATATTTTATCATTTTTGCTAATTTGTTGAATGCGAGGTGAAGTCTCAAGTTGTTTTGATTTTTATTTCTCTTATCATTAATGATCTGGAACGGTGTTCCATATGGTTGTTAATAATTTGCAATTCATTGAGAGCTGTTTGTTCATGTCCATTGGGGAATGAATCTTGGTCTTAAGTATTTTAGTTCTCTCTCTCTCGGAAATCTATCTATCTATCTATCTATCTATCTATCTATCTATCTGTCTGTCTGTCTGTCTGTGTCTGTCTACCAATCTGTCCATCTATCTGTCTGTTCTTCCTATCTTGGATAAATATATGCATATCTCTTTTCAGAGATAATTAATTAAAAATTTTTTTTACAATGACTTCCTTTCTTATCCTAGTTGATTTTATACATGAAAAAACTTTTTAGTCAGAGAGTCAATAAGCATTCATTAAATGCTTTCTATGTGCCAGGCACTGTGCTAAGCAGTAGGGATACAAAGAAAGGCAAAGGACCATTCCTGTTCTTGAGGATTTTGGTCTGACGGAGGAGACAGCATGCACACAATCACATATAAACAAACTGCATGCAGGATAAATAGGAAATAATCAGCCGAGGGAAGGCACTAACATGAAGTGCCATCGAGGAAAGAATTCCTGTAGAAGGTGGGATTTTAGCTCGGACTTTAAGGTAGCCAGGGAATCCAGGAGGTGGAGGTAAGAAGAGATAGCCTGACATGGAGGACAGCCGGCAAAAATGCCCGGAGATGGGAGATGGAGTGTATTTTCTAGGGAGTGTCATTGAGTCAAAGAGTATGTGGTGGGTATAAGGTGAGTATAAGGTATAAGAAACTAGAAAAGTGGTGGGGCTGGGGATAGGTTATGAGAGACTTTGAATCCCAAGCATAGGATTTTATATTTGATCCTGAAGGTAGATAAGGAGCCATTGGAGTTCACTGAGTAGAGAGATGACATGCTGCGACCTGCGCTTTAGGAAAACTGCTTTAGTGGCTGAATGGAGATGATTGGGAGTGGGGAGAGACTTGTGGCAGGGACATCTGCTAGCAGGCTGTTGCAGTAGTTCAGGCATGAGGGGATGTGGATCTGTACCAACATGGCAGCAGTGTGAGAAGAGAGAAGGAGGCATGTATGAGAGCCATTACGAAGATAAAATTGACAGACTTTTGTAATCAGAATGATCCGTTTTGTTTTTTGTGATTACTTCTGTCTTTTTTCTTCTGCCCTCTAGCTGTAGCTGTGAGAGGTATCTGATCTGGGCCTCTTCTAATTTTTCCATGCTCTGACCTTTAATATTCAGGTTACATACTGGATGATATCGTTTATGCCATTACTTGCATGCACGTCAACATTGGTAATGTCTCGCAGCACACAATGTCTCTCTGTTACTCTTTAGGAAACCCATAGTTTTGGTTTTCAGGGACTGTATTGTTCTTAGATTCAAAGACATCATTTGTCAGGATTCTCTTTCAGAGTACCCTAACTTGCCAGCAGGGGCAACCGGTTACTCACCCAACTAATTGATGCTAGCGTACCTTTTAGAACAGAAGAATTATGGCTCTGAGGTCCAAACAGAAAAGGTTTATTAAGGTCTCTCTATGGGGAAGCCTTAAAGCCATATCCTAAGGCAGGTTTCCAAGATACCTCCAAGGCCTAGGTCTTATATATACCCCAGATCCACATACCACATGTGACAGAGCCCAGCTGAACAGAATTGTGAGAGGGGGAGTGCAATCACAAGGGTATGAAGGTCCCAGGGTGTGGAGACGCCAATCAGGAACAGCAGGTAACCCTACGCAAGAGAATCTTGAGCAATGCAGTATCCCCTGGCCAGGAACAGTGCAATATGCTCTGACCTCCACGTGACCCAAGTAATTCCCAGGCCTCAAACACTTCCCTGTGCCATGACACAACTGCTTACAATCTTGCACATATTTTCTGAGCCTCACAATCATTGCCAGAATATTGGTATGAAAAGGATGATTTTTATTTTAAGGAGTGTCTTGGGGATGTTGGAAGGGCTGCCATAGATTTAGAGTTAGAAGGGACCTCATGGCATCTAGTCCAGTCCTTTCACTTTATAAATGAGGAAACTGAGGGCCAGGGATGCTAATTAACTTGCCCAATATCACATTGATAAAAAGTGTCTGAGGTGTGAGTGATCTCAGGTCCTCTGACTCCAGATCCATAAACAGGAGTACCTGGAGGAACTCCTACCCCCCAGCCCTGCAGGAAATTTCATTTCTATTTGGATGCTTTACCGGACACATTCCCTGACAATGATGAACATCTTTGACTGGCACAAATCTTTATTTTATGGCATGTTTGATTGAAATTGATAATTGAAGTATCACTGAACATATTTGTCTTTGTTTTTGCATCTAAAGAAAACTTATGATTTTTAACATATGCCTTCGAGACATGGCTAGATTTCATTTTACCAAATCAAATGCCATTTTATTGTCAACAGGAAATAATCACGGTGAGATTTTGTCTGCTCTGCACGTTTCAATTAATTGAGTAACTGTGAAGATGTGGTCTGATGCAGAATATAGTTTGTGAAAGCCTGCCTGTTCCCTTTTCATATTTTCTTCAAGGTTACCCTATATATATGTAGATCTTTCTCATAAAGATTTTATAGAAATAAAGGTATCTAGATTAGTAGTTACTGATGTCCTCATAGTAGTCTTTTTGAATAGTAATGCCATTTATAATTTTTTCCAATTATTTAAAATCTTTCAGGTTTTTAAAAAATTTTAATATTTAATTTTTTCCCAATTGCATGAAAAAGAATTTTGAATTCCAAATTCTTTCCTACTCTTCTTTTCCCCCCCCATCATTGAGAAGGCAAACAATTTGATAAAAGTTATACATGTGCAGTCATGTAATACATATTTCCATATTAGTCATGTGAAGTCTTTCAGATTTCTTAAGAATCAGCCTTATCAAAATTTTGCCACGTCTAGAGTGGATTTCCTATATATGTATACTTGGTCTGGTCCAGCTGTTTTCCAGGCATAATATTCTTTAGTGCCATTTCTAATTCCTATTTAGCTTTTGGGGACTGTTATGTTATGGTCTATTTGCACTGTCATAAGTAAGAAAATGGTTTGTCATAGAAGTGTGTAGATCTCTTCCAATCTGATGTTTGTTGTCCTCCTAGGTCCCTCTTTAAATGTTGTGGGGATGGTCTGGCTTATCTGAGTTTCATGCCAAACATTCTGCCAGCTCCTTTTTCCCCAGTGCCTTTGTTCATTGGTGAGGCAGCATTGCTCCTCATCTCCCACTGTCGTCCTCCATAGGGTTTAGTAATTGAGTTAACATTATAAACTGTGGCTGCCCTTGTCTTCTACCTCTCTCCTTTTGGTAAGGAGAGGAAATGATTGCTGACTGGGGTGGTTTTGGGGCTCTTTTGTTTTCTTTGTTAGTGTAATTGCTTTGTATTGGTTAAACTTCTGTAGGAAATTATGCTAGTCAGTGTCATGGTTTTTACCTTTAGCCAGTCAAAAAAAAATAGGTCAGGTTGAAGCTCTTGTGATTGCATGCCATATCATCTTCTCAGGACTTTTTTTTTTCCTTCTTCGAAGTTGGCGGGCTGAATAGGCAGCTGAATTGGTCAATAAGTGCTGAGGATCCAAAGAAAGACAAAATCAAAATAAGCAAAACAAAAAATAAGCCTGACTCTCAAGGAGCACCCAGTTTAATGGGGAAGACAACATGCAAATAATTATGGACAAATGATATTGATGTTGTTCATTCATTTCAGTTGTGTCCAACTCTTTGTGACCCCATTTGGGGTTTTCTTGGCAAAGATACTGGAGTGGTTTGCCATTTCCCTTTCTAGCACATTTTACAGATAAGGAAACTGAGGCAAACGGGGTTAAGTCATTTTCCCAGAGACACATAGCTAGTAAGTATCTGAGGCTGGATTTGAGTTCAGGGAGATGAGTCTTCTTGATTCTCGTCCCAGCACTCTATCCACTGGGCCACCTAGCTGCCCAGAAATGATATATATATAAGATAGATTAAAGATAATCAACAGAAGGAAGACATTAACATTAAGAAGGGGAATCGGGAAAGGCTTCTTGTCGAAGGTGGCATTTTAGCTGGGACTTGAAGGAGGTAGAGATGAGGAAAGAGAATTCCAGGCATGGGGAACAGTTCAGACCTGGAGTGTCGTGTTTGAGGAGTAGCAAGGACAGTGTCCCTGGATCACAGAGTATAAGGTGGGGACATGAGATTATAGGACAGAAGGGAGTAAGATGTAAGAAAATTGGGGGGAATAAGATATTAGAAAACTGGAAAGGTCAGATTATCAATTTGAATGCCAAACAGATGCTTTTATTTTGTTACTAGAGGTGGTAGGGCGCTCTTGGAGTTTATGGACTTGGGGGTAATATAAGTAACTAGTCAGTGTCAATATTTTGTCCTCCAACCAATCCTCCTTTTTTAATAGGTCAGGTTGGAGCCGTTGTAATTACACATCATATTGTCTTCTCGTAGCCTTTCTTCTGAGTTGTTAATGATTTTGATATTTTCTCTGACAAGTTAAATGAGTGGACTGCATAGGCAGCTGATTCAGAAATGAATTCCATCCTGGAAGCCTTTTGTTTCCTGTTGAGATATAGTTAGTTTCATTTTTTTGTGATGTTCAGCATTGACCATCTTGTTCAGTGCTCACCATCTGACTCTTGTAGAAAGTATTTACGAATATAGGCATAGCGTTTATGTATAATGTATAAAGTCCCTTTCTTAATCTGGAAACTTATTTTCTGACTTTTTAAAAAACGATTCTTCCTTGTACACATGTTCATTGAAGTTTCCGAAGTAGTTTGAAATATCATATTATTTGTAGAATTTCTCTACCTCCTATAAATTTTGGCACATAAGCTATAGTTATTTTTTTTATTTTTATTTTTATGGGTGTCTTAAGTTCGATAGTAAAATAGCCAAGCGTCCCATGAGATGATTATTTTTGTGCCTCTTGGGTTGGATTAAGCCAACTCCTTTATTTGTCTCTCCCAAAACTTGTAAACGATCTTTCCATTTTGTTCTATCTTCTTTATGTCTTTTGGCATTGAAATGTATTAGAAAGAGTGTTGGACTTAGAGACAGTTTGCTTAGGTTTGCTTTCCACCCCTGTCACCTACCACCTGCATAGCCTGGTCAAGTCATATAACCTGTCAGAGCTCTCTTTTCCTTCTCTGTAAAATGGGATAATAATGACTATAATGCCTACATTGCAGGAATATCCGTAAGGCTCAAATGTATGTAGAGCACTTATGAGACACTATAAATAAATCACCCATTATTATTCATTTACATTGAAACAGTCAATGTTGATGTAGTTTAATTCCTCAGTAGTATATTTGCTAATGGTCATTAGACAGTAGTCTCTCATTTAAATACCCACAGTGAATATTTATAGCTGGTTTAAAATATGTATAATGTTTATCATCCTCTGTCCCATTTTCTAATATTCTACCTTTCATTATTATGGAAATGGAAGGAGGCCTCACAGGACTGAGGATCTTTCATTTTTCTTTGTCTTGTTGATTAGCATTGTCAGAAAATTCATCATCTACTGGCCACCCTACAGATGATGAGAGTCTTCATATTGAGCTAGGGTGTTCTTTGAATAGCAGGCCCAGCCTTTGACTGGGCTGTGATCAGAACCTTTTCCAGCATGATTGAATCTGTCAGAGCTTGTACTCCGTTGGCATAGGCACTATCCTATATGAGATTACTTGCCGAATGAGTTCAAAGGAGAGAGAGATCACTTTGGGTTGGAATGCTGGGGAAGGATTTATGGAAGAGGTGGCAATCTGTGGTAGGTATAGTCAGTAATTTTAGGGCTGGGAAGGGATCTTTGAGGTCATGTAGTTTTATCATTTGATTTTACAGGTGAGAAAACTGAGCCTCAGAGAGGAAAATAACTTCCCCCAGGCACATGGCAAGACTATTATATTCTGTAAAAGGAATGGCTTAAAAGTTTGAAGGAGTAACCTGTTAAAGCAAAATATACCCATAATGGGGAAGTGGGAACTTTTTATTTGCAAGCTGGGTCATTTCTATAATTGCAATGTATGTTGCCTCTACTTAGAGATGCCACCAATCAGTAAACAAACGTAGCACTTAGTATGTGCCAAGCACTGTGTATCCCACGTAATGGGCATGCAAAGAAAAAGCAAAAACAGCCCTGCCTCAGGGAGCTTATGTTCTAATGGGAGAGACAGGATAAACACCGGAGATAGTGAGAGATTAGGGACAAGAAAGCTTTAGAGGGGAAGGCACTCACTCTCCTGTGGAGAGACCAGGAGAAACCTTTTGTAGAAGGTGGTGTTTGAGTTAAGTCTTTAAGGAAGCTAGGGATCCTAAGGAGGGAGAGCATTCCAGGTGTGGGGGATAATCAGTGCGAGGACACAGAAAGGAGATAAGAGTTATGTGTTAGGAACAATGTGTAGGCCATTATGGCTGGATTATCTGTTGTCTAGAGGGGAGGGATGGGCAAAAAGACTGGAAATACAGGAAGTCTTAAAGAACTTTAAAAGTCAAATACTGGAGTTTATATCTGATTATAGAAATAATAGGACATGACTAGAGTACAACTGTGGCGTAATATGGTCAGACCTATGTTTTAAGAAGATAAGGATGGATTGAGGCAGGGAGACTTTTGGCAGGGAGTACAGTTAGAAGGCTATTGCACTATTCCAAGTGAAGGGTGATGACAGGCTGAGCTAAAGTGATGGCTGTGTGGATGGAGGGAAGGGACTATGGATGAGAAATTTTGGTAAAGTAGAAATTATGATACTGATATAGTTTGATTTCTCTAGTTGTGTGTCTGCTGGTTGGACAGAGAGATCACATTTAAAAACTTAGAGTCAATATTTATAGGTGACCAAAAATCTGTGGTGGTGGTGTTGTTGCTGTCACAAAGATCTTCAAAGATCCTTTAAGTGAGCCTGTAGAAACTGAGCTTATATCCTAATTAATTGTTCAGTCATTTAGTTGTGTCGAACTCTTCATGGCCCCATTTAAATTTTTTTTTTTTAGCAAAGATATTGGAGTGGTTTGACATTTCCTTCTGCAGATCATTTTACAGATGTGGAAACTGAGGCAAATAGAATTAGCGGATTTGCCCATGGTGACACAGCTCATAAGTGAACATTGGAACTCATAAAGAGGAATCTTCCTGACTCCTTAGTACTCTATCCACGGCACCATCTAGCTGTCCCAAAATATGTGGTACCGTGGCAAAAGTCGTAAGAGAGCTTCTTTCCTTTTTCTATGACTTTCTCCTTAGTTTAGAGAAGTCATATAGAGAGTTTTTATTATAGTGTTGATTATTGTGCCTACTGCAGTCAAATTACAATGTTGTACTTCCCCTTGCTATTCAGGGAAAGTGGAGAAAACTGGAGCCTTGGTGGTACAGCTGTATTTTTTTGTTATGTGCATTCGTTTAAGCACCCTGAGTATTCCAGTGTAGTTAGTACTAATCAGTTAAACATCAGGCATTAATTAAGCGTCTGTCACGAGCCAGACACTATGCTAAGTGATACAAACAGAAGATAAAAATGAAAGTCCTTGACCTCAAAGAGCTTATATGCATAAGATGTCTGTCAGTTTCATAAAAATGGGGGCGATAATGCTATCTGGTAGTGCTTACTTTACAGGGTGGTTGTGGGTTTCAAGTGCTATAATGTATATAAACACATATTGCAGACTTTCAGCAGCCTGCTTAGCCTGTGTCTGTCTCAGTTTCCTCATCTATCAAATGGAGGTAATAATAGCACCTCCCTCACAAGTGGGTGTGAGGATAAAATGGGATCACATTTGTAAAAACTTAGATATATATGTACATATATATTATTAAATGTCAGTTGACATTATTTTAGTATCTTATAATGTTCCTGTATGTAGGATCCGTGGAAAGACATAGATAGGAGTTGTATAGAATGAGAGGGATTGTAATCCTTACTAATGGACGTATGGTACCCAGATCATGAATACATAGAAACATAACAAAATTTCAACATGATCGTAGCATTTAGAGCTGTACGGGACCTTTCAGATCATCTAGTTCAGTCTCCTCATTTTTTTTTAAAGATAAGGAAACTCAGAAATAGAGTTGCCTTGTCACTGAGAGGGTACAGCCAGGGACCCTGAAGGTTGCTAGGATTCTCTAGAATTAATTATTTTGTGTGTCCCCTTGCTGCATGTCTATTTAACTTCAATACTTCATAAGATCTAGGCTTCTATTGGACTGCACACTCTTTCTACCTCTACAGATTGCAGTCCTTTTGTAACAACAAAGATTGTTTGATGATTTTCTGTGACCAAACAGATTAATCACTTATTGAGCTAACTTCTGATGATGGAATTTGTTTTGAATACTTCCTTGGTTCATAATCAGCCGCCCTCATAGAGAGGAAGTGTGGTGTAATAGAAAGAGCTTCAGAGTCAGGGACTGTGGGTTTGGTTATTAACTGCCAGTTGTTCTCTTTGTGACCTTGGGCCAGTCACTTAATCTTTTTAGACCACAGTTCCCTGATCTATAAAATGAGATTGGATTAGGTCGGGGGGGGGGGGGGGGGGGTTAACCCTTTTTTGTGTCATGGATGCCTTTGGCAATCTGGTGAAGCCTGTGGACTTCTCAGAATAATATTTTTAAATGTATACAATAAAATACGTATGATTACAAAGGAAACCAATTACATTGAAATAAAAATATAACTTATTTTTTGTCCAAATTCCTGGACCCCTTTAAATGAACCCTAGGTTAAAGACTCTGGATTAGGTGACTTCTAAGGTCACTTCGAGCTTGAAAAGCAGATAGTAATGATTTATTATAATTTGCAAAGTACTTTCCTCACAACATTTCTGTGAGTTAGATAGTTTCATTTTATAATTGTATTCCAGGCACTGGAGCTGGCTTGTGCCAATGCACAGAGGTGGGGGGAGATGGCTTATCAAGTCAGGGGAAGAGTTAGTAGGCCAAATGGGGAGAATGTAGAAGGGGTGAATGGGAATAATGTAAAATAAGGTTTAAAAGGTTGATTAAAGGCAGGTTATGGATTGTCATAATCTTAAATGCCAGGCTAATAAGGAGTTTGTATTTAATCCGGAGACATTGAAGGCTTTTGAGCAGGGGAATGACATGATTGAATTTGTGCCTTAGGAAGATTATTTTGGCAACTGTGTGAAGGATAGATTTGGAGAGGAGAGAGACTGGAATCTGGGAGACCAATTAGGAAGCCTTTATAATCATCCAGGTGAGTGGTGATAAAGGTCTAAACTAGGTCACTGGGGAGTAGGGAAGGATTGGAGAGATTTTGTGGAAACGGAATTGACATTCCTGGGTGAAGCACCTTGAGTTCCCAGAATAGTTACTCCAGGCTTAAGGTGCTCTGTGAATCCATATCTATATAATGGCTCATGAGGCCCAAATGTTGTTTCCTTTTTTTTTTTTAATCGATGAGAGGAAACATTTAGTTCAAAGAAAGACGTATAATAAAATAACGTAGTGAGACAATTTGCAATGAAAAATTTCTTCCACGTAGTATACCTTTTCCCACAAATATATACATATCAGTAGTAAGAATGAGCATGAAAGGGACTGTGTACGAGGGTCTCAAATGTGTAAAATATGTATAGAAGAACATTTTGCATCCCTGATATGGCAGGATCCATGTTTTCTGGTGATGTCATAATGTTGTTCTCACTAGGCTTATTCTTTGATGAACACATTGTATCTGCTGAGTATATTCCTCCAATTAGCACTTCTGGACTCTTAGTCAGTGCTTCTGTGCTCATCTCTTTAAGGTTAGTCTCGTTCTGCTAATCATGGCCAAAAGCTCATGCTAACAGACACTACACACAGCTAACAAAAGCTATAGCGCTCCCAAGATAAGATTAAATCTTTCCTTTTTGACCCATGGACTAGACTGGAAATTAAAGCCTTCTGTCACAGATAATTATGTGTTTTGAGATTAAGACAGTTTGATACACTCCTTAGACTTCCTTTGGTTTAGCTGCAAATTATTTTGAGCCATATCAAAAGGTAGGCTAAGGACACTAGGTTCTATCCACCTAGCCCAAATTCCTGTCTTTATTATGCATGTCTATGGGTAGCAGTCTTGAGTGTTTTGATACTGGATTTGTGACTTATAAACAATTTTGGTAAAGTTATAATATAATGCTAAAATATGTATAGTGTTTGATATTTCCATTCAGAAGTCACTACAAGTCTTTCAAGTCTAAGTTTTCCAACAGTCTTTTATTTTCTTTCTTGCTTATTTTCTTTGTTAGGATTATCTATCTCTGAGAGAGGAATAATAGTTAAAGATTCCTACAATTATACTATGACTTTTTTTTTTTGCAGTTTGTTTAGCTTTTCCTCTAAGAACTTAGATGTCATGCCAAAGATATTTAATAGAGTATTATTTCTTTGTGGTTCCTTAAAGTATAATGTAGTTTCCCTGTTTATTTCTCATGACTTGTCAAGTTTAATTATTGCATTATCTAAAATAATGATTATAACTGCTACTATTTTTAATTGTCTGAAGTATAGTAAATTTTGTTGGAATCTAATTCAACAAGTATTTATTAAGTATCGTCTATGTATAATAAACTGTTTTAGGTGCTATAAAAACAAACCAAAAAAGCCAAATCTTTCCCTCAAGGTACACCAGCTTTCATTTTCATACAAGAAATGTATGTAATGTAAATAAATGGAAAAAAGTACAAACTCAACAATAATAAAATAAAATAATAAGAATAATAAGAAAAACAAAATTAATAAAATAATGAGAATAAAATCCAATAAAATAATACATACAAATCCCAGCAATTTGCTGTATATAAGAAATGCAGTTGTTGCCTTTCTTAATCCATTCATATTTAAGGTTATAATTATTTTTTGTTTTCCTCCATTTTTTTCTTCCTCTTCCTTTAAGAAAGAACATGGTCTCCTTTCCTATAGACCTTCCCCCCTGTTACCTTGCCTTAGCCCATGATCCTTGAATTTACTTGTAATACTATTCTTTTTTTCTTATATCTTTTTTACTCTACTTATTCTCTGCCAAGAGAAGAGTAGAATTTACAGTCTTGCTCTTTTCCCCTCCCTTCCCCATCATTTCACTCTCTTAATTTCAGGAATATTCAGTTGTGGAACCCCTTTTGCAAAAAGTGTTAAAATATTGCATTCTTTTTCATAATCTTCTCCTCTTCTAGGCTATTCTGGAGTCCATTTTTCTATTCATTTGTGTTGCATTTACTGCATATTCTTTTATCTTTCAATGTCTCTTACATAACATGGAGCTTTTGGAAGGCAGATTTCTTCTAACCATTCAGTCTGTTAGTTTGATTGTGATTGTAGATGCTATTCATTTTCTCCTTCCCTATTTCCTTTTAATTTTTTTCAAAACATTTATGTTGGTTCTTCTAAGGAGTCACTCTCAGAAATATTAATTTATGAATGAGGCATTGTTGTTAAAATCATTCTTTATTTTTTATTATGATTTACATCATGCAAAAGTGTTTATTTTCTTCTCCTTGTAATTCTTGTTACTTTAAGTTTTTTTTAATGTTTTGTGTTGAGGTTGTGCGGCTGAGACAAACTTTCACTTAATCATCTTTCTGGAAGAAGACAGGGCAGTGGTTGAATTGGTTAAGTTTAAGTTCAAGACTGTGAAGGGGGGAAAGTGGTATCAGATTAGGGGTTCTGAACTAAGAGGACAGTGAGAGATAGGGTTAAGACAAAGAAGATTTAAGAGGAGTAAGGTAGTAGGTGAAGATAGAAGAGCAGATTGTGATCAGAAAGGAGAATTTCAAAGTTCAAAGTCATGGAAGCAGAATTCCTTTAGGTATGACCCTTTGAGTATCTGAGATGATGCAGATTTTTAAATCATAAAGAATTCAGGAGGTTGATGAGCTGGGAGACCAAGGGTTTTTGAAGAGACTTCAATGTTGTCTTTGTGCATCCTTCATTCTCAAAGAAGACCAATGATATCATGTGATATCATGACTTTTTAAAGATTGTCAGCCTCACTGTCTCTACCAGAGTCATCAGAGTCCAGTGGCATACAAAAGTTAAGAGTATTGGTGATGTCCTAGGATGCAGTGGGTGACTCTGACCCTTCTAAATGAAAGTTTTCCCAGGTCTCAATTTGTCTGAGACAATGCTCATTCCGTAAGTAAGAGCTAGGTAAGAATTGAGATAAAAGATGGCCTAGTTTACCATCACAAAAATAGCAGAGAGGGAAAGACCCCCAGAGTTTCTGGCCAGAACAGAAAATATTTGCTGTTTACACATGTTCTAAATCATCAAAACCTAAACAATAAGCAATAGAGGTTTGGACTGGCGGCTGTTTTTGGCCATTTAGTGAAAGCTAGAGTGGTGTCAGTTTAAATGCTTAGTCAAATAGCTCTATTTGAATCACAACGGACTTATAAAAAACCTGTTGTTTCAGAGCTATCTTTCAAGAAATCGTAAATGGAAAATGCACAGGAATAAAAAAGTAAATCGTTCTGGTTTTTAAAAACAAAGCAAAATATAAATAAATAAATAAAATTGAGGAGGAAGAGGAAGAAGAGAAGTAAAAGAAGAAGGAAGAGAGGAAGAGGAAGAAGAAGAAGAAGAAACAAACAAACAACTAACTTTACTGGTCAGGGAATAGGGTGGAAAAAGACTTATGAGTCACTGTCCTCAACCATTTCTTGGCCAAATCACTTATTCTTCCTGAGCTTCTTTTTCCACATCTGTAAAGTGATGACCGCTGTGGTCCCTGCCGCCTTTAGGTCCTATAATCTTTTGAGCCAGGGTAATCTGCAATTTGGAAGAGGACAGCAACAAAGATATTTCTTTTGTTCCCCCCCCGCCCCGAATTAATTAATTAATTTTTAGTTTTCAACATTCATTTCTGCAAGATTTTGAGTTACAAATTTTCTTCCCATCTCTCCCCTACCCCCCACCCCAAGATGGCAAGCAAACTTATTACCCCTTCCCCCAGTCTGCCCTCTCTTATATCCCCCCCATTGTTCCCCTTCCCCCCTTCCCCATTACTTTCTTGTAGGGCAAGATGGATTTCTATACCCCATTACCTTTATATCTTATTTCTTAGTTGCATGTAACAACAATTTTTTAACATTTGTTTTTAAAACTTTTAAGTTCCAGATTCTCTCCCTTTTCTCCTCCTCACCCAAACCCACTGGGAAGACAAGTAATTCAATATAGGTTATACATGTGTAGTTATGCAAAACATTTGCACAGTAGTCATATTGTGAAAGACTGACTATATTTCCCTCCATCCCTCCATTTATTCTGTTTAATTCTTTGAACCTGTCCCTTTTCAAAAGTGTTTGCTTCTGACTACCCCCCTTCTATCGTCCCCTCTCTTATGGCTTTCCCCCCTACTTTCATGTAGGGTAAGATACCCAATTGAGTGTTTATGTCATTCCCTTCTTAAGCCGAATCCAGTGAGAGTAAGGTTGACTCATTCCCTTTTACCTCCCTGCTCTTCCCCTCCATTGTAATAGCTTTCTCTTGCCTCTTTTATTTGAGATAATTTACCACATCCTATCTCTCCCTTTCTCCTCCCAATATATTCCTCTCTCACCTCTTAATTTTATTTTTTAGATATCATCCCTTCATATTCAACTCACCCTATTCCCTCTGTCTATGTATATATATGTACACATATACACACACAAATATATACACACATACACCCACCTATACATACATATATATGTATATATACCTATGTGTGTGTGTGTGTGTGTGTGTGTGTGT
>CM053581.1:336346263-336367981 GCA_028627135.1 Pseudochirops cupreus | reverse complement strand
GGCTTCAGGCCAGGCTGGTTTCGGTTCGCAGTGCTGATATGGTTCCTCGTAGCCGAGCTGACTTTAGTGGGAAGTATCTTTGTGTGCGTTTTGGAGTTCCAGGATTGGTTTAGAGTCCTATTTTATGGGTATTTTGGGGTGGCTATGTGAGAGCTGCGATATGTTGCTGCTTCTACGCCGCCATCTTGGCTCCGCCCCTACAATTTTTTTTTTTAAACCACAACAACCAGTGAAATGTCCTAAGGCATCCAGTGATTTGGATGTCTATTGGTGAAGTAGTACTAGTATTCACATGAGTAAAGTTTTGGGTCCCTGAAGTTTTTGAAGTATTTTTAAGGTTTTTACATTGTATTTAATTTTATTATATTTTAAATTAATTTAAATTTCAATTCACTTTGGGTTGATTTTTCAGATCTACATTCTCTGGCTTACACCTAATAATAGCTACCATTTTTATAGTGTTTACTGTGTGCCAGGCTGTATGCTCAGTGCTAGTCAATTATTATTTCTATTAATCCTCACAATAACCCTGAGAGGTTGGGGTTGTTATTATCCCCATTTTACAGGTGAGAAAACTAAGGCAAAGAGAGGTCAAGTGACTTGCCCAGGGTCATACAGCTAAATAAGTGTCCAAAACTGAATTTGAACCTATGGTAGGTCTTTGCAACTCCAGGCTTGATAGACTATCTGCTGTGCCACCTAGCGGCCCCTGCCTTTTACTAGTTCCTTTTACTTTTCCCTTCTCTTTCTTCCCTTCTCCCACCACTGGGGAAAAAAAAAACAACCAAAACCAAAACCCATTATAAACATGTATATTCATTATTTTTATATATATATATATATATATATATATATATATATATATATACATACACACACACATACGAACATATACACACACATACACATACACACACATATAGATGTATATATATATATAGATAGATAGATAGATAGATAGATAGATAGATATAGATATAGATATATAGATATATATATAATATATATACCTACACACACACGTCTCCATCCGCTCCCTGAGACCATCACCTCTTTTATTGGGAGGTCTATAGCATGTTTCATTGTGGATGAAAATCCCCTGGAATTGTGTTTGCTTGTTGTGTTGATCAGAATTCCTAAATCTTTCAAAGTTGTTTATCTTTACAATGTTGCCACTACTATGTGAATTGTTCTTCTGGCTCTGCTCACTTCACTCTGCATCAGTTCTGCACAATTTTATTATAATGTCTTTTAAATGAAGATCCAAATGTCCTTCCTCTACCACCAAATGAAAAAAAATTTAAATTTTTGTGTTTGTTTTGAGATGGCACAAAGATAAAACAACTAAATGGTTTTAAAATGTCCATTATATAGGAAAACCTATCTTTTTTCACAAAGTGATTGCCCATATATTTGTGTCTTTGTGGAATTTAATATTTTTAAAAGGTTTATGATATAGAATATTAAGTTAGGATTGAAGATGTCACCACACATTAATTATGCCATTTTAAAAGTTGTATTTTTCTCTGGTCTTTGATAGATTATGAAATTTCAGAGCTGGAAGTGATTTCAATGAAGCATGAGTCCCCTTTGCAACATGTCCCACAAAAGTAGGCCATTCATCCTTCACATAGAGACCCTTAGTGATGGCAAAATCGCTAGGCAGCCAGATTGGCCTGGAATTAGGAATCCCTGAGTTCAGATTCATCCTCAGATACTAGGGATGTTACCCTAGGTAAGTCACTTAACCTCTGTCTCTCTCAGTTTCCTCAGCTATAAAATAGCCCCTTCCTTCTAAGTCCTGAGAGGATCAAATGAGATCATATCTGTAAGTGTGAAGTGCCTGGCACGTAGAAGATTGCTCAGTAAACGCTCGCTCCATTCTTCTCTGCCTCTCCTAGCACTCCCAGAGGCAGGGCCTGTTCACTTTGTGATCATTCTGTCAAGCTTTTCAAGTCAAAAATCTCTCTTTCTGCAGCTCCCATCAGTTGCTCCTACTTCTTCCACATAATAGGTCCTTATATATTGTACAATATCAATCATATACTTGCTACGTCTTCTTTTCTCTCAGCAAAATATCCCTAATTCCTCCAAACAATAATATTTTAAAAAATATTTTTGTCATTTTTAAAAATTTTTATATCACCATCATTTCCCCAGTGTTCTTTCCCTCGCCCCTTCCAGAGAACCATCCCATAGGCAGCTAGGTAATATGGTTGATAAAGAGCCTGGCTTTAGAAAGGCCTGAAGCCAAATTCAGCCTCAGACAACTTGCTCACTGTGTGACCTTGGGCAAGTCACTTACCCTGGGTATGCATCAGTTCCTTTAAATACAAAATAGAAATGATAAGAATACTTACCTCCCAGAATTGTTATGAGAATCAAATAAAAGAATATTTGTAAAACACTTAACCCAGCTTGCGTATAGGTGCTTAATAAATGTCCCTTTCCTTTCTTCCATAAAACAAATGTTTTTCCAAAGACAAAAAATGGAAAAAAAAAGCCAGGATAATATCAACATTGAAAAAAGTCTGAAAATATGTGCAATGTAGGCCACACTTAAGGACCTCCTACAAAGATGTAGCATAGAGGTGTCTTCTCATAACTTTTTTTTTTAAATATCAAAATGATTTACCTTTATTTTTTTTTTGAATGGCTTGTTTATTTACTTTTAATTTACAAGATTCAGTTCCATAATCACTTGAGTTTCAGATTTTCTCCCCTCTTCCCCCCCGCCATGGTGGCGTGCAATCGTGTCTAGGATCTGCAAATACTTTCACATTGTACAATAGTTTGGTCATAACTTTTTAAAATTAAATTTTATTATTTTCAATTGGCAAAGACATGCCCTGTCTTACTCCCACCACAGCACACTCACCACATGAGAATGAAAGAAAAAGAAAACCGTTATTACAACCAGGCACTAACAGCTCTTGCTTTATGTAAATTCATATTAGACAAATCCCACTTTATGTAAAAAGTTGTGAAAGAAATCCACATTCCCCAAACCCACCTATTTATTATACAGTACTGTGCTCTCTCTCTCTCTCTCTCTCCCTTCACTTCCACCCCTCAACTTAGTGTACTGTGGCCTCCCATCTCCCTACCCCCCCCTAAATAAAACCCCCAAGCAAAAGTGGAAGAGGGGACATGTGGAGAGACCCCACCACCATTGCTGTTGCCACTGGATCAGGGGCTTGACTTGAGACCTCCAAGAGAGGAGACATTTGCCCTGTCCCACCCACCTGCCTCTATGTCTGCCCCTCACATGTCTGTTTTCCATCTGTCTGTATCATGTGTCTGTCCCCAGTCCCTGTGTATCACCTTGTCCTCTCTTGTCTTTGTCTGCCCCCGACATGTTCTTTCTTTCAGTTCTGGCCAAGTCCCCATGTGGCTGACCCTTGCCCCTACATGCTACTCTTCCTGCTCTTGCCTCTCTGTCCCCAGGCCCCACATGTTCTTGAACTGTGTGCCCATCCCCTTCCTTTATAGATGTGGTCCCCTTCCTGCCTCCTTACTTCCCTCTATTCCCTGCATCTAAGGGCAAATTCACACTATGTAAAAACCATCGCTTTACATAAAAGTCTGCAGAATAGTCCACTTACATAAAGCGAGAACCTTCTGTATAGTCAAGCAAACAAATTTTTACATTGACCATGTCTAAAAGAAAAAAAGGTGTATATACATATACCCTTCTATATGTCTCATTCTGCCTTCTGAGTCTTTCACCTCCTTATCAGGAAGTGGGTAGCATCTTTCATCATTAGTCTTTTGAATTGTGTTTGGTTGTTAACTGATCAGAGTTTCTGAATCTTTCAAAGTTGTTCATCTTAAAAATATTGTTGTCATTGTATAAACTGTCCTGGTTCTGTTCATTTCACCTTGTGTCAGTTTGTACACATCTTTCTAGGTTTCTCTGAAACTATCTTTTTCATAATTTTTTCTAGCACACTAGCATTCCATCACATTTCTATACCATAACTTGTTTAGGCATTCCCCAGTTGATTGGCACCTCCTCAGATTCCCATTCTCTGTCACCTCAAAAAGTGCTCTATTTTTGTACATCTTTAGCTAGAGTTTGTTTTGCTTAGGACCAATCCCTCCCTTAATCTGATCTCTCTAATTCCCTCTTTGCTTTTTCCTCTTTCCCTCCTATTTTCCTGTTGAATGAAATGTATTTTTGTATCTAGCTCTGTGTGTGCATTGTCCCAACCAATAGTAATAATAACAACAATGGTAACTGACATTTAACAGACTTTTAAAGTTTGGGGCTTTTTACACACATCTGATTTGTGCTTCACAGCAGCCCTATGAGGTAAATGCTACAGATATGATCATACTTGTTTTACAGGTGAGGAAATGGGCTGCAAGAGATTATGTGGCTTTCTCCTGAGCTAGTGTCAGAGGTAGGATTTGAACTCAGGTTTTCTTCATTACAAGTTCATCACTTTATCAGCAGTAACATCCTCTAGGGACATGGTTTTAAGTCTTCTTGCTCTTCATGCCAGTCTCTTCTGCATGTGCCCCAGTTTGTCACTGGTTTTCTTGAAGTATCTCATAAATAAACATAGTACTCCAGAGCAGCATGATGTGGTGTCCAAGTTCATTGATCTGGGGTCAGAGCACTTGACTTTGAATCCCAGCTTTGCCAGTTATTACCTGTGTGACCTTGGGCACTCTCCTTCTTGGGCCACTTAACGCTGTTTCAGTTTGTAAAAATAAGTCTATACTTTTATTGCCAACTAAAATAGCATTAAGCTTTTGCCTAGATTAGTATAGTAGCCTCCTAAATTGATCTCCCTTTCTCAAGTCTCTCACAAGTTTGGTCCATCCTGTGCAATGCTGCCAAAGTAGGTGCACATAGTCACTCCCCTACACAGCCAATTTCATTGTCTCTCTATTGCCTCAAGAATAAAACATAAACTCTTCTAATTAGCTTCTAAACCCCTGTAGAACTTGGCTCCACTCTTCCTTTCCAGCCTCATCAAGCATTGCCTCCCCACCCCTGCCCCCCAGCTCTGTGATATGGCCAAGGTGGGCTTGCTCCGTCCTTCACTCACGGTGTTGCGTCTCTACTCTCTGTGCCTTCTCCCTGGCCAGCCTGCGTGCTCAGGAAGCACCCACCTTACCTGCACCTCACAGAGGCCCTCTCTTATTCTAAGATGCAGCTTGGGCATTAGCTTCTCTGTGAGTTCTTTCCTGGTACCCACACTGTTAGTTCCCTTTCTTCCCAGCTACCTTACATTTAACTATTATTTGTGTGTGTGTGTGTGTGTGTGTGTGTGTGTGTGTGTGTGTGTGTATAAAACATACATACATGCAGATGTAAGTATTAACTCTGTATTTGTGCTGTATATGTTTTTGTATGTGCTTTTTGCTTCCCCCGTTAGAACATAAACTCATTGCTAACGCTGATTATTTCATTCTTGGTGCTTGCACAGTGCCTGCCATTGCTGGTAGGTGCTTAATGACTACATGTCGATCGGTTGAGTCACGGCATTCATTTTCTTCATTGCCGTGTAGTTCCATTGACTCCTCTGGTCCATTCACACGCCCTGGTCATTTTCACAGGGACTATGTTATCTGATCCTGTACTAGTCAGTTGATTTTTTTGGATGTAGGTGTAGTTCTTGACATTTATTCCTATTAATACTATTAGTGTACAAGATGAAACTTAAGTGTAGAGTATATATAGGGATGATGTTAAGTTTTATTGAAGAACTCAATTTGTGTTCCTTTAATTTAGTGTGTTGTGTGTTTAGGTTTCATTTCCGTTAGGTTTGGTAGGAGACATTTGGCATTAGATTTAATGACTTCTGCTTGGCATTATTGCAAGCATATTTTCGGTTTTCTGAATTCATAAGAAATTATGTATCGTCCAAAATAGTTAAGGACATGGGCTGTTACACAGAACTCAGTAATATAAATTGGTATCTATAAATATTCAATATGTTCTAGGAATTTGTAAATCAGGTATGGTATTAGCAAAACCCAGGCTATTAAAGTCTGTGGTCTCCTTGTGACTTTTGCAAATTCCTTACATATATGAACATTTCAGAAGAGAATTCTGATGTTTTGGTTTGAAATCAAATGTATTGTGAAAAATATCTTAATAAGTACATTATCAACACGAAGCTTAAAATAAATTTGATTTTAAAAGTAAGAATGGATTAGTACTTGTTAAAAAAAAGCTTACACTTGCATTTTGTCATCCATTTTATATATATATATATATATGTTATACAAGTTGGTTATATAATAAACATGTGGCTTTACTGTACAAATGTTTTAGAGCATTTTACAAAAGAGTGAGTAATTTAAAAGCCATATACTGAAAAGCTTTGTGAAGGATTTTAATGATTTATAATGCCCTATCTGGGATTTTAAATAAAGTAAAGCTAATAGGAAAATTATGAATGGGAAAAATTCTTTAATAATTTCCATTGTGATTCATTTTATAGTATAGTCAAGTGGGATAAATCCTTTAACATTTTAGGTGATATTGACACAATTTTGGGGGGGGGGGGAGGGCAACCTTTTTTCACCATTGTGGTGGTCTCAATAACCAAAATTAACAGTCTGTTTCCGTTTTCACTGTCATTTGGGCGGATCTCTACAAAGTGACTGAATGCCATTTCAAAACCAGGTTTTAAATTACTTGGGCTGTCAGTGTTTGACTTTATTCAAAAAAAGATTGAATTGCCAACCTGAGTGCTTTGAAGTACAGTAACTAAAAAAGAATTATATATGCTAAACTGAAAAGAAGTAGTTTCTTTTCTTGGTTTGGGGTCAGGTTAAAAGAAACACCTTCCTATCTGTAATTCCTGGTAATTTAAAGAGAACATGTTGAGCTTTTTGGTCACTATAAATTTTCCCATTATGTAAAACACCTTGCATTTGGTTGATTCATTGTAATTGTGAATGGACATGATTCTCTTTCTTCAGAAAATAGAAACATAATTGTTTTGATAGAGCTTTTGATCAGTTGTAATGTTAGGAGGTTACTAAGTTGATTGTTAAAAAGTTGGGGTGTTTTTCCCTCTTGCCATTTGGATTGACTTCCAGTTCAAGACTGCCAAGGATGACAAAAGAAGAAAATGACAAATATTGGAGGGACTCTTGGAAAACAGGCACGTCCGTCCACTATGAAGCTGTGGTGGCTCAGCCATTCTGGAAAGCAGTTTGGCACTATACCCCAAAAGTTACTAAACTGTGCCATAACTTTTGACCCAGCAGTACCACTACTAAGCCTGTTCCCCAAAGAGATCAAAGAAAGAGAAAAAGAACTTCTATGTACAAAAATATTTATAGCCGTTCTTTTTGTAGCAGATAGCTTAGTAATTAAGAGACTGTCTTCCTACTGGGGAATGGCTAAACAAATGAAGATATGTGAATGGAATGGAATATTATTATATCATAAGAAATTAATAATAGAAGTAATAACAATAATTATAGCATTTGTATCTTGCTTTTAGTCTTATAAACCATTTTTTATGTGTGTTGCCATATTTGATCATTGTAACAACAGCTCTGGGAGGTAAGTGCCATTATTCATTCACGTTATCCTGAGGATTACATAGCCAGTCAGCATATGAGGCAAGATTCACATTCATATCTTGACTGAAAGCCCAGCGTGGATGTACTATATCATGTAGTTTAAAAAAAGGGCTGTTTCGGAGGAAACTGGGCAGATCTCTGAATTAATGTAGTGAAGTGAGTAAAACTAAGAGAATGATTTATATAGTGACAATAACATGGTATAAAAAAGCAGCTTTGAAAGACATCAGAACTCTGATCAATGCAGAGACAAACCAGGATCTAGAAGACAGACTATGAACATGCCACTCACCTCCTGTCAAAGAGGTGATAAGTTTAAAATGGAGAGAGACATTTTGGGTATGCCCACTATGGAAATCGGTTATGCTGGACTATGCATGTTTTGTTTGAGGATGAGGGGAGCAGTGAGAGGTATAGATTATAAATGTATGTAAAAATAAATACATTTTTAATTAAAAGAAAAGAAAAAAGAAATTTCCAGTTGAGATTGACAGAGGAGAATAAAATGGCCTCTGCTGTTGAATTTGGAGGGTAGTTTTTCTTAATGATGTCTTAGTTGGAATTTAGATTATATATTTTATAGGGAATTCTTTCTGTAGTTTAAAATTTTATATTCAATAAAGAGCTGCATTCTTACTTTTCTATCATCAAATGAGATAATATTTGTAAAAAAAAAATTAAACTGGTTAGCTCAATGCCTAGCACATAGTAGGTGCTATAAAAATGCTTCTTCTCTTCTCCTCCCTTCAGAACTTTTAACCTCAAGGTTTATTACAGTTGATACCTAGGACTTAGTGCAGTTAGATTATTAAGTGCTTATTGTGTTCCAGTCATCGAAACCTTGCCTGGACTATTAGGTCTTTAGTAAATGCTTTTATGATACAATATCATTCAATTTTGCTGGTTTGTTTCATGTTAGGAGCAACCAAACACAAACAAAGTAACTGCGTCACCTTACTAAGTCCCTTTACTTCTCTTGGCCAAATTTCTCCATCTGAAAAAACAGTGAAATGGATTAGATGGTTGCAAATTTGATTCTAGAAAGTACAGAGAAAAGGGAGAATTTTTCAGTGGCCTGTACACAGTAGGCCTACACTGACAAGTTAGTATCATATATGCTTAAAGTATAGGCTTATCTCCTTCCTATAAGAAAACATAAAGGATATTTTTCCTCTAATGAGTTCATCTGTGCAAAGAAAATGTTTCTGTAAAAAATTGGAAGTCTTTAATGTAAAAAAAAAAATAAAAAGGTGTAGATGGAAAACCTGACCTACTTTAGGAGTTTGGATGGTGGAAGAATATGACAGAAGATCAGTCAGTCAGTTGCAAATCTAATTAAAGGAACCTCAAACTGAACAGCAAGATAGAGGAAAGGAAAAATTGCTTATATATAGTTATCCAGAGTAGCTACAGTATAGAAAGAATGGCAGTAGAAATGCCCAGCAATTCACATGAGAAAAAAATGGAAGCATTTGTTAAGGGCCTGTTGCTAAGTACTATGCTGGACACTGAGCCACAAAGACAAAAAACCCACAAGTCTCTGCCCTTAAGGAATTTATATTCTACTGGGGGAGACATGTCTATGTATAAGTATATGGAGTACAAATACATGTAGGATAAATGCTAAGTGAAAGTTAATTAAATACAAGCAAGTTATGAAATCTCAGGGAGGGAGTAGTGTCAGGAAGGGCATCGTGGAGAACTTGGTGCTTTAGCTGCATCTTGAAACATGTTAGGGACTGTGTGAGGCAGAATTAAGAAGCGAGAACATCAGTGGAAGAAAAAACAAATGTTGTCACTGCAGTATATTACAAACCACCTGGATATAAAAACATGGTTTTGAAACAGATTACAAGCATAGCATGGAAACATGACAGTAATGGTAGGAGACTTCATTTATCTGGACATCTTTTGAGATTCTCTTCAAAAAGGAAAGCAAAAAAACTTTTCTTAACTTAAATTTTAATAATAATTTCATCTTTCAGAAGATAGAGGAACCAGCAAGCAGAACTTCTATTTTGGATATGATTGTTACCAAAAAAGAAGTTGTTGTCATAGAAAAAATGGCAATGTTGGAGGAAACTGACCATTCTCTCTTAGCATTTGTGATAGAGAAGTGGGAAGCATCCTACCTACGGGAGAGCAGATTCTTCCCTTTTTTCCTCCTACCTAGACGTCTGCTCTTTCTAGTCTCCTTTACTCATTCATCATCCATGTCATCCCACTGCTGTGGGTCTGCCCTACAGCTCTGAGGTCTTTTCTTTTTTCTTTCTATAATCTTTCATTTGGTATCTTCATCAAATCCCATGCACTCAATTACCTCTATGCAGATATCTCCCAAATCTGTATATCCCACCTACTGAGTTTCCATTCTGCTTCATCTTCTGCCTGTTGCCCCGTTCAAATCACATGCCTCATATGTCTCAGCATTTCCAGAACAGAGCTCATCTTTTCCCCAAATCTTCCCTTCTTTTGAAACTTTATGTCACTGGCGAGGATTCCACTATTCTGCTCACCCAGGTTGAAAATCTCTATCATCCTTAGCTTCTCATTAGCATATTTAGTCAGTTGCCAAATATTTTTTCTTATCTCCATAATATCTCAGTAAACTTTGGGAGTCAGATTCTCAGGTTGCTGATGGCATTACCACGTGGGTGGACAAATATGATACTGTACTTCAATGAATAATTAACATGAAACACTGCATCTTTGTAGGCATAAAGAAGGCAATTTGGACTCCTTATATTCCTGAAGTGCCCCAAATATCACATGTAGCCTACATATATATCGCCTGTGCATTTAGTATTAGATACAATACAGGCCTTGCATACTGTGACTAACGTCATTTATCGCTTCTAGAAAAATACTATATTTAGGTGAAATAACATTGCAGGAAATACAGTTAGTTCCATAAGAAAAATATTTATGTAATTGGTAGCATAACCAGGCAAACTGACTAAGCTCAATGAGTTACTAATTTGAAATATCATCTACCACCCAAATGTTACAATAGTGTTTTATAATGCTGTAGTGGGGCTGGTTATAATGTATTGTGAAACAACTTGGCAATAATGTCTTTCTTCCAAGCCTCATGCTGGCGTGAAGGTGAACCTAGTGATAGCCTTACTTAGTGTGGATAGTTACATTACCAGTTGGCTATAGGGCCGTGAATTTTTCCATCATAGAAATTCACAAAGATTGTCTCTTAATTCATAAGAGGGATTGTGATCTGTATCTCACATTGCTGAAACCTTGAATTTTTTAAACTATTGTGAAATGACATTGTTAAAGGCAGCATTATGTGGGGTATACCTGTAGTTCATACTATTGTACATGTGGTTGTTTTCAGCACGACCTAATGGTTGCAAAATAATAAATTATATGAAGCCCATCCTCCAGCCAACCTTTGAAAAACACTTTCTGCAATGTAGAAATGTCACCAAACCATTTGCAGTGTTCTTTAAGCCCCTTTCTTTCCCCCTCTTTTTAATCTTTGTGTTTTAAAAAGCAGTTTTCTATAACTTAGTACTTGGTTCTTGAATGTGCCTGATTCCTGGGCTTTGTAGCCTTAAGAAAGACTGCAATGCAGTAATTGGTAAAGATCCCTATTAATATGGAAACCGTCTATGATAATTTTTTTTCCCTCTCTTCACAATTGTTGACTGATGCGTGTCATTTGGAATGGGGAATAAGGGTGATAATCTTTTAGTAAAAAGCTGTTTAGTAAAAAGAACATAAACTGTTTTCTGGTCAGCTACAACTAGTGTGGGTATGTCCTGCAGCAGATGTCTTAAGTTTGTGGTGCATTGGGCTCCCTTAGAATTTGAAATTGAAGATGTCTTTTGCAGTATGTGCATAAGAACCTTGTTTTCATCTCTGTGTTCAGATGGTTGAAGATAAGAAGGTAAGGGACTTTTTATTATGCATAATTTTTAATATTTATGAAAGCCCCTAGAAGAGATCTATCAAACGATATGCTATGTAGTAGATTTCTATTGAATTTTACATGAAAACTTACTTCTTAGTGACAGTTCTGAAATGTAAAGAGATACTTTGTTTAATTTTACCCAATGTAATTTTTAAACATAGGTAGAGGATAAAGGAATTTACTTTATTTAGAGAATATATAGTTGGTCTTTAGAAATGGATATGTGGGAATAACATTTTTCAATTTATGTCATTTCAGAAAATAGACACATTTATACGAGTCTGGTAGGCAGTATTTTATTTTATTGCTCCATAAACCATATAATCAGTGTCAAAGTTAGATTTCTTTTGGTTTTATTTTGCCTTCCAGTCTTGTGCTTTAAGCAGTGTAGTGGTATTTTCTCATTAGAGAGAGACAATCTGACAGTAGTACCACATGCTGTTACTACTGGTTTATCTAAGTATAAGGACAAAAGTCAGAGCTTGGGTTTATTTTCTTCTGACTCACTCATAGAAACCTACAGTAAATAAATTAAAGATGGTCATTTATATGTATTTATGTAAGGAAATATAATGTTAAGGTTCCCATGGTAACTACGTATTTGGCAGAACTTGTCCATGTGCTCTAAACCCTCTGGCATTTTAAATGGGATTTTCCAGATGAAAGCCTACATTTGTGATTAGTAACAAATAAATCCAATTCTTTGTTTGAGACACAGCTACGTTATTTATTTATAAGAGATTGTCCATTCAGTTTGGCTGTTTACAGTTTTTATTTACCAGAGATTGTCCCTTTGGTTTGATTGGTTCGTCTACATGTAAATCCTTTATTGAGAAGATGAGCTTAGGGGGTCATTGTCAAACATTTGAGTTTGAGGAATCCTGCATTGTGCTTTGTGTTCTGTAAGCCTGACTCATGGTGTAGTATTAGAATCATGGATCTCAGAGCTAGGAGGTACCATGGAAGTCGAATCCCTCATTTTACAGATAAGTAAACTGTGGTCCAAAGAAATGAAATTATTTGCTTACATAAGAGAGCTAGCAAGTATCAGAGATGGGTCTTGTTCTAACCTCCCCTGACACCTAGTTCATGGTTCATTCTTTTTGATGATGTCGCCTTCTCCCCACAATCTGATACCCCCTTACCTTTTCAGCCTTAGCTCTTATCTCCCTCTAACATATTCTCTGTGTCCTATCCTTACTGTAACACTTGCCATCCACTTTATATATATCCTTCACCTCCCTGTCTCCATACCTTTATTCCTGCTGTTCATAGTGTTTTCAGTGCCCTTCCCACAACCTCTATCTGTTGGAATCCTACTCAGTCTTTAAAGCCGAGCTCAGATGCCACCTTTTCCGACACCCTCTCTCTTACCTCCTGGTCAGTAATGACAATGCCTCCTCTATTTCACTTGCTTTAGGTGCCCCTTTCTTATGATGAATTTTGGATTGGTTATTTGTGTGTTTCATATTTTCCTCTTAGACCATAAAATTAATAAAGTAGGCTGTGCTTTGTAAAATCTTTTCACACCCACAGTGCTGTGGAACCTAGCCTCCATTTCTTGCTTCAGGGATCTGTAGAAACATCCTGTAGGTGAACCCTGAGGTTCTTTGCACACAATTTAGAAATCACTGTGCTGAGGTGTTAGCATAATGAATGCTCAGTTCCTTATGAAAAAGAACCTCCTTTTCCAAAACCCTTTTCAGTGGCAGGGTTATGATAAAGAATGTGCTTGTTCCATCCCTGCTATATTCACAATGACCATATACACAGACCTATTCAAGTCAGTCAGTCAGTTAGCATTTATTAAGCTCCTACTCTGTGCCAGACACTGTGCTAAGCACTAGCAATACAAGGAAATGTAAAAAAAAAAAATCACTTCTTGCTCTTAAGGAGCTCACAGGCTAATGGGGGAGATGACATACAGACAGCTATGTTCACATAAGGTGGCAATATGCAGGCCAGACTGGAAGTAGTCTCAGAGAGAGGGCAGAAGCCTTCTTGGGGAAGGTGGGGCTTTAGCTGAGGCTTGAAGGAAGCCAGGAGGTGGTGCTGAGCAGGAAGGGCATTGTGGGCATGGGGCACTAGCAGAGAAAATACTTGGAATCAGGAGATGGTGTCTAGTGTGAAGAACAGTAAGGAGGCCAGTGTCGCTGGATCCTGGAGTAGTACATGGAGGGGCATAAGGCATGACAGGACTAGAAAGGCAGGTAGGGGGTAGGTTATGAAGCCTTTAAAGATCAAACAGAAGGCTTTATATTTGTTCCTGAAGATAATAGTGAGCCAGTGGAGTTTTGTTGTTGAGTTGTTTCAGTCACATCCAACTTTTCCTGACTCTCTTTGGCATTTTCTTGGCAAAGATACTGGAGTGATTCACCATTTCCTTTTCCAGTTCATTTTACAGATGAACTGAGGCAGACACGGTTAAGTGACTTGCCTAGGGTCACGTCAGATTTGAACTTAGGTCCTCCTGACTCCAGGACTGGTGCTGTATCTACTGCACCACCTAGCTGCCCTGAGGAAGAGAATAAGCATATATATATATAATATATATATATATATTACCTACTATGTACTAAGCACTTTGCAAATCTCCCATTTGAGCCTTACAACAGTGTTGTAAAGTAGGCACAGTTATTTCCATTTTATGTGAGGATAATAATAGGAAACTGAGTCAAATAGAGGCTAAGTGACTTGCCCAGAGTCACATGCACATGGCTAGTAAGTATCCAAGGCCAGAATTGAACCCAAGTCTTCCTGACTCCAGGCATATCTACTGCACCAGTTCAGTTTTGGACATGATTGAATTTAAGATGCTTTCAGGACATCCAGTTCAAGGTATCTAATAGGCCTTTGGAGATGTGAGACTGGAGGTCAGCAGAAAGGGTAGAGCTGGACAAATAGGTCAGCTTAGAGATGTTCATTGAAATCATGGGATCTGATGAGATCTCTAAGTGAAATAGTATAGAGGGAGAAGGAAAGAGGGCCCAGGACAGTGCTTTGGGGACACTATGAGCTAATTAGCATGGTATAGATTAAAATCCAGCAAAGGAGACAGAGAAAGAGCTGTCAGACAGGTAGGAGAACCAGGCCAGAACAGTGTCATGAAAACCTAGAGAGAAGAAAGTATCAAGGAGAAGACAGTGATTGACTGACCTCTGTAAAGAGGTCAAGAAAAATGAGGATAGAGAAAAGGCCATTAAATTTGGCAATTAAGACATCATTAGTAGCTTTGGAGAGAGCAATTTCAGTTGAATGATGAGGTCAGAAGACAGAGTGCAAAGACTTCAGAAAAGAGTGAGAGGAAGGGAAATGGAGAAATGGATGCCCTTCTCCAGGAGTTTAGCCACCAAACGGAAGAGAGATCAGGGATGATAGCTAGCAGGGATGGAGGGATCCGGTGTGGATTTTTTGAGAATGGGGGAGACATGGGCATTTCTGTGGGCAGTTGGGGAGCATCCAGTAGATAGGGAGCAATTGAAGGTGAGTGAAGGAGTAGAGATGATGGGACAAACTGCTGGAGAAAACTGATCCAATGGGTTTATTTGGCAAAGAAAAGGGCTAGCTCTTAATATGAAATGGAGTGGAAGAGATAGTGGCAGAAAGCAAACTGAATGATATGAGATGAGGAACCCAGGATAAGAGAGAGCTCTCTGGCAATGGTCTCAATATTTTCAGTAAGATATGAGGTGGAATTCTCAGCTTAGACAGTGGACCCATTCACCATGATTATATAGATATACAGAAATATTTCAGAAATCTGAACTTAGTAACACAGATCAATTATAGAAGAAATTTTTTTTTGCTTTGCACGTGGACTTGTGGAATTTTTTTTAAATACCTGCCCATTATTTTTTAAAATGCAGTGAAACTTCAGTTCTGTTAACATTTATTAAGCTCCTATTATGTGCCAAACATTGTGCTAAGCAGTGGGAATACAAATAAGGTAAAGAGACAGTTCTGCTCAAAAAGAACTTACTTAAAATTTAATGGGGGGGGAGGTAGCACACAAAAGGAAGCTGAAATGGGGGGGGGAGGGTACCCAGCCATGGGGAAAGTAATGGGAGACATGGCAGGAGGGGGTGACAAGGGATGTGGGAGCATGTAATTCATGGATTTGAAGCCAAGTAGAGCAGCTGATGGAAAATAAAGTTAGCCAGAACGTGAGCCCTCTATAAAGAAAGGCTTTGACAGGAGTGTAGTGCTTTACCCTCCAGCCCTCCAATCAGGAGGCAGAGGCAGCTCAGGATGAGTTGATGACAAAGTAAGTGTAGAATATCAAAACTTGAGTCATTCTTCAGGTGAAGAACTTTTAAATTATCAGCTTATCTTGTCCCATGGAGCTGAAGCCAAAAAGAGCAGCCGATGGAAAATGGTTAATAAATCTTCCTTAGAGGAAAATGATCCGTGTTTAAAAACCATTCTCCCCTGCCCAGTCCACAATTTGTGAAGACTAGGTGGCCTGGGAATATGTGACAATGGGACATATCCCTTCCATTAACAGACTGTTGTAGGGAAAGTGAGTGTTACATTTATCTTCCACCCTCTTCTTCTTCTGTGACTGGCAAAGTCCCACCACTTGTTACTTAATTATAGACCACCCAGGAGCAAAACATTTCTAATCCCCACCTCTTATTTTTTCATCCCTGTTTCTTCTATTCTACCCCACTTTGTGAAAAACTTTGTGCAGTTTTTTAGTTTTATGTAATCAGTCATCTATTTTATCTCTTGTAATTGCTTCTATACCTTGTTTGATTAAGAATATATCCCCTACTTATAGTTGTGAGAAGTGTGTAATTCTGTCCAACACTTTGTACTCCTTCCATTATGTCTACCAGAATTCCAATTCCATTATGAACATGTTTCCCTTCATTCTGGACCTCTTCCTTTGATACTCCTCTTTAATCTCACTAGGGTCTACCTTTCCCACCTGAGACTGCATCCTTGACCATCCTGTCTAGTAATGGCTATTTCTTTACTAATATAACCTAACACTCTTGTTCTTGAAGGGAAGTTGGACTATTCTGGGTTATTTTTTAAAATAAATTTTTATTGATGTCTTTTGGTTTTTCTATTATCATAGTTTCTCATAGTATCCCTTCCCTTTCTGCTTCCAGATTGTCACCCCATATAACAAGTAGCATTTTTTAAAGACAAAAGAAAAGAAAAAGAAGCCGAAAAGATCAATACAACCAATCAATACACTGAAAGAAAAAATCTGAAAATATAGGCAATATGCAGGACCTGTGGACCTCCAGCATTCACAAAGGGTGGGTTGGGAACATCCTCTCATATCTCTTCTTTCAATTCATTCTTGCTCTTGAAAATTTTGCAACATTCACTATTGATTGACTGGTTTTATGTGTGTGGTTTTTCTTTCCATTTACCTTGTTAGAGTCATGATGTATACAATTTTCTTGACTTCACTCTGCATCAGTTCAGATTGTTCTTTCTATGCTTCTCTGTATTCATCACATTCATAATTTCTTACAGCATAGTACTATTCCATTATATTCATATATACCACTGTTGATTTAACCATTGGCCAGTTAGTGGGTATTTATTTTATTTCTAATTCCTAACTATCACAGAAAGAGCCGCTCTAAATGTTTTGATGTATCTAGAGGCATTCTTCTTATTAATGGCTTCCTTGAACAAAGTAATAGAATCTCTGGGTCAGAAGGATATAGACATTTTGGTCACTTTGCTTATATAATCCTAATTACTTTCCAAAATGTACCAGTTCACGGCTCTACCCACAATGCGTCAGTGTGCCTGTCTTCCTGCAAACTCCCCCCCTCAACACTGATTATTGTCATTTTTTAGGATCTTTGCCATTTTGTAAGATATGAAGTGAAACCTCAGGGTTTTTTGGTTTTGTTTTTATTTGCATTTCTTTTATTAGTGATTTAGAGCATTCTTTCTTGTGGTTATGAATACTTTGCAATTCTTCTTTTGAATATCCTTTGATCACTTATCAATTGGGAATATTAGTCTTATATTTATTTGTTAATTGTTTGTATATGTTGGACACCAAACTCTTAGCAGAGTCAAAATCAGTAAAATTTATTAAGTGCCTACTATATGCCTTGTACTGTGCTGAGTGCTGAGGATATGAAGAAAGGCATAAAGACAGCTGCTGCCTTCAAGGAGCTTGCAATCTATTGGGGAAAGTCAGCACATAAAAAGAATCTGGAAAAGGTGAGGCAGTGCAGTATCCAGTGTGGGAGTATGCAGTCAGGCTGGAAAATGATCTGAGAGGTCAGTTAACAGAGTCGATTTCATCTTGTGGGTTTCAGAACATCTGGGTGGCAAATTATGAGGTGAATGCCCTGCTTGCCCTCCTTAAATGGTGGAGGATCTGGGAGGAGTTCTTTAATGTTCACCCTCTTCCCCTTCCAAAAAGGGGGGAGGGAAGGACCCCTAGTCAAAGGTTGCTGAAGAGGTGTACATTTCAGAGTTGATTTCATCTCGCAGAATGATGAGTTTTTGGAGATGGTGAAGTTCAGGAGAGCTGCCAGGTAGGAAATAATGAGATCTGATACAAAGGTGTTTTTCCCCCATTTGACCACTTCCCTTATTCTAGGTGCATTAACTTTGTGCAGCTTTTTAGTTTTATGTAATCAGTCATCTATTTTATCTCTTGTAATTGCTTCTATACCTTGTTTGATTAAGAATATATCCCCTACGTATAGTTGTGAGAGGTATGTAATTCTGTCTCTCTTTTAATTTTTTTGTTGTATGATTTTTAGTAGTAAGGTGTTGTGTCCATTTAGAATGTATTATGGCACATAGTATAAGGTGTTAGCCTAAGCTTAATTTCTGCCAGACTAGTTTTCCCAGCAGGTGTGTGTGTGTGTGTGTGTGTGTGTCTGTCTGTCTGTCTGTCTGTCTGTCTGTGTCCGTATTCATCTGTATTCATTCTTTTATTTATTTATTTTTTACCAAATAAGTTTTTTCCTAATCAGTTTGTGTTTTTTTGCTTAGTAGAACACTTTATTGAGTTCTGTTGTTTGTGATTCTCCCTTGTTTAGCTGGTTAGTGGATATATCTGTTTTTTAAACCAATACCAGACAGTGTTTTTGACTGTTGCTTTAAACTTAGTTCGAGGCCTGGAAGTGCTATTTCCTATTGAAAGTGTAAATTAAACTTTGCTAGTGTTGTTTTTATTATACTGGCATGACCCAGGCATGAGCACTTAATGTTTCTTCAGCTATTTAAGTTATTCTTTATTTTTTAAGGGGCACTTTGTAGTTGAATCTTTGTAAGTCTTTTGTGTGCTTTGGTAGATTGACCTCCAGATGTCATTTTGTGGTTATCTGGAAGGGGATTTCCATTTCTATTATTATCTCTTGGATTTTGTTATTATGTAGAAATGTTATTGATTTTTGAGGACTTATTTTGTAGCCTGAAACATTAATAAAGTTATTTTTAAAATATTTCTTTACTTTTAGTTTTCAACATTCACTTTCATGAGACTTTGAATTTAAAATTTTCTCCCCATCCTTACCCTCCCCCCTTCCCAAGATGACATGCAATCTGATCTAGGCCACACATGTACAATAATCTTTTTAATTAATTAATTAATTTTTAGTTTTCAACATTCACTTCCATAAGATTTTGAGTTCTAAATTTTCTCCCTCTCCTTCCCTTCATCTCTCCCCAAGACAACATGCAATCTGATATAGGCTCTACATATACATTCATATTAAACATATTTTCACATTAGTCATGTTATAAAGAAGAATTAGAAACAGTGGGAGGAACCACAAGAAAGAAAAAGCAAAACAAAACAAAAAGAAAGGGAGAGCAAATAGTATGCTTCAATCTGTATTTAAACTCCTTAGTTCTTTTTCTGGATGTGGATGGCATTTTCCATCATGAGTCTTTTGGAGTTGTCTTAGATCCTTGCATTGCTGATAGAGCTAAGTCTATCAAAGTTAGTCATCAAACAATATTGCTGTTACTGTGCATGTACAATCATATTAAATGTATTTCCACATTAGTCACATTGTAAAGAAGAATTAGAACAAAAAGGAGAAACGATGAGAAAGGGGAAAAAAAAAGAAAGGAAAAATAGTATGTTTTGATCTGCATTCAGACTCCATAGTTCTTTCTCTGGATGTGGATAGCATTTTCCTTCATAAGTCTTTTGGAATTGTCTTAGATCAGTGCACTGCTATGAAGAGCTAAGTCTATCAAAGTTGGTCATTGCATAATGTTGCTGTTACTGTACAATGTTTTCCTGGTTCTGCTCATTTCACTCAGCATCAGTTCATGCAAGTCTTTCCAGGTTTTTCTGAAATCTCCCTGCTCATCATTTCTTACAAAATTATTCCATTACATTCATATACAACAATTTGTTCAGCCATTCCCCAGTTGATGGGTATTACCTCATTTTCCAAATCTTGGCCATCACAAAAAGTACTGCTATGAATATTTTTATACATGTGGATCTTTTCCTTTTTTTATGATCTCTTTGGGATACAGACCTAGAAGTGGTATTGCTTGATCAAAGGGTATGCACAGTTTTTTATAGCCCTTTGAGTATAACTCCAAATTGTTCTCCAGACATTGATGAAATTAGTAATTGTTCCAATTAGTATCTTTGCTGATTCACTGAGATTTTCCAAGCATATCATCGTATCATCAACAGATGAGATAGTTTTTCTCCTCTTTACCTATCTTTATGCCTTTAATTTCTTTTTATTGCTGTTTCTGGCATTTCCAGGACTATTTAAAATAATAGTAAGGGAGTATGTATAGTTGTTTATTAGAAAAGGTTCTAGTAGTGTATACCTATCACATATGATTCTAGGTTTTGATTTTAAATAGATGCTTTTTGTAAGTTAAAAATGGTTCCTCTTTGCAAGGTGTGTGTGTGTGTGTGTTTAGCATAAATTAGTGTTGTACTTTGTTAAAGACTTTTTCTTCATTTTTTGAGGTAATCATGTGGTTTGGGATGTTTTGATTTTTAATATGATTTGTTATATTATTGTCTTCCTAACGTTGAACATTTTTGCACCCCCAGGATATAATCCAGCTTGTCTATAATGAATGGTTTCATGGATAAATTGTAGTAGTCTGTTTGACAAAATTTTGTTTAGTGCTTTTGAATCAATATTAACTAATTACACTGGTCTATAGTTGTTCATCTTTTTTCCCTGGTTTAAGTATTAGTACTATATTTGTTTCATTAAAAAAAGATTCTTATAGATGCCTTTTTTTCTCAATTTATGAGAATAATTTATGTATAATGAGTACTTATTGTTCTTTAAAAGTTTGATGGAATTCTCAATTGAATCCATCAGGACCAGTGGTTTTTTGGTGTTTTTTTTTTTTAACTTTGGTAGTTCCTTTATGGCTAATTTTGTTTTCTTTTCTGAAATTTAGTTATTTAAGATCTCTATGAGGTCTTTCATCAGTTCAAGTATTTCATGTTTTTGAAAGTATTCCTCTATTTCTTTTGTGTTCTCAGTTCTGATTTTTCTTTATATTTCTTCTGGTTTTGTGATTTTTGCCTTGGTCATTTGCTGTTCTATGGATTTGGTTTTCTGCCTTCTTCTTTTTAATAAGATTAGCTAAAGATTTATCAATTTTATTAGTCTTTTCAGCTTTTATTTTTATTTGTTATTCCTACAGGTTATTTTTCCCCCCAGTTGATCTCCTCTTTAACTTTTAGTACCTTTTCTTTTATGCATATTTTAGGTTTGTAAATTGATTGACTTTCTGATTTTTTAAAAAAATGCATATTTAGTTCATGAATCCTCTTGATTGTGCTTGTGGGGATAAAATTTTCCCAGCATAGGACTGCTTTAACTACATTTCAGGAATTTTGGTATGTTGTTTCATCATTATTGTTTTCTTTCACATACAATTAATTGTTTCTATTATTTGTTCTTTGACCCATTCATTATTTAGCATTTCAGTGTTGTTTCCATTTGGGTCTTTGTCTTTTGTTTGTGATCTCTAATTGATAACTATTATTATTGCATTATATGTAAAGAGTATATTTTCTGTTTTTGCCCTTTTTACATTTGTTTGCAGTATCTCTGTGCCTTGATATATAGTCAGTTTTTGTAAAAATTTACATTGTCGGGGGCGGAGCCAAGATGGCGGCGTAGAAGCAGCAACATATCGCAGCTCTCACATAGCCACCCCAAAATACCCATAAAATAGGACTCTAAACCAATCCTGGAACTCCAAAACGCACACAAAGATACTTCCCACTAA
>CM053581.1:336330625-336345763 GCA_028627135.1 Pseudochirops cupreus | reverse complement strand
AAATAAATATTCAAACACGATACTTGAATGTTTCTTTTCAGGTACAAAGTGCCACTTAACTATCAATAACAGACATTAAATGTGTACTAATTTATGGTTTATAATAGCGTTTTCAAATTGCAATGAAATCCTCTGTATACTGTAATGGTAACTAGAATGTCTAAAGAATGATAAATTATTTTACTTTTCAAACTCTTGGAGAGACTAAGTTAAGAAGCAAACATTTCAGTAAACTAAAGGACCCAGTACACTTCTAAAGTATTTTTTTATCTTCATGCAACTCTTTCTGCCAGTTTCAATAAATGGTCTGATCCTATAGGAAAGATACATGCAAAGGTTATTCAGATCTTGCTAAGGGTGAGAAGGGAAAAAAGTGACCACTTGAAATATCATTGCATTTTTGGTGTATAATATCTAAACAAAACAATATTCCCAAAGATAATGTAATGGAACAACAACTGGATTGGAAGCCAGAGGTCCTGGATTAGAATTCTGACTCAGTCATTTACGACTTAGGTGATCCTGTGTAATTCCCTTAACATCTCCAGGCCCAGTTTCCTCACTAGTAAAATGAGGGGGCAGATCTCGATGACCTATAAGGTTACTCCCAGCTCTAACTCTATAAAAGAATGTAAAATAAAAACAAAAAACAAAAACAGAAATAATATAAAGTAGATACTCAAAAACTTCTTGAAGTTTCTGAAACTGAAAATTAAAAAATATACTACAGTCTTGAGCTGAACTGCATTTTCACTTCTAAGTAAAGCAAATTAGTAAGATCAGTATATGACGTAATTGAAAGTTTCCTGTTGACATACCTGTAAGTCATATGCAGGCAAGGGATAGCTAAGCCTGAGCAGGGAGTAAGACTTCAGTAAAGGTTTTCAGTGAAGCAGTTTCAAGTTTATCTTTCTTCAAACAGTGCCAGGTCGTCCCTTAGCTAAAAAGCAAGTAAATTCCATATTAGTGTCTTGTCTGGAAAGTCTTAAAACCATACAAAATGAATTTTCATAAATATAAAACTAGAATCACATGATCCTTCACAGTATCATAACCGTTAAACCTAGAAATTGAAGGGATTTTAGAGATCAAATAATGTAAGTCCCTCATTTTACAGATGAAGAAAAATGATACCTGAAGAAGGTAAGGAACCAGCTCAAAGGTTATACATGGAGTAGGCAGTAATCACCATTCAAACTCAGTCCCTCTGGTGTTCAACCCAATCACTTTTTACTCCCGTACTAAGGGAGGCAGTGCAGTACAGTGGAAAGAACATTAGATTTGGGGACCTACACTCAAATCTCAGATCTTCCACTGACTGCCCTGTGTGACCTTAGACAGATCACTTATACATTAGTCCTATTAGAGTTAGATTACCTTTTGAAGTTCCTTTCAACTGTAACTCTATGATACTATGATTCTATTCCCCAATAATGATCAAGAAAAGAGAATGAATCCTAGAGCAGGAAGGTGCCAAAGAGAATATCTAGTTCAACCCTCCCATTTTACAAGATGAGAAACCAACTTAATTTTCATATGAAATATTATCCTAAAAGTATTTGTTATCATATACAATTAATAGGCCCATTTGTGTACTAAGAGACAATCAAACTGCATCACAAAATGCAAAGGCTACAGAACTGGGGCATAAATGGCCCTATTATATTATGCCTCATCATTTTAAAGAGCCAGCTGTAACAACTGCTACCAAGTCAATTTATTGATTGGTAAAAGTAAGTATCTAGCTCTCTTAGCACATTAGTTCAATTAAAAGCAAATCAACAAAGAAATTTCATTTCCTGCGTTTTCAGGGTCACAGTCCTACTGAAATTAGCCAGCTCATTTTGTAAGTACTCCCAACTTCCCACCTCAACTAATAATAAAGTTGGTGGTAAAGCACTTGGCAAGCATAATGAGCTCACCCTTATCACCACAAAAAAATAAACAGCACATATCCAAGATAGGACAAGATATGTATGCATATCTAGGCAAGGTCTGAAAAGTATGCTTCTTTTTGTTTGAAACTGCAATCATTGGAGAATCAGAAATATGATACTCAATAACCTAGAGTTCAATAACCCTTTTACCCCCTCCCCCAAATAAATGGCTGAGGAAAGACTCCCTATTTGATAAGAACTTTGGGGAAAACTGGAAAGCAAGTTGGAAAAAAATTAAGTTTAAAATCAATATCTTATACCATATTCTATAACAAATTTGAAATGGATACATGATCTGAATATGAAAATTCATACCATGAAAAATTAGTGGAGAAGCAAATCATATACCTTTCACAGCTATGGGCAGGAAATGTTTTCTCAACCAAACAAGGAGACAGATGCAATTACAAAAGATAAAATTGAGAATATGGATTACATGAAATTGAAAGGCTTCCCCATGAACAAAATTAATGCATCTAAAATAACAAAAGAAGTCATAAAATGGGGGGAAATTCCTTGTATAAAATTTCTCACATAAGGGTTTATTATCCAAGATACACCGACAATTAATACACACATACATAAACCCAAATATATATATATAAAATAACTAAAAGCGATTTCCCAATAGATATAGATAAGTGGTTAAAGAAGGAAACAAACAGTTCTCAAAGGACTGGATTGTAATCTAGCAACAACCACAAGAAAAAATGTTCCAAATCATTAAGAAAAATATAAATCAAAATAATCCTGGAGTTTTACCTCATACCAGCAAATTGGCAAGGATGACAAAAAATGGGAATGGTAAATGTTACAGAGGCTATTAATGTATTATTGGTATGGTGAGAGTGGAGGGCAATCCAGAGCAGGCCAGGCTCCAGCAAACCAGCAACAGGCCTTAGGAGTGATTAAATGAGTTGCAATGGTGCCTTCTGGAGATCTCAGCCCACAGAAGGTAAAGGGGTCAGAGAACTGGTCAGAAGGAGATAAAAGGAGACCCTTTGCTGTCACTGGGTAAAGGACTCTGTTACACTGCCCATATGCAGTTCTGGGTTGCAGACTCTGGGTGAGGAGGAAGAGGAGCACCAGCACACCAGAGTGTGCAGTCTCAGGGGTACAAGAACCCTGTTCACAGTTCCAGGGTACAGAAGGGTGATTGTGAACTGTGACCCTCACAGATCAGAGAACAGGTCAGGAAAGCACTAACCACATCTTTCCTTAAATCATGCTACCTTGGAAGAATTAAAACTTACAGACCCCCAAGAACTAGCTCTGATCACAGCAGCACTGAAAACTTGAAGTTTAAGACAATCCCTCCTCTACCCTGGGAGCAGGGACCAACTATGACATCAAGTTAAAAGTCAAGAAAAAGGCTGGAAAAATTAGTAAACCTCAAAGAACCTGACCGTAGGAAATTAGTGTGGTGACAGGGAAGATCAAAACACAAATTCAGAAGAAGACAATGAGATCAAAGTAGCTACATGCAAAGCCTCAAAGAAAAATGTGAATTGGTTTCGGGCCCTAGAAGAGGTCAAAAAAGATCTTAAAAATCAAGTAAGAGAGGCAGAGGAAAAACAGGGGAAAGAAATGAAAGTGATGCAAGAAAGAGTCAACAGCTTGGTGAAGGAGGCACAAGAAAGTACTAAAGAAAATAACACCTTAAAAAAAAAACAGAATAGGTCAAATGTTAAAAAAGACACAAAAATTCATTGAAAAAAATTCCTTAAAAAGTAAAATTGGCCAAATGGAAAAGAAGATACAAAAGTTCATTGAAGAAAATAATTCCTTAAAAATTAAATTAGAATTAGGCAAGTGAAAGCTAATGACTTCATTAGACATCAAGAAACAAACAAAATCAAATCCAGACTCAGACACTTAACACTTACTAGCCATGTGACCTTGGGCAAGTCACTTAACCCCAATTGTCCTGCTTTTCCCCCTCCAAACAGGAAAAAAAAAAGAAACAAAAAATATCAAAAGAATGAAATATGGAAGAAAATGTGAAATATTTCATCAGAAAAGCAAATGACTTGGAAAATAGATTGAGAGGAGATAATTTAAGAATTATTGGACTAGACGTTATCTTTCAAGAAATTATTAAGGAAAATTTTCCTACTAGCCTAGAACCAAAAGGTAAAATGGAAATTTCAAAGAATCAGCTCTTGAAAGAGATTCAAAATGTAAACTCCCAGGAATATTATAACCAAATTCCAAAGTTCCCAGGTCAAGAAGAAAATATTATAAGCAGCCAGAAAGAAACAGTTTAAATATCATGGAGCCACAGTCAGTATAGCAGAAGATTTAGTTGCTTCTGTATTAAAAGATCAGAAGGCCAGGGGGCAAAGGAGCTAGGATTACAACCAAGATACATTTACCCAGCAAAACTGAGTATAATCCCTCAGGGGGAAAAGGGACATTTAATGAAACTGATGAATTTTAAGCATTGAAAAGACCAGAGCTGAATAGAAAATTTGGTTTTCAAATACAAGGCTCAAGAGAAGGATTAATAGGTAAACAGGAAAGAGAAATCATGAGAGATTCAATAAGGTTAAACTGTTTACAACCTACATAGGATAATGATACTTAGAACTCCTAAGAATTTTTTCTTTCTTAGAGCAGTTAAAGGGCATGTACATAGACAGAAGGCATGGGTCTGAGTGGACTATGCTGGGATAATATCCAAAAAAGTAAAATTAAGGGGTGAGATAAAAGTGATACACTGGTAGAAGGGGGAAGGGAGAGGTAGAATGGAGTAAATTATTTCACATAAGAGTCATGAAAGAACTTTTACAGTTGCGGGGAAGCCTGGGGTACAGGCAGCTTGAACCTTACTTTCCTCAGAATTGGCTCAAAGAGGGAATCATATACACACTCATTTGGGTATAGTAATCTGTATTACTCTATAGGAAAGCAGGAAGAGAGGAACACAAGGGGCAGGGCTGATAGAAGGGAGGGCAGATTGGGGGACGGGGTGGTTAGAAGCAAAATACTTTTGAGCAGGTACAGGAAGAAGGAAGCGAAAGGGAAGGATAAACAGGAAAAAGTAAGATAGAGGGAAATAAACAGAAATTATAACTGTGAACGTGAATGGGATGAACCTACCCATAAAGTGAAACAGATAGCAGAGTGGATCAAAAATCAGAATCCTACAATATATTGTTTATAAGAAACACATTTGATACAGAGAGATAGACAGAGTAAAGGTAAAAGATAGAGGAGAATCTATTAATGCTTCAGCTGAAGTAAAAAGAAAAAGCAGAGGTAGCAATGATGATCCTAGACAAAGCAAAAGCATTAAAGGAGATAATCAAGGAAACTACATTTTGCTAAATAGACAATGAAAACAATTTAGAATTATATAAATAAAGTGACTAAAATGCTCATACCTTTGACCCAGAGATTCTACAACTAGGTATATATACAAGGAGGCCACTGATAAAAGGAAATGCCTCATATACACCAAAACATTTATAACATCACTTTTGTGGTAGCAAAAAATGAAAACAAAGTAGTTCATCAATTGGAGAATGGCTAATGAAATATGGTCCATGAATTAAATGGAATATAACTGTGCTGTAAGAAATGACAAATACAAGGAATGCAGAGAAGCATGGAAAACTTACATAAACTGAAGCAGAGTAAAGTGAGCAGAACCAAGAAAACAACATACACAATAAATACAATAATGCAGATGGGAAGAACAACTACAAAACAATAAAACTAAATTTGCAAAATCAGAAAAAAAAGCATGACCCAAAAGAAGAGGTCTGAGAAAACACCTTCCCCCACTCCTTTGCAAAGGTAGGGGTTCCATGAGTGTGGAACATGGCACATATTGTCAGATTTTTTCAATGTAACTAATTCTGTAGTTTTTTTCCCCTTTCTTCTTCTTAAAAACACATTTTTTATGAAGAGAGGCCCTCCTGGGAACAGGTAGGGAAGAGGGAAATAGTAAATGAAGGGGATGTCAAAGCAAAGATTATCGATAAAAATGCATTTTAAAAATATTTTTAAAATAAAAACAAATTGTGCCCTTTGTATTACTGTTGACCAGAGAATTTGAACTTTTTTCCTTAACAGTATTTTTTTCAATCACGTATAAAGATAGGTTTCGACATTCATTTTTGTTAAATTTTGAACTCCACATTTTCCTCCCTACCTCCTTCGCCTTCCCCTCCCCAAGACAGAAAGCAATCGGATATAAGGTCATACATGTACAATCATGTTAAACATATTTCCACATTAGTCATGTTGTGAAAGAAGAATCAGAACAAAAGGTAAAAACCACAAGAAAAAACAGAAAACAACAGTGAAAAGAGTATGCTTTGATCTGCATTCAGACTCCATTAGTTCTTTCTCTGGGTGTGGTTAGCATTTTCCATCACAGGTCTTTTGGAATTATCTTGGATCACTGTATTGCTGAGAAGAGCTAAGTCTTTCATAGGTAATCATTGGTTCTGCCCACTTCACTCAGCATCAGTTCATGTAATTCTTTCCGGGTTTTTCTAAAATCTTCCTGCTCATCATTTTTTATAGCACAATAGTATTCCATTACATTCATACACCATAACTTGTTCAGCCATTCCCCAAATGATGGGGATTTCCAATTTCCAATTCTTTGCCACCACAAAAAAGAATTGCTATAAATATTTTTGTACATGTGGGTCCTTTACCCTTTTTTATGATCTCTTTGGGATATAGGAGAGTATGAATTTTTACTACAAAACAGGGAACTTGATTTATCAAATAAATATTATGAACATGGAGGGCATAATTTTTTTGTCCTTAAAAATCTTTGCATTTATAGAGTCATCTTTAAAATTATCTGTCATGCCCCACCCACCCTGTTACTATAAACTAAATTTTTCCTTGTTTATAATAACATATTCCACCTTGGATTCTAGGGTGCTATTTTTCCTAATTTCCCTTCATAGAATTCAATTTGCAATAGTATTAGACTTATTGGAAAAACGTTATATTTCAAATTACATCTTGTATGGAGGAGTCCTGAAATTTATAAAACAAAATTAACTGTAGCACTTAAATAAAAATGTCACTAAATCATTCAGGATTTAGAAAATTGTTGAAAAATATTCCAGGCATATCCACTGCAATTTGAACAAGTAAGCAAAACTTAAAGAGCATAGGATCTAGAGTCAGAGAACTCCAAATCATCAATAAGTCCTTGAGAAAACTATGAAAATGGGTGCCTCCCCTACCTTTCCTTTCACTTGATTCTAAACTGTCTGTAATAAGGCTTCCAATTTCCATCATTCAACTCAAACTCCTCTCTCCAAGGCACTAGTGATATCTTAGCTGCCAAAACCAATGGCTTTTTCTCAATCCTCATACCTCTGGTCCTCTCTGCAGCCTTTGAAACTGTTGATCACTGTCTTTTCTTGCATATTCTCTTCGGACTTGTATCACACTGTTCTCTCCTGGTTCTTTCTACCTGTCTGTTCTGCTCCTTTTTTAGATTTTCACTTGGGTCACACCTACTAACTATGGGCATCCCCTTACGCTCTATCGTGGTCACGCTTTTCCTCTCCATTATTAGCTCCCTTTTTGATCTCATCTACTTTCATGAGTTCACTTATCATCTCTAGAAAGATGATACCCAGATCGATTGATCAATCAATAAACATTTGTTAAGAGCCTACTATGTGCCAGGTACATATACCTAAGCACTGAAGATACAAAAAGAGGCGAAAGACAGTCCCTGCCTTCAAGGAGCTTACAATTTAAAGGAGCAGACAACCTGCAAACAAAATACATACAAAGTACGCTATACACAGGACAGACAGACTCTATCAATGTAGATCTAGCCCCAGCTTGAGTTCTAGTTTCCCATCACTAACTGCTCCTCAGATGTCTCCAGCTGGATGTCCTATGGGTATTCATTCTTTCCCCTCACCTCCACTCCAAAACTTCCCATATTCCCAATTTTACTATTATTGTACAGGGCACCACCATCCTCTCAGTCACCCAGGTTTGCAATCTAGAAATCATCTAATTCTCACTTGCAACTCAGACCATATGTTCAATCCAATCCGTTGCTGGATCTCACCATTTCTACTTTCTACAATCTCTCCTGTATGTCTCCTTCTCTCTACTCACACTGTCATGGCCCTGGTTCAGGCTCTTATCACTTCACTCCTGAACAATAGATTCCTGGTTGATCTCCCTGCCTCAAAAGTCCTACCCACTCCAGTTCATCTTCCACTCAGCTCCCAAAGTAACCAAAGCACAGGTCTGACCATATCAGCCTTCCTTCCCCTCCTTAGTAAATTCCAGGATCAATATAAAACTCTCTGCTTTCTTTTCTTCACAATCTGGTCCCTTCCTACCTATCCAGTCCTCTCACACATTTTAGGATTCAGTGACACTGGTCTTTTTGCTATTCACTGGTTTTTTGGTCCCCAATACTCTGTGCCTCCCAAATCCAAGCATTTTCACTGGCCATCCTCTGTGCCTAAAATGCTCTCCATCCTCCTGGCTTCTCTGGCTTCTTTCAATACTCTGCTCAAATCCAGCAAATCCTTCAAGAGACCATTCAGAGTCCTGAGACTCTGCTGCTAATGTCTTCTCTCTGGAACAACTTCCTCATTTGCACTTTTATATGAATATATGCAAATATTATATGTATACATGGTTGTTTGCATATTGTTTCCCCAATTAGAGAGTGAGCTCCTTAGGGTGGAGACTTTTTTTTCATTGTATTATCCATCTTAGAATATGTGCCAAAGACACAGTAAAAAACTTAAACGCTTATTAATGGGTTGACTGAAACATAAATTAAAATAGCAGAAGTTTCACCTTACACAAAATCAAATGCCAAATAGGTTTATAAAACATGGAAACAGTCAATGCTAGAGGGGTTATTATTAGAACGATGAATTGGTACAACCTTTCTGGAAAAAAAAAATTAGAATTATGTGAGAAATGTTACTGTGAGAAGCTGTTTATACTACTCAAGCCAATGAACCCAGTACTGGGTTTGTACTCAAAGGAGATTAATGATAGAAAGAAAAGTTCCATATGTAACAAAATATTCATAGAGGCATTTGTGAAATAGCAAAAATTTATAATCCAATGTTTGGCAAATGGCTATGTCATAAGAAATAATTAACATAAATTCAGAGAGACACAAGATCTATATGAACCAACAAAGATCAAGAAAGCAGAACTAAGACTACCTATACAGAGATTAATGTAAATGAGGACAACACTAAAAGAAAACATGATTTAGGTCAAATGTAAATAGTGAATTTTAGTTCCAGATGATCCAAGTTAAAATATACCTCCTTCCTTTCTGTTTAACAAATGGTAAACGCCAAAAGTAGAATGTGCTGTCATTTGAAATCAATATAGTAAATGGTTTTATCGAATTCTTAAAGTCGCAATTTAACGGAATGGGGCATATGACTAATGTGTTGCAACAAAGTACATCAAATAAGGATTTTTTAAAAAAAGAATAAAAGAAATGACAGAGCTGAGCTGGATGACCTCTAAAGGTCCTTCTGGGTCTGAAATATGATGGTTTTAAGTAAAAAAAAGGCAATGTTTCCTTTTATTCTTTCACAGCTATAAACTGCTAGCTTATAATTTGGTTGTTTTAAAAATAATTTATGCTGTACAATCTGAATTGCTACTGAAATATTAGAAATGTTTCCAGAATTTTAAAGTCAGAAGAGACTTTATAGATCATTTACTCCGACTCTTTCCTTTCAGAGAAGAGGAAACTGAGGCTTATGTGACTTGCCTATACTTACATAAATCAATGGATCACTTAGTAATAACTTCTCTCCTTTTTTGTCTTTTCTCCCTATTACTTCAAAAACATTTTCTTTATTTTAACAATGGTAAAATTATAGACAACAGAAACTGCATATATTTCAAACTATTATAAACGAAAATAATTAAATAAACAAATACACGTGCCTCCAAAATGCCCAAAAGCAACAATTTTTTCCATGTGATTTTTACGAATTCACTTGATTTCCTGAATTTCTAATTCCCTAAATTTGGTAGTCCACTAAGATTAATTTACACATTTATGAAAAAGATCTCTCACTTCTCCAATTCTTCAAAGCACTTTGCTTGGTCCTCCTTTGTTGTTTGAAAACTTGTCTTTCCTTTCATTATTAGACAGTAAGCTCCTGGAAAGCAAGTTCTTAGTTACAGATGGATAGAGAGAGAGATTTATAGAAAAATGTACATATAAACATATACACTATATAAGTGTGTGTGTGTGTATATGTGTATGTATGTATGCGTATGTATGTATCTATTCCCACGGTCCTGCACATACTATGTACTTAATAAATATATGGTGAATTAGATTGAATAAAAATTTGAAAGTGTTCTCCCCAAGAGAATTTAAAAACAGAAGAGAGAGAAATCACTATGCTGGAGCACTGTTTTGAAACCAGGATTTAGTGATGAGATTTGTTTTGGCTTTTAAATAGGTTTTCCGGTAGCCTCAATAGCCTGATATATGTTAATTTTTAAAATTACAATCAACTATCTATCACCATTACATACATTTCACACCTAAAACAAGTGATGGAAGGGGAGAGAAATACTTATTTTGTTTTTCCATTTATGGTCATGTGGATCATTTTCATTGATCCACATGTATTGTATCCTCATTGTATCCTTTAAGTCTCTTCAAATTTAATAACTAGAGTGCTGAATAATCCCTCTGGCATAAATTTAATTATTTTACATATAAAATTTGCTCCTCCCACTACAGAGATTACTAGGTCCAGCAATACTTTCACAAATAGATCTAAATAACTCACAGGGTTATTGAGAAGCTAAAAAGAGATAATGTATGTAAAATATTTTGTGAATATTAAAGCACTATAAATGTCAGTAATTATTGTCATTATGACCTCTCCTGAATTACTGTAATTGGACTTCTCTATTTCCAATTTCTTCTCCAATCAATCCTCCACACTACTGCCAAAGAACTCCGACCATGTTATCCTCCTAAGTAAAAATCTTCCATAAGATTTCTTGCCTTTGTAGAATCACCCTGAAATTCCTGTTAAGAGGTCTTTCAAATAAGCCCTTTGATTTGGCATGATGGTTTCTCTCGAGCTGGTTATGAATCATTTAGATTTGCTCAGTAAATTTAAACTGAGAGGCAACATCAAACCTATTAAGGCACCAAAAGAAATCCGGAACCCTAATCAATATTTTAAATGTAAAACATTCCACTGATGACATTTGAAGAAATCAAACTGATGATTTAATAAAAAGTCTATAACAGATAATTTTTAAAATAAATTTACCAAAGCATAGGATAAAGTAGCTAAGAATGTCTTCTTACTGTGTTTGGATAGTGACTCAATACAGGAAGAAGTTAAATAACCTGGAAAGCTTTTTATAACAAAGCATTAAATTGATCCTCCCCTTTCCTCCCTGAGCCTCAGTTTCTTTGTTGGCAAAGTGGGGATTAATATTCACATTGCCAAGTCTTGTTAATTCTACCTCCATAACATCTCTCACATCCATCTTCTCTCCACTCACATGGCAGTATAAAATACCAGATAAAGAGTTAGAAAGATCTGGGTTCAAATTCCTCTTCTGATACTTACAAACAACCAAGAGCAAGTCACTTGACCTCTCCCTAATTTAATTTTCTCAACCATAAAATGGGGATACCTCTAGTACCCACCTTGCAGAATTGTTGCGAGGTTCAAACAAGATAACATATATAAACTGCTTTGCAATTTTAATGCATTATATAAAATGTCAGTTATTCATACCACCATTGCCTCTTCTGAGCTACTATAACAATTCTCCACACAGCCACTAAAATAATCTTGCTAGTAATCTGACCAAATCACTCTGCTGATCAAAAGTCTTCAATGGCCCCCTATTGTTTCTAGAAAAATAAATTCTCAGCATAGCATTTAAAACTCTCCATGATCTAGGTCCATTCTAGCTTTCCATATGTTTCATATTATTACCTGCCATAGTCTGTCCTCCACACCTAGACCTCATTAACTTCTTAATGGAATTCTTATCTTTATGACTAAGCTTAAATGTCACAATTCCATAAGGTAAGCCTTTCCTCATCAATCAATCAATAGCAGACAGTAAACACTTATTACGAGCCAGGCACTGTGCTAAACATGGAGGACATGCAGAAAGACTAAAACAATGTTCTTCTCCTCAAGGAGCTCATGTTCTAATGCGGGCTGTGGGAGTGATGAGAAGGAAGGATATACAAAACATGTTGTAAAGGGAGAAATAATAATATCTGACAATAGATTAGATACCTGGAGTGAGAGCAAGTGAGAAATCAAACGTGACTCTGAGGTTAAAAACCTGGGTAAGTAGGATGGTGGTACCCTCCGTAATAACGAGAACGTTGGGGAGAAGAAGGTTTGGGGAGAAAGACAGTGAGTTTTACTCAGAACATGTTCAGTCTGTGATGACTATGAGACATCCAAAACGCAAAAGGTATCTTGGAGCCAGGTGATGTGGGAATGTAATTCAGGCATTGAGAATGGGATTGGATATTTATTCTTGGGAATCATCTTCATAAAGATGAAAACTGAACTGGTGGGAGTTGGTGAGATCTCCAAGGCAGCAATATAGAGGGAGAAGAAAAGAGAGCCCTGGACAGAGACTGAAAGGATACCCACAATTAGTGGTCAGTATATGGATGAGGATCCAACAAGAGAGACACACAAGAAGTAGTTAAAACAGGGAGGAGAACCAGGAGAGAACATTATGAAAATCTAGAGAAGAGAGTGTATCCAAGAGAATGTGGTGAACAACAATGTCAAGGGTTGAAGAGAGAACAAAAAAAGAGTGGAGATGAATCATTGGTGATTTTGGAGAGTGCAGTTTCAGTTGAATAAGATTGAAAGAGATTACCGAGGGTTTAGAAGTCAGCGAGAGGATAGGATCCACCTAGGGTGGATGTCCTTCTCAAGGAGTCTAGCTGTAGAGATATTGCTTGATAGTGGGGATGGTCAGAACAAGAGTTGTTTTTATTTTTATTATAGGGAAGATATAGGTATGTTTGTAGGTGACAGAGAGGAAACCAATAGGTAGGAAGATACCGAAGATTAGAAAGAAAGGATGACAGAGTATTGATAAACTTCTAGAGAAGATGGGAGGGAATGGGCAAAGACAGAATGACATTGGCAGGGGTAAGGGCCATCTGTTCAGCAGAGATAGGACCAAATGACGAAATTGTAGGGGAAGATTATTCTGAGTGACATTTAGTGAGGAGGAAGGAAGATGCTAGTGCTCTCTCTCTTTAAATTACCTTATAGCTATTTATCTGTGGTCTTCTATTTTTTTCAGCAGAATATAAACTCAAGTACAGCCTACCTCGCATTTCTTCTTTGTATGGGATAGTATAAGCAATTACTTAGTGTTTGAGGAATTGCCTGCCTCTCAGAGTTATTGTGAAAAGGATATTTCATAAAGCATTATGTAAACAAGTTTTTATTGTTATAAATAATATACAACTTCATCTGAAAGACCAGCTAAAGCCATAATGTTCATTGGCATCCAATCAAGAACAACCTGCTAATTCTTTATATCTGATTCATTCTAATGATTTAAATCTATTACATTCTTTTAACTTGGAGATTAAGTTTTATATTTTCCTTGACATTCAAAAGGTAACTATTTCTACTTGGTCACACTGAAATCAGTGGGAAAGTATGAACCCAGCAAAGAGATTCTGAGGCAAAGAGAGGGAAAAAATGATAAACTGCACAATCCAAGACATAGGAAGATTTCTACTTGCCCCAATATAGTTCCTGCAGCAATATACTACAGGAATTGGTATTTTTTAAAAAGTGAGACACAACAGAAAACAGAGGGCCAGGCAGCAAGCTCTATAAGGCAGTAACAGAAACTGTTTAGAAGACAGAACTCAAAAATAAGCACCTCAAAAGTTTTGATTCCATGAACAGTAGAGAGAATAATGAAGGACTAAACTGGTTTAAAGGTTGTGAATTAAAGAATAGAAGTCCAGAATAGAAAGGTAAGATAATGAAGAGAGTGAAAGAAATCCTTTCTAGAAAAAAAAAGTGAAGGGGAAGAGAAAAAGGAGAACTGCATTTAATTCCTCAACTAAGAGGGGAAAGGGGGGGATTAAAATAATCAGATAAAAGCAAGAAGGAAAAAGGAACTATAAACAAAACTCTAAAACCAGGAAAACAGTTAACAAATTGCCAAGGTGTGGCAGGTAAGAGTGTTGAGGGCAAAGCAAAGAAAGCAGCTGAGAATAAGGTTATTCTGGAAAAGATGAAGTTAAAATAACCAAAGAGACATAGTACTATATTTACGATGGAAGAGGGGGAAAAATCATAATTCGGAAAAAACCCAACAATATTAGAGACAAATGGAGGAAAACATAATCCTAACTCTCATAATTTTAAATATGAATGGATTAAACAAGCCAAGAAAATCAAATAGAGTAGCATATTAGATGAGAAAACAAAAGCCTAAAAACACAAAAACATATACAGAAATAAAAATAAAGGATTGAAAAAATACTATAATGAAGTTGCATTCGTGCTATCAGACAAAGCAAAAACAAGCATTTCAAAACAGAAGGCACTAACTACATGACACCGAAAGGAACCGCAGATAACTAGCCAATATCAGTACTTAATATATATGCCTTCTACATGAACGTGTATATTTGGACACCTTAGCACTTTGTTGCTACTGTGTTCAGTTATGTCGGACTCTCTGTGACCCCATTCTGGAGCTTTCTTGGCAAAAGATACTGGAATGGTTTACCATTTCCTTCTCTAGCTAATTTTGCAGATGAGGAACTGAAGCAAATGGGGTTAAGTGCCTTGTCCAAGATCACACAGCTAGTAAGTGTCTAAGACTGGATTTGAACTCATGAAGATGAGTCTTCCTGATTTCAAGCCCAGCGCTATCCGTTGTACCACCCAACTGCCCTTAACCAAGCTATAAGACTACATAAAGAGTAACACAATAGTGACAAGAGATTTCAGTGTCTTTCTCAGTTTTTTATAAGTATCAAAGAAAGATAAACAAGAGTAAAACTACAGAACTGAACAAATTGCTGGAGAAACTGGAGAGAAAAGACAATGTAAATTTTTTGTTTGTTTGTTTGTTTTTTTTTTTCTATATGAGATTCTTTATTAAATTTTTGAGTTACATCTTTTCTCCCCGTCTTTCCCCC
>CM053581.1:336313741-336330125 GCA_028627135.1 Pseudochirops cupreus | reverse complement strand
CTTTAGTGGGAAGTATCTTTGTGTGCGTTTTGAAGTTCCAGGATTGGTTTAGAGTCCTATTTTATGGGTATTTTGGGGTGGCTATGTGAGAGCTGCAATATGTTGCTGCTTCTACGCCGCCATCTTGGCTCCGCCCCCCCCGTGTTTGAATATTTAGATGAATGTACAATAGGTTTTAAAATAATAGAATTATGCCTTTGAATTTAAAATCAGGTTATATGCAAAAAAATATGCTTGCATTTGATGTATTAGAAAAATTGTATTGTAAAGAAAGCAAATTTAAAAAATCTTTAAACAGAAGGTTGTATACATTTAATCATCAGATTTTACTTTTCGAATGGGAAGGGATCACTCAGCTGCTACCTCTTCCTTGAAGCATTCCCTGATTCCCTTTGCCATGCTAGTAGTCATGGTTTTTCCTTCCTTAAATTTCTTAGGCTACTCTAGCTGATCCCTCCTATAACTTAGTCATATTCTAACTTTTATTGTAATTATTTATGTGTGTCTTATTTCTACTTTACTCCGTTTCTGCCAGCAAAAAGCTAAAAATGTACAGTTTTTTTCCTCTCATTTTTGCATGCTCTACATCAAGGACAGTCTCATATATAAACAGACACTTAATACATGTATACCAAATTAAATTAAATTTGATGTTTATAGATGAGGAAACTGAGGCCCAGAGAGACCATATGAGTCCCTAATCCACACAGCTGAACCAGGACCATAAACCCGATCTGTGTGTATTTCAGTATTCTCTCTACTGCTATGTGTACAAAGATGAATCTTGGAAATTACAACATATCTAACTTCATAAAATAATTAAATTCCTTTAAAAATAGCATAAAGTAAAATTCTCAAGTTTTCCCATTTTGTTTTCATGAAATACACATACTTTGAGGCAGCTCAGTGGATATGGCACTGGTTCTGGACCTGGAGTCAGGAGGACCTGAGTTCAAATATGACCTCAGACACTTAACACTTACTAGCTGTGTGACCTTGGGCAAGTCACTTAACCCCAATTGCCCTGCCCTCCTCCCTCTAAAAAGCAAAAAAACAAAACACAATAACAAATATTTTGGTGCCTCTGACATTTACTGTGTGACCTTGGGCAAATCACTTAACCCTCTTTAGCCTCTGTTTCCTCTCCTGTAAATTGAGAGAGTTGAACTAGATGGCTTCTGATTCCTTCTTCCACTCTAAATCTCTGATTTTGAGATCCTGTGAAGTAGTGGGAAGAAGAACCAGCAACGGCACCCAGGGTGCTGTCCAGCTTGTGACAGGCAGGAGAACTCTCTGAAAGAACCTCGACAGGTTGAGTAAACCTCCATTATCTCCTCTGGACAGTGTCAGGATTGAATTCAATAAACATTGATCGATGCCATGATCTTTGAAGTCTGTCTTTTAGAAAATCGTGGTGGAGAGTGTTATTTTTTCAGGTACAGGTTAGGCTGAATGGCCCCTGAAGTCCCTATCACATCTGCCATCATTGATTTGAACCTGCCCTTCCTTTCCGGGAAAGCCACAAGCTCACAGATTTAGAGCTGAATGGGACCTTGGAGGCCATCCAGTTCAACTCTCTCATTTTACAGGAAAGGCAAGGAAGCCCAGACATTAAGTGATTTGTTCAGTCATCCAGGTAGCAAGTGGCAGAGCCAGGACTTGACTCTGGATCCTCTGGTAGCACATGCACTGACTTTTCACTGTATCCCTCCAACCTGCCTTCTTTCCTTCCTTCTTACCTAGATGAGTAAGTATGCTATTTGATTATAAACTTGTGAACAAAAATTACATCTTAGTCGTTTCTTTCTTTCTTTCTTTCTTTCTTTCTTTCTTTCACCCTCACGTCATCTGATATAGTGCTTTGCTCATAGAATGGGCTCAATCAATGTTAGGTAATGAGTGAAGCGATGAATGAACAGAGCCTTGTTAATAATCTTAAACTTATAAATCAGAAGCTTATAGGACACATTCTGAGTCTCATGTCTGCTTTTGTTTTTCTGAAAATTAAGAAAAATATATGTACACATATTTATTATAGTTAAGTTTTTGTCTATTGTCTTTTAATTGAATGAGGATATTTGTTGTTGTTTGCTGTTTTTAAGATAGGGCACTGGGTAGTTTTTTGTACAGGGGACATGGCAAAGTGGAGAACACACCACATTTAGGATCCGAAGACTGGATTTGAACTGTAGCTCTGCCACTTATTATCAACTGTATTTGAATCGTAACCCACTGAGACCCAGTTTCACATTTTTTTAGAATCTCAGAAGTGAAAGGAGCTCTAGAGGTCATCTAGTTCAACACTTTTGAAACAGGATTGCCCCTCTATGGTATCCCTCACAAGTGATCTTCCTCTGTCCATGTGAAGCTCTAAAGCACCGGTTCTCAACCTGTGGGTCATGACCCCTTTGGGGGGTTGACTAAGGCCATAGGAAAACACATATTTCCAGTGGTCTTAGGAACTGAAACACCGCTGCTCTCTCCATCTCCAGGCGGGTCTGCCCCCATGCAGATACGCCCACATACGAGGATTAAAGGATCGGGGCATTAGGAAGGTTGAGAACCACTGCCCTAAAGTGACTGGTATCTATGTCCCAAGCAGTTCATTCCATTTTTGAACAGCTATAACTCAGGAAAAATTTTTATATGTAAAACTGAAACCTGAATCTCTTTAATTTCTTTCTGTTCATTGACTCTAGTGATATCATTTGGGGTCAAGTAGATCAGCCTAATCCCTCTCCCTCATGAGAGTCCTTAAAATATTTGAGAACAGCAATCATTTCCACCCTAGCTTTCATGGAAATAATAATACTATTTGCCTTCCAGAGTTATGAGAATTGAATAAGATAAAACAAGAAAGTTCTTTTTGATTGCAAAGTACTATGCAAATAAATGTAAACTCTTGTTGCATTTTGTTGTTTGGTTAAGAAAAGTCTGACCGCTTCCATTTGCACAATTTAGAGGTTCCTTCTCAGTAGAATATCAAGAATGATTGAGAAGCAGCTCTCGAATTTATTTCTGTAAATGTGGTTTTCCACACTGAGATTTTTCTTAAGGTAGTGGAGCACCTGTCTGCTTCCTCCTGTTTATTCCTATCCTTTAGCCACTTCATGTCCCTACTAGCCTCTCTGAGTCTGCATTTCTAAATACAATCATCAAAGTAAGGAACATGCTCAGTAATGCTTCTGTGATGACAGCAACATTTGTTTTGTTTATCTGATTGTTCCCTTTTTTGGTTTTCCCCGGGATTTCCAGTTCTTGGAACATCCTTTGGTCAGCAGACCCACTTTTGTTTTCAGTTTCTAATTTCTAGCCAAGCTGCGTATTGAAGTAAAGTACAAAAATACTAATTAGCATTGTCTGTTACATTTTGGCAACAGGAGGTAAGCATGTATATGAAATACTTAATCAACAGTTTATATAGATCCCAAGAAATATTATTCTTTTTCTTTTGGGGGAGCATATTTATGACTCACAAAACACTTTGTATTTTTTTTTCCATTAAATATTTCCTAGTGTCATGCATTCTCTGGACTCACACTCCTAATTCTCCCTCACACTGGGAGGGTGGGTCCCCAAAGCAGAGCTGGCTGCCTCTCCCCTCAGAGATCTAGGAATAAGCCTGAACTTGGGTTTTTCTTTTTCTATTAGCTATTAGAAGTGGGTATTTACTATAGTGGCATAGTAAAAATAGTTGGTATAAAACATTCCCCTAAACCAGGGGCACACCTTCTCTCACAGGTGTGTGGAGAGTCTGAGAAAGTGGGCTCAAACTTAGCGAGCCTGTGTAGTGAAAAGCTGGGAGTTCCTTTTTTCCACTCATAGAGCCTTTGTAAAGTTCCACCTAGGTATGGTGTAGCATTCTACTGGTCTGCTTATAGAGTCCTGTAACTGCCTTTCCTCAGCAAGTGTATTTTGTCTTTGGCTCCCAATCTTTAGATGTTTTGGGGACATTGCTAAGATGCCCTTGGGAAGTCCATAGTCTCAGTACCTTTTGAGATTCACAAGCTCATCCTCTATACAAAGCAAGAGAAGGAGTCAGAGGTTTTCTTCCCCCCACCCCAAACAACTCTCTCCTCTAGGTTGACTTGCCACTGGAGAATGCTAGGTTCCAAATGGATATGCTCTTTTATCCCAAACCCATAGGATATGACTAAGTCTTCTCAATAAATCCCAACACACTTCCTGTGTAGTGTCATTTAATTTCTTCCATCAGTTTTTCACTCCTTCCAAATTGATTAAGGACTTTTCACACCTAGTTTAATGCTCTTGATTGATTGATTCAGTGTAACTGTTCCCACTTCATAAAGGTTTCAGGACAATAGTATCTTTTTTAGTTAATTTAAATGGGGTGGGGGGGATTGAATCAGTCCCTCCCTCTTCCCCAAAACTAATCACATAATACATCCTTGCCTGTACTTATGTTCTCAGTAGTTTCTTGGTAAATACAGGTATCCCTCAAATTATAGGGGTTGATACTTTCAACAGTTTCATTCAGCAAACATTTATTAAAAACCTATTATATGCAAAAAAAATCTCAGCCCACTGTTCTTAGTAAAGGAGATAAAAAGTTTAGGTGACATGTAGTGCTTGATATGATCTTATATAGAATATAAAGACGTATATACACAATTTACTTGACCCAAGAAGAAGAACTAGGAGGATTTGGTAGAAGTTATAGAGAGACAGATTTTGGTTTGATATCAGAAAAAACTTCCTAACAATCCTAGCTGTTCTAATGTAAAATGGAATGTCTTAAGAATTGATGAGTTCTTTGTCTTTAGTTGAATGACCACTGATTTGGGCTGTTGGGGAGGAACATTTTGTTCAAGTACAACCTTTGAGGTTTCTTCCAGCTCTAAGATTTTATGTGTAGTTGACTTACGATGGTACAAAATAATCACAAGTACAAAAAAGGGGCAGAAACAAGATAATATATAGAAAGGAGTATTAGGAATAGTTACATGGAAAGAAAAATCTATAAAACTACTTTTCTGTATTCTCTGATAATAAAATTTGTTATATATTCGTTTAGTGGGATACATTGATTTTAGGAGTAATAAACTCCCACTTAAAATGTAATAAAATTAAAATAAATAGTTTTATGTTATAATAATAATAATAATAATAATAATAATAGTAATAATAATACTTAAGAGACCTGTGAAGTCACTAATGAGAATCTCTCCATTGGTATGTGTTGTAATATATCCAATTCTTTTCATCATCATGCTATTCTTTTTCATGCCTTTCCGTAAATCCAAATTCAGAAATAATGGAGGCCTTCTTGGTCTTTTAATGTGTAGTCAAATACCAATGTAGCATTTGGGCTGCTTTCTTATCCTTCATTTTTACTACAAAGCTAGTCCAACTCCTTTTCTAACTATATATTTCATGAATAATTTCCCCTTTGCAAGGAAGTCATTGTTGGTAATATGCTGCAATCTGTTTAAAATGCCACATGCCTCTCACCTGTCCTCTCAATTATCTCTAAGTCTTTGAGCTCTTTGATTTTGTAATCTTGAACCTTGTTTTCCAACATATTTTTCAGCCCATTTTTCTTCCACGTGTCCTTCCTCAATATTGACATCATTAACTATTAGTGCTCATGATAACTAAATTTTATAGTAACTCACAAAATAAGTTGCAAAATAAAGATTGTGAAAGGGAAAATACCAGAAATTATATTGGGTCCCAATCATCACATTTTCCATCACAATGAATGTGAATAAACCCCTTGTCTGTAGAGATAGAAGTGAATGCTTACATATATCCCAGCTTGTCATTTAGAGCAACTCTAGCCTCATACTTCTGTCATCAAGCAGGCTCTGTTCAGCCAGTGTGACTTGACAGGAGATAGCTGTGAAGCAGTGAGGCAGCCTTACAGCGATAGTTAGAGACCAGGACCAGCCAGTACTCAAATGACTTCTCATGTTCTGTGCTTGATTCTTCCACGGGCTAATAATGTGACAGAGAACAAGGCACTATGCTTTTCTGAGCCTCGTTTTCCACATCTGTGAAATGGGATAGTAATATACCTCCCCATGAAGTTGTTGGTAGAGTCAGATGGTGCAATGTCTAGAAAACCACAAAGACACTATATACTGTGAGTTATAATTATTCGTAAGTGATCCTGGGCCTGATTTCCTCATTAAAAATAAATCTACTTTCATACAATGATTGGAAAATTCTACACTGGTTAGCACAGGTTTGAATTTAAGGGGTTTCTTATAGCTTGCTTAAATGGATCCACCAAATTATATTGTTAAATTCTCATATTTAAATGTCTTAAAGCTACCTCATCTTCCATCTCATTTAAAACTCAACTTAATTTGCATATATTACATTAATAAAATGTACAAATAAGCATACACATTTCATCTTTTCAATAAGTTATACCAGAAGACATCATAAATCAAGGAAACCTAGAATTTTGGTGAAAGAATTTTGCCAGTCTTAAACCCATATTCTCAAACAGTCAACCAAGCAAAAACTTATCTCATTATTAAAATTTTAAAATATTGCCATATGTTTCAGTTATGTTTAGATGAAATCTTTTGGAAGCCTTCAGTGGTGTAGGCTTAGCTGACTAACTGCCACTCCTGTATATCAACTAACATTTTGTTATATGCTCATAGAAAGCCAGCTACGAATGAATCATAGTTTGCAATTTACATGGAGGCTACATGATCAGATATTTCCACCGATCAGAATTTAGAACCACACTCGGCTTAGGAAAATTTTGTATGGCAGCATCACAACTTCTGTTCAATATTCATTTGTTTAAGAGAACTACAAAAAATTAGAAGGGTAGTTCATATTATCTTTACATCTGTAACAAACGTATATGCCCACCACAACAGTGACTGGAGATTGGTAGTGTTTGGTTGCAGAGGAAAACTATCTATTCCCTCTTGAATTATCTTTGTAGTGAATCAGGGAATGACTCAGCTCTAGTGGAATGACCAAGGGCAATTAGAAAAAAAAATTTAGAAGTCATCTTAATTTCTCTCTTACTCCCTATTGACTCTGTTTAATTAAAGATGCCATCCCCCAAAGCTGTTTTACATTGCCTCCTAATTCTTCATTGTTTTCTATTATTAATTTTTATATTAAAACAGTTATTAAACTATGTGTATGCCTCATAGTTGAACTTGGATAAACAAGATTACCTGACATCAGAGTCCAATGAATAAATATAAGAATGAGTACAAAGTTTTTCTAGACTTATCACTGTAATGAATATTTCTTGAATCCTACTGAGTACCTACAAGGTATTTCACAACTCACCATTCCTTCGACTGTGATTGAAAAACTGGTTCTTGTGTCAGTAATTATTTTTCCTGAAGGTCCTTCTGAGGTCCTTATCTTCTGTTGGCTAGAAATTCTATCTGGGCACGTCTTGGAATAATGTCACGGACATATTTATCTCAACGATTGTTCCTCTTTTTATGACTTTACACCAGTTATTAGGTTGATGTACTATTCTGCTATGTAGCTTTTTGAATCTTTGAAAGAGATTTAAAATTTATTTTTTCCTTTTGTCTATTTCTTAGTTGGTTACAATGCCTCTTCCTGTGTATTGTGTTATTCTTTTCAAAAGCATACTTAAATGAAGGATTTCTTTGGGCTGATAAGATTGAGCTTATGCCCTATTTTGAAACTTAAAAAACCCAACAATAAACCGGTACATATATAATGCTTTGTATCATTGTTTTCTGTGTTTGTAAAGAGTCTCTCTCCCTGTCCCCCCATATTTAATTAGGGTATAGTTCAATGGACACAGATATGGGGGGGGAGGAGAGAATGAGAATGAGAATTCCTACCCACAAGGAGCTTATATTTTAATGGGGGATGATAACACATAAAAAGAGACTGAAAAGCAGGGGGTGGGAGGGGAGGTAGCCCCTTATAGGGGAATATTGGCAGTCTTCAGAGGCATGGAGAGGCAGAAACAGAGCTATAAAGGGAATGAAGTTTGGTCAGCCTAGACCCATCCCCAAAAAGGAGACCCTAGGAAAGAAATTCACTAATGGTAAGAAGAGAAGTGATAGTGGAAGGATGTCTGAAGGGGAGAAAGTCACAGGCACTGAGGGCTAGAAGGCAGAAACATAGCTGGGAGGATAATGAAGGGCCAGTGGTGAAGAAATTCATTCTATTTTCACTGAAATCCATCACTCCTCCAAAATAACTTATCACCCTAGAAGATTCTTTTGTCCCTCTGGCTCCTTCTTATGGTCTGTCAGTTCCTTTCTAAGCCTCCGTTTTAAGAAAAGTGCCCGGGCCAGCCATATTCACTGCGTTACTCATCTCTGGACTCTGCTTCTGACTCTCCAGATTACTTTCTGCACCATCTCCATTCTCTCTCTCAACTCTACCTTCCAGCTTTTCAGCTTCCTTTTAGATGTCGTCTTTTCCCGTTAAAAAGTAAGTTTCTTAAAGGCAGGGATTACTTTTCTTCATATTAGTATATTTGTATTCCCAGCACTTTGCACAGTACTTGGAACATCATAATAAATGTCTTTTAACTTGAGGGCACTATCATCCCTCCAGACACCAGAGTTCACAACCTTAGATTCATTCTTGATTCTTCTGTTTCCCCCAATCACCACATCCAAACAGTTGCCAAATCTTGTTGGACCTATCTCCATAACATCTATCTCATCTTAACCCCTTCTCTCCTCTCACATAACCCTTAACACTAATTCAGGTCTTCATTGCCTTGACTTTATCTCCTAATTTATCTTCCTACCTACAGGCTTTTCCCTCTTCAATCCCATATGCCATATAGCTACCAAATTCCTAAAGTATAGATATGACCATGTTTCCTATTCAGAAATAATCTTTGGTTACTTCTTATCTCTAGGGTAACATACTGAAAGCCTTCCATGTTCTGACTTTTTCCAGTCGTGTTTGTTATTATCCACCTTCATGCATTCTTTATTATAGTCAGACTGGCCTAACAGCTGACATTCCATCTTCTTCCTTCATGCCTTTGAATATGAATGTTCAATGTCCTTGTAGAATGTTCAATACCTTGTAGATTCTCTAGGATCCTTCAAAGAAAGGTGCCACCTCCTGTATGAACTTTTTCCTCTAACTTCCCCCCAACTCTCGCTCAAGTATTAGCATTAATATAGATGTGTGCTAACACAGTGTGTTACACATAAATACATGCTTAATAAGAGGTGCTCAAAATATTTGTTGAATTATCTAAATTTTGTATCCCCTCCAGCACTTAGCATGGTGCTCTATACAGGATAAATCCTTGATAAATACTTATCTAATTGCATTTTCCCTTTTTTAATTTTTTTAAATGAATGTATTATTTATTTATTTTTAACATTCCTTTTTAAAAATTTTGAGTTCCAAATTCTCTCTCCCCTTCCTGCTGCTCCCCTACTCATTGGGAAGGCAAGAAATGTTACATAAATTATACATGTGAAATCCTGAAAAACACTTCTATACCACGTTACCAAAAACAAAGGCAAGAAAAATAAAATGGAAAAAAATTTTTGCTTTAATCTGTACTCAAACTCCATCAGTTCTCTCTCTAGACGCAGTGGTTCTCAACCTTCCTAATGCCATGACCCTTTAATACAGTTCCTCATGTTGTAGTGACCCCCAACCATAAAATTATTTTCATTGCTCCTTCATCACTGTAATTTTGCTACTGTTATGAATCGTAATGTAAATATCCAATATGCAGGATGTATTTTCATTGTTACAGATTGAACATAACCCACAGGTTGAGAACCGCTGCATCTAGAGGTAGATAGCATTTTCATCAATAAGTCCTTCAGAATTGTCTTGGATCATTTTACTGATCAGAATTGATCCGTCATTCACAGTTGATCATGATACAATATTGCTGTTACTGTGTATAGTATTCTTCTAGTTTTACTCACTTCATTTTGCATCAATTCATATAAGTCTTCCCAGGTTTTTCTGAAAACATCCTGCTTATCATTTCTTATAGCACAACAATATTTTATGACAATCATATACCAACACTTGTTCAGCCATTCCCCAATTGATGGGCATCTCCTCGATTTCCAATTTTTGCCACCACAAAAAAAGTTGCTATAAATATTTTTGTACATGTAGATCTTGTTCCTTTTACTTTGATCTCATTGGGATATAGAGCTTTGCTGGGTCATAAGCTAGGAACAATTTTATAGCCCTTTGGGCATATTTCCAAATTGTTCTCCAGAATAGTTGGACCAGTTTTGATTCTACCAGCAGGGCATTAGGGTATCAGTTTTTTCACATCCCCTCCAACATTCGTCATTTTCCTTTTCTGTCATGTTAATCAGTCTGATAGGTATTAGATGGTACCTCAGAGTTGTTTTAATTTGCAGTTCTCTAATAGTGATTTAGAACATTTTTTCATATGACTTTTTTCATGACTTGTTCACTAATTTTAATCATGTCTGGCTCTTTGTGACCTCATTTGGGATATTCTTGACAAAGGTACTAGAGCAGTTCGCTGTTTCCTTCTCCAGCTCATTTTTACAGACGAGGAACAATGTTAAGGGAAGTGCGGGGGTCACACACCTAGTTAATGTCTGACTCCAGATTTGAACTCAAAAAGATGAGTCTTCGTGGTTGGAACTATTGCTCTATCTACTGCACGGCTTAGCTATATGTAGACTATAGATAGTTTTGATTCTTCTTTTGAAAACTGCCTGTTCATATCCTTTGACCATTTATCAATTGGAGAATGACTTATATTTTTATGAATTTAACTCCCTATATATTTGAGAAATGAAATCTTTTTGTCAGAGAAACTTGTAATTTTTTTTTTTTACCACTTTCTTGCTTTCCTTCTAATCTTGGCTGCATTGGTTTTGTTTGTACAACACCTTTTTAATTTCATGTAATCACAATTATCCATTTTACTTCTCATGATACTCTCTACCTTTTATTTGGTTACAAATTTTCCTTATCCATAGATCCTACAGGTAAAATTTTCCATGCTTCCTTAATTTGCTTATAGTATCATCTTTTATATCTAAATCATTTACCCATTTTGGCCACATTTGGTACAGTATGAGATGTTGACGTATAACTAGTTTCTGCCAAACTACTTACCAGTTTTCCCAGAAATTTTTGTAAAACGGTGATCCCCCAAAGCTTGGATCTTTCGGTTTATTAAATAATAGATTACTATGATCATTTACTACTATATATTGTATACCTAATTTGTTGCACTGATCTACCATTGTATCTCTTAGCTAGTACCAGACTGTTTTCATGATTACCGTTTTGTAAAATATTTCGAAATCAATTCTACTAGGCTGCCTTCTTTCACATTTTTTTTCATTGATTCATTTAATATTCTTGACCATTTGTTCTTCCAGATGAATTTTGTTATTATTTTTTCTAGCTCTATAAAGTAATTTTTGGTATTTTGATTGGCATGGCACTGAATAAGTAAATTAACCTAGGGAGAATTGTTATTTTTATTATATTAGGTCATTCTATCCACGAGCAATTAGTATTTCTCCAATTGTTTAGATTTGTCTTTATTTGTATGAAAAGTGTTTTGCAATTGTGTTCATATAGTTCTTGGGTTTGTCTTATTGGTAGACTCCCAGGTATTTTATATTGTCTACAGTTACTCTCTTTCTATAGAATAGAATTGCTGGTAGACTTTGTTGGCAATATATAGAAATGCTGATGACTTATGTGGGTTTATTTCATATCCTACAGCTTTGCTAAAGTTCTTAACTGTTTCAAATAGTTTTTTAGTTGATTCTCTAGGATTCTCTAAGTATATACTATCATATTATCTGCCAAGAGTGATTGTTTTGTTTCCTTATTGCTTATTCTAATTCCTTCCATTTCTTTTTTCTTCTCTTATTGCAATAGCTAACATTACAAGTTCAATATTGAATAATTATGGTGATAATGAGTATCCTTTCTTCACCTCTGACTGTATTGGGAAGGCTTCTAGCTTATCCCCATAACATAATGCTTGCTGATGATCAATACTACTCTTCATTTTAAGGAAAACTTCACTTATTCTTATGCTTTCCAGTGTTTTTTAATAGGAATGGACGTTGTATTTTATCAAAAGTTTTTTCTGCCTCTGTTGAGATAATTCTGATTTTTGTTATTTTTGCTATTAATTTAGTCAGTTATGCTGACAGTGTTCTTAACATTGAACCAACCCTGCATTCCTCCATCAATGTTCATTAGGGAAATTGGTCTGTGGTTTTCTTTCTCCGTTTTTGCCCTTGCTGGTTTAGGTATCAGAAACATATTTGTGCCGTGTGACTTTGGACAAGTCACTTAACCCCAATTGCCCTGCCTTTCCACCTCCAAAAAAGCAAACAAAACAAAACAAAAAAAACAAACAAAAAACCCCTAAAAACAAGAACAGAACCATATTTGTATCACAACTGGAATTGGGTAGAACCCTTTCTTTGCTTGTTTTTCCAGATAGCTTATATACTGTTGGAATTAATTGTTCTCTACAAATTTGGTAGAATTGGGAATCCCTCTAGGCCTAGGGATTTTCTCTTAGGGAACTCCTTGATGACTTGTTCACTTTCTTTTTCTAAGACAGACTTAAGGCTTATTTAAATATTCTCTTTCCTAATTGAATTTTTAAGGAAGCACTGCTGTGGTGCCAAGTCAGGAAGCATTTACTGAGCACCCACTGTGTGCCAGGCTCTGTGCTAAGCATTGAGGATGAACAAAGGCAAAAAAAAAAATCCTCCTCCCAACGAGCTCACAATCTAAGAGGGGGGACACCAGGCAAACAACTGCATACAGACAAGTTATAGACAGGATAGATTGGAGACAGTCAGTAGAAGGAAGGCCACTGACTTTAGGAGGCATTGAGAAAGGCTTCTTATTGAAGGGAGGATTTTAGTGGGGACTTGAAGGAAGTCAGAAGATGGAGATGAGGAGGGAGAGAATTCCAGGAATGAGAGACAGCTGCTAAAAATGCCCAGAGTCTGGAGATGGAGTGTTTTGTCCAAGAAAAAGCAAAGGAGCCATGTCGCTGGTCACAGAGTATGTGGAGGAGAGGACGGTGAAAGAATACTAGACAGGTAGGAAAGGGCTTTAAATGGCAAACCAAGGATTCTCTTTTTGATCCTGGAAGTAACAGGGAGTCAGTGGAATTTATGAAAGGAAGAAGAGATGTGTGATATGGTCTGACCTGCACTTTAATGGTTAATTTGGTAACTTAGTGGAAGACAGACTGGAGAAGGAAGTGACTTGAAGCAAGGAGAGCAACCAAAGGCTACTGCAGTTGTCCAGGTGGGAGGTGATTAGGGCCTGTACCAGGGTGGTGACAATGCCTGCGGAAAGAAGGAGGCATAGAGCAGAGATGTTAAAAAGGTAGAATCAACAGGACTTGCATATAGGAGCTGAGAGAGGATGACAGCTAGATTGTGAGCCTGAGAACTGAAAGGATAGTGGTACTTTCTACAGTCATAAGGGAAGGGTTCGGGAAGGGGAAAAGATAATGAGTTCAGTTTGTTAAACATGTTGAGTTTAGATCTCTACAGGACCTCCAGTTCTGGATATCCAATGGCAGTTGGAATTGAAAGACTAGAGTTAACTAGTAGATCTTAGAGTCATTGGCATAAAAAAGAGAATTGAAACTGTGGGAGCTGATGAGATCCCTAAGTGAAGCAGTATAGAGAGAAAAGAGAAGAGGGCCCAGGATGGAGCCTTGGGAGAAGATTCATGGTTAGTGAGCAAAGGAGACAAAAGAGTGATCAGACAAGTAGGAGGAGAATCAGGGCAGAGCAGTGTCATGAAAACTTAGAGTGAAGAGAGCACCAAGGAAAAGAGAGTGATGTACAGAACCAGAGGTTGGAGAGAAGTAAAAAGGTTGAGGATTGAGAAAACAGGATTTTTTATTTGATCCTGGAGAGAATAGGGAGCCACTAGAGTCGTTTGAATAGTGGGGTGATATGTTCAGGTCAGACCTGCACTTTAGGAACATCTGAGTCAAGGATGGACTAGAGTACAAAGAAACTTGAGGCTGTTGCAGTAGCCCAGTTATGAGGTAAAGAAGTCCTAGACCAAGGTGATGGCAGTGTCAGAGGAGAGAATACAAGACATGTTCAGAGAAAGAGAAAGGCAGGATCAGCAGAACTTGACAAGGGATTAGATGGGGTAGCGGGAATGAGAATGAGGATTTGAAGATGATACCTAAGTCATAAGCCTGGGTGCCTATGAAGATAGTGGTACCCTCCACAGTGATTGAGAAATTAGAAAGAAAGATATTTGTCTAAGATAGATGTATCGATTAACGAGTTCAATGGGATAACTGTTTACCTGCATAAACCTTACATACCTAGAATATTTGGACAAAAACATTCTGTATTCATTTGGTTTTTCTTGTTTTGATCCAATTATTTTAAATGATTGTGGATCTTATTAGAGAATCTCTATACTGCCTTGTATCAATATTGTCAGCTAATAGAAGCTTCTGGAAGATACCATCATACATAAGGAATCCCTCTTCCATTTGGACCATGCCCTAAATAGTCTCCATGATAATAGTGAATACCTTAATGAATGTACAATTCTGTTTGATGTTTCTTTAATATTACTACACAAACAGGATCATTGAACAAAGTTATCTCTTGTTATATAACTGTCAAGGAATCTTGTATGATGATACTGTATGACTGGAAACACCTTGTTGGAGGGTCATAGATTTTAGGAGAGCCCCCTTGTTTCTGTATGTCAATTTTAAAAATCTAAACATTTATTGTTATCCTACTATGTCAGAAACTGTTTTTTTTTAAAAATATATATACTTTTTAGTCAATCAAGTGAATATGAAAATGTGCTCTGCTATAGAAAATAGTTTGCAGATGATTTTTTTGTCCTCATATTTCCATGAAGGATACTTTCAAGATGTATATAGGACATCCTTTTTTTTTTTGATAGTTGTCTTTTTTTTTCATTGACTTGTTTATTTGCTTTTAGTTTACAAGATTCAGTTCCACAATCCCTTGAGTTTCAGATTTTCTCCCCTCCCTTCCCACTCCCCACTCCCGCCATGGTGGCGTGCAATCATGTATAGGATCTGCAAATACTTTCACATTGGACATTAGTCTGGTTGTATAGAAGGGTTGTAATCGATGGAGTGAACAAAGGGAAAAAAACAAACAAAACCAAACATGGAAAAGAGCAGTATCATGCAGATTGCTTCAGTCTCCATTTAAACTCTGGTCTTTCTAGATCTTTCTCTGAATGTACATATCTCCTTTATATAGGACATTCTTTATGAGAAAGTACTGGACATGGCAAGCAACAAAAAAAAATTTTAAGACTATACCTTTGTGGTTGTTCAGTTGTTTCAGTCATGTCCAACCCTTGATCACCCACTTGGGATTTTCTTGGCAGAGATACTGAAGTGTTTTGCCATTTGCTTCTTTGGCCCATTTTACAGATGAAGAAACTAAAGCAAACAGGGTTAAGTGACTTGCCCAAGGTCAAACAGCTAGTAAGTGTCTCGAAGTCAAATTTGAACTCCGATCTTCCTAACTCTAATCCTGGTTCTCTGTCCACTGCATCACCTAGCTACCCCTTACTTGAGCCTGAGCTATTCAGAACAAGCTATTGATACCCCTAGAATATGAAATGGATGTAAAGATACTGACAAGAGAAGACATCAAAAACTACTGAACTGTGTGACTACTTTTTTCATATTGATGTCTTAGTGTCTAGTCTTCTAAAACATTTGTTTTGGTGCTTGCCATGTCCAGTACCTTGCAGCTTTCTTTCTGAAGAAAAAAAATAATAATCATGATATATAGATATGGCAGCAAAAGATGGCCAATGTCCAATTAAATGCTATCTCTTGTTGCTTTGGTGTGCCAATTTCTTTCTTTCTTTCCTTCCTTCTTTTTCTCTCTTCCTTTTCTTTCTTTCTTCTTTTTCTTTCTTCCTTCCTTCCTTCCTTTCTTCCTTCCTTCCTTCCTTTCTTTCTTTCTTTCTTTCTTTCTTTCTTGATATAACTCAAATAATACTTCTTTTCTCTTCTTTTACATATTTGCCTGCCCTGGTGACTTTTTGCTTTTCTAGGGTTTGCCTTTATTTGAACAAGTTACTCTGTTGTAGTCAGCCAAAAGATATGGTTTTATTATTGGCCTCTATTTCAGCTTTGGACATTCTTATTACTTAGCAAACTATCCTTGGAAGATTATTTTTATGAAGAAGATATGTCTATTTGAGACAGTTATCTGTTCATTTGCTTTTCTTGTATGAGTGGAATATTGCCTCTTGAAATGATTTTGTGATTGGGTGAGAATTAATTTCTATTTTGCCTTCAAGTGTGCCAGATTGTTTTCATCAGCATTACCCATGTGGTATTCTAAAAACATTAAAAGGCAATATACATTTC
>CM053581.1:336284403-336313641 GCA_028627135.1 Pseudochirops cupreus | reverse complement strand
CCCCCCCCCCCCCCCCCCCCCGTTCCCTTAAGGACTTCTACCTAGCTAAAAACAGGTCAGGAATAAAGAATGCTAAATTGTGAAGGGAGATCTCATCGTGTAGTTGTGAAAAGTCTCTCTTGTGGCTAGTCTACAAAGATGATCGTGCATCTACCTCATATTTGCCAAATATGTCATAGGGTATTTTCTAGCTAGTCTTCTTCATATGGTCATTAATGAACCTGGGGAAAACGGATCACTTGTTACTGACAAGGCAGTAGAATAGATTGATTTCTCACTGTCCCCTATGACTACCATGGAGTAAGGAACTGTGTCTTTTATTTATTCTCATAGTACCTGGCTTACTTTGGTCGTCTAGCTGAGTTATGGTGATGGTGAACACAGCTTGACTCTGCTGGTAATCAGGGTGGTCACTCACTGTGGCTACTGCCATTGTATGGATCAAGCAATTTCGCCCAATTACTCCTTGGCTCCTCCCCTCTGCCTTGATTTTCCCTCCAGCCGTTCCCTCACCTCCTCCAGTCTGAAGGAGTGATTTTCCTTTCAAATCATGCCTTGGAAAATTATGGGGAGAAAGTGGCCAATGCCCCATCTCCTGTTCCAACGAAGTAGCTGTAGCCTTCCCTAGACAAAATGCTTCTTTGTTGCCTAAAGAGAAAGGCTCCAAATGAAGTCCTCTCTCCTCGTTCTGGGAGTTTATAAAGAGTTAATCAGAAGTTCTTTTTCTTCTCTTCTGAACCTCTGCCCCGAAAATTTCTGTGGCAAAACATACTCTGGTTGTAAAATCTATTTCTCTTCCTTCCTTGTCATTCCCTTGGTGCCTCTCTTTGTGTATTTGTGCAGTGATACATGTAGGTTAGCAGTGTAGTTATTAACGACGTTTATCATTTCAAATTGGCTTAAAAGACAAAGTAAGTAGGAATATAAATAAAATTTTAGGAAACAGAGATAAAAGGAAACAAGAGAAAGGTAGGAGTCATGGTTTTGAATCTGCTCTCTGGATGGATTCAACAAAGCAGCATCTGCCTAGACATGCCTCTTGCTTCCATGGTTAGGTGCTGGTGACCTCTTCCCTCCCTCCCTCTCTCTCTCTGTCTCTCTGTGGCTCTGTATGTTTCTCTCTGTCTCTCTCTCTCTCTGTGTACGTCTCTCTGTCTCTCTGTGGCTCTGTATGTTTCTCTCTCTCTCTCTCTCTCTCTCTCTCTCTCTCTCCCTCTCTGTGTCTCTGTATGTTTCTCTCTGTCTCTCTCTCTCTGTATGTCTCTCTGTCTCTCTGTGTCTCTGTATGTTTCTCTCTGTCTCTCTCTGTATGTCTCTCTGTCTCTCTGTGGCTCTGTATGTTTCTCTCTGTCTCTCTGTATGTCTCTCTCTCTGTGTCTCTGTATGTTTCTCTCTGTCTCTCTGTCTCTCTCTCTCTCTGTATGTCTCTCTGTCTCTCTGTGGCTCTGTATGTTTCTCTCTCTCTCTCTCTCTCTCTCTCTCTCTCTGTATGTCTCTCTGTCTCTCTGTGGCTCTGTATGTTTCTCTCTCTCTCTTTCTCTCTCTGTATGTCTCTCTGTCTCTCTGTGGCTCTGTATGTTTTTCTCTTTCTCTCTCTGTCACTCTCTCTGTCTCTGTCTCTGTCCCTTTCCCTCTCTCTCCCTCTCTCTTCCCTCCCTCCCTCTTCTATTGCTTGTTCATCTCACAGGCTTCAGCTGATCTGTGAATCCCATCAACTCACTTCCACAAAGTTTCCAGCTTAAAGCAAATTTCTCAGGGGAGTCAAGGAATCAGAAGCTGATATGACTTCTGGCTGAAGCAGAAGGGCTCCATCTCTAGTGTCCTAACCTTTGCAAGAATAAGGGTGCCACATTTGCATAATGAATACTTATTTCTACAAATGGGCCATGATCTCATCATTAAGGGCACTATCTGCAGTCCCTCCTTTTATTAATAGATAGTCTTCATGATAGAAAGGGAAAGGAGGGCATTCCAGACAGGAGGAACAGCCTCTTCAAAGACAGAGAGACTGGAAGCCGAATGTCGTTTGGCTAGAATGGAGTTTGTGAAGGCAAATAGCATCAGTAAGCCTAAAAAAGTGGACTGGAGCCAGATTGTTATTTGTGTCTCACCTATTTGCAAAAGTGATTTGAGGGAGCATTCATTACTCGTAATTAACTTGATGCCAAGCTGGTAGAATCATACAACTTTTAGATCCTGAAGGTCCAGCCCATCCTTTCTCATTGTAGAGATGAGAAAGCCAAGGCCGATAGAAGGGTCATAACTTGTCCAAGGTCAGACAGCTAGTATGGTGGAATCAGTACTGGAACCTGGGTCTCTTCATTCCCAATCCATGTTTCTTCCCCCTACACAATGTCAAGTCTGCATCAATGGCTAGGATTTTGTTCTTTATTATCCAACAAGCCTTTCTCGTCAAATGATATTTTCTGAATAGCCATAGATTACTAAGCACTATATAGGAAGATGAATATGCTAAAATTTTAATTGAAATCTTAAGTAAAGAAGTCAAATGCTTACATTTGATTAAAATGAAGCTTTATCTATTTCTGCAGAAATGAGAAACATTAAATTACATTAATAAAAATAGTTCATGTCTCCATAACAAAGGCATGGGGAATCTGTGGCTTTGAGGCCTCCAAGTGCAGCCTTTTAACGGAATCCAAATGGTTTGTGGCCTCACGTGGCCTCCAAGCCACAGGTTCCACACCCTTTCATAACATTTGTGGTTCTCAGTCAGTCAGTCAGCAAGCCTTTATTAAGCAGTTACTCTGTACGTGCCAAGCATTGTGCTGAATGTTTTCTTTATGACGATGGTGCTTTTAAGGTAGATAGCATACATTTTATTCTCTTTATTTTAAAGATGGACGTTGTGATTTGCTTTTGACAATACAACTAGCTAGCAAGTATCAGAAATAGGCTTTGAACCTACATTTCTTGACTCCAGATCCAGAACATTTGACACTGATACATTCACTTTCCCAAGAAATGCTGTTCAGCACCTCTGATCACCTTTGCTAGGTTCTGTCTTTCCAGTGTTTTAAGACAGTTCCTGGTTCTCCTGTTACAGGAAGTCTTCCTTTACCCAGCAAGGACAGCATTGATTGGTCTATTTCTACTTTCTACGTATTGACACTTGCAAGAAATATTGCAGAGGTGGAAATGATGAGATTTGACAACAAATTGCGTATGCAGAGTGAGGCAAAATGAGGAATCAGGGATCATTAGTGATAGTAACAGCTGGCATTTATATAGCAAAAGCTTAAGGTTTGCAAAGCACTTTTTATATACTGTAGCATTTAATCCTCATAGCAACCTGTAGTTTCTACTTTTGTCCCTATTATTTTTCTGTTAAGGAAAATGAGACTTAGGTTAGGTGACTTGTCCAGACAGCTAATAAGTATCTGGGGTAGGATTCAAATTCAGATCTTCCTTATATTTGCTATCCTACCTAGCTCCTTCTCAGGGATAATGCTACAGTTGTGAACTTCAGTGACTGGAAAGATGGTGGTGCCTTAAAACAGAAATAGAGAAGTTCTAAAGAGGGGTAGTTTGCAGGGAAAGATAATGAATGAGTTCAGTTTTGAACATTTTAAGGTTGAAATGCCCATAGGGCGTCTAGCTCAAAATATACAACAGGGAATTTGAGGTCTGCTAATCAGAGCTCTGGAGAGAGATTAGAACTAGATATATGGATTTGGGAGTCATCTGTATAATTAAGCTCATGGGAACTGATGAGGTCACCAGGTGATAATAATATACACAGAGAGAAGACAATAGGGCCTAGGACAGAGCCTGGAGGGATGACCGTAGCTAGATGGTTTGATATAGAGGATGAACCAGCAAAAGAGACAGAAAAAAAAACTAGTAGATAGGAGCACTGAGAGAGGGCAGTGTCATGAAAATTCAGTGAACAGAGATTATTTTATATAGGGACAAGATGGTCAGCAGTGTCAAATCCAAGGGAATTCTAGAAGGATGAAGATTAAGAAAGTCATCAGATTTGGCAATTAAGAATGAATTGCTAAATGAAGGGATCATTAGTAACTTTGGAGGGAGCGATGTTTCAGTTGAGTGATGAGGATGGAAATAATCTTGCAAAGGGTTCAGAAGTAAGAGAGAGGAGAGAATTGGAGGCAATAAGGATGGACAGCTTTTTCAAGGAATTTGGCTGTTAAATGGAAGAGAGACAGGATAATATCTTGAGGGGGTGGGAATGTTTGTAGGAAGCAGAGAAGGAATCAAGTAGATAGAGATTAGAGAGTGAGTGATGGTGATTGTGAGAACAGGAGAGGGGACCAATCAATCCATAAACATTTATTAAGTGCCTACTCTGTGCCAGGCACTATGTTCAGTGCTGGGATGGGATCAAGGATATATGTGCATATGCATTAGCCATTTGAGGAGAAGGGTCACCTCTCCATTAGACACCGGACTAAAACTGAAGGATGATGTTAGGGATTTTGAAATATAGAGGAGTTGATGGCAAATGGTTTCAATTTTCTGAGTAAAGTATGAGGTATGCCCTCAGCTAAGAGAGAATAGGGAGAAAATTAAATAGGAGGGGGGAAGCTATCTGGAACACCCTCTATGAAGAGTACAACAGAGAAGCAGTGAGGGAGGAATACAATGATATTTTTTGTAGTGGGGGCCCTGTTGAGATTAGATACCATAATTTTGAAGTGGACCTGTTTGGTTCAATTGCATGATTTCTCTCAGCTGTGTTCAGCAGTAGGCATAGGAGTAGAAGAGATAGATGGTGCAAATAGTCTATGATTGGGGTTTGGCAAGGTGTGAGCATTGATAGGGTGGGGGGAGCAAGGAATTTGAGAGTAGAAGACAATATAGATTTGAACTGATTAACTATGAGGGTGACATTGGGAAGAGAAGAAAGTTAAGTCAGTTCAAGGGTGATGGTCTGGAAGAGTACTTAAGGACATAAGGTCCAGAGGTCCTAGTGAGGACAAAAAATAAGTTTAGGAAAGATGATGGATGGGGAGAGATGGAATGATAGGAGGTGATGGTCTGTGATAAAGAGATTTTAGACCTTTTGATGGTTGAAGTTAAACACTTGTGAGCGATGGCAAGATCTAGGGTGTGCCTGAGGTAGAATAAAGAAATAGGTCATGAGAGTTGAGTAGATTGAGGAATCAGGAGGTGAAGGTGTTTGAGGGAACATCACTATGTGTGTTGAAGTTGTCTAGTATAAAGGTAGGAGTTGGGATAGAGAGAAAAACTATGAGTAAGAGACTGAACTCCTTCGGAAATTTCTACCACCACAATAAGTCCCATATCTTTTCACTTTTCTGTGCTTGCATAGCCATCACCTTAGTTCAGGCCCTGGTCACTTTGCCTACAATAACTCTCTGATTGTTCCCTTGACCACAGGTCTCTCCTTTTTCCCATCCATCCTCCACATAGATGCCAAAATAATTTTCCTAAAAAGCAGGTATGACCATGTCATTCCCCTATTCAGTAAACTCCAATGGCTTCCTATTACTTGTAGTAACAAATAAAAGCTTCTCTTTCAGCTTTTAGTGTTTCAGAATCTGATTCCAGCCTACCTTTCTAGCCTTGTACATTATTCTCCTTCCCATACATTACAATCTAGCCAAATTGGTCTTCTTCTTTCACCTTACAGATATTTCTTTTTTTTTTTTGAGGGGGGAAGGTAGGGCAATTGGGGTTAAGTGACTTGCCCAAGGTCACAAGGCTAGTTTTTTGTGTTAAGTGTCTGAGGCTGGATTTGAACTCAGGTCCTCCTAACTCCAGGCCTGGTGCTCTATTTGCTGCATCACCTAGCTGCCCCTAAATATTTTCTATTTCTGCAACTTTGCACTGACTGTTCCCCATGCCAGGAATTAATTTCTCAGTTTCATCACTTAAAATCCCATTGTTTCCTTTCTGTTCAAGTGACACCTACTACATGAATCCTTTCCTGATTCCTCACAGTTGTTAGTGTTCTACCCCCAAAAGAGTTATACATATTTACAGGTTGTCTCACTTTAGAGGGTCTGTTTTGGTTTTGTCTTGCTATCCCTAATATTCAGCCTGGCATGTAGTAGCTGCTAAATCAAGGCTTATTGATTGATTTTTTTTCAGGGACATTGCAAAGATTATTCCTTCATGAGGGTCCTTGGAGATTAGGCTAGGAGATCTCCCAAATTCCAGTAAAATCTGGGATCCACTTAGCTTGCAGTAGGAATTAACAATTTACTCTTTTATTCATGCAAAGCTATTTATATGTATTGTCACCTCTAATTATTTTATTATAATAAATTTTTCTACCTTCATTGGTTATTAGTGCCAATCAACATGTTGATAATTAAATGCTGTTTTTGAATTTCCGCAGTGTGTGAATTTTACATCTTTAATTTTCAAGCAGGGACGTAGGGTCAGTTATTGTTTTTTCTTGATGATCCAAGGTCTGTCTTAAACTAATTAAACACAAATAAGACTCCTAATTAATGAGTTTGTTAATTCTCCCCTACTAAGGACTTTAGGCACTATTTCATCTCTAGCAAGAGTGTATAGATGTGTATGCACACATTGGGTATTATTATGCCTCATGTTATAGTATATGATATACATCTAGGCCATTTTTATTATTCCCATTAACAAATTTCTATCCCACATCCTTGCAGTCCTGCCAATATAGCGTCTTCTTACTTAAATATCTGGCTTGTGATCTCATCAATTTCAGCATTATCTTCAACAGTACAAATTGAGAGCCATCCCTGCCTGCTCATCTTGGGCAACTTTCATCAGGGTTGTGCCAGAAGTGCTGTGAGGGATCACTCAAATTTATGAGACTGAAAATTGATTTTAACATTAGTTTAAGGGAAATATAAACTTTAAAAGATAAATCTACTACATTATATGATTTCTGTATAAATGGTGTTAAACTATTCATGCCATGGCTTCCCTACACTTGCCTGACTAATCAAAAGTTATTTCTTCTTATGGTCTTCTGTATTATCTCTTCATAATCCATTGTGGATACTAAAATGAATTGGCAGTCCATATATCCAGCACAGTATGTTGAATAATCCCACTGTTGAGGTAACCATATATTGGATGACATGGTGTTTTGGAAGAGGTTGATGGCTTTTATCATCATCTCTCAAACTGAACTCATCTTTCCCCTCTAAAAATTTATTTATCCCTTTAACTACCCTACCATCCTTTTAACTACACTGTTTCCATTAATTAACAAGACACACCATCTGTCAGCCCCAGACATTTTCTCTGGCTGTGCCCGTACCTGGAATGCTCTCCCTCCTCATCTCTGCCTCCTTATTTCCCTGACTTCCTTTCAGACCTAACTAAAATCCCATCATCTTCAGAAAACCTTTCCCAACCCCTCTTAATTCTAGTGACTTCCCCCTTTTATTTCCTATTTTTTACTTTCTGTCGCTTATTTATACATTTTTTGCTTGTATCTCCTTAGATCGAGGAGTTCTCCTCAAGGGCAAAGGCTGCCTTTTGCCTTTTTTTTAATCCTGGGCACTTAACACAGTACTTGGTACTTAGAAGTTTGGTAAATGTTTGTTGACTGACAGACTACTGATTGCAGTACCCTCCTACAGGTCATTCAGGCTTAAAATGAGTCTTCTCTATCCCCAACAGTTAATCTGTTAGCACCCCCTGTTTGAGTCTATTTCCACACTGTCTCTTCTCCTTTTTAATCCCACTGTAGTTATAATTTGACCTGAGCAGTTGTAAATAGCCTTAAACTTACCTCCCTGTCTCTAGTCCCTTCCCATGCTTCTTCTGTCTTCTGACACTCAGGCAGACCTGACTCTCCTCAAAGGACAATGCTTCACTGGCTATCCTTTCCTTTTTCATGCCTCTTATTGGAGGAAAAGTTGGTGTGCTCCTTGCTCCCCACTACCACTTGCGGACCCTTTCTGTGTTGCTGTCTTTCAGCAGCCACTCCTCTGAGGTTCACTATTTCTAAATATTTTGCCCAATCTAGATTGTGGTGACTGTTATCTACTGACTCCTCCCCCCAGTCATTCTCCCTTCTTTTTCAAGGAGTTTAGTACCTGTTCATAGTTTTCCTCTGTACCCTTATGTACTAGGGGCCTTCAACATGTATGCTGATTTTTCTTCAGGCACCTGCACCTGCCCTAGTGACTTGACGTGGCGATGACCTTGTTTGCTGAAGTAGGGCACTGAAGTTTTTTCATCATCATTCTTAGTGAGGGCTAAAGGAGGAGAAGGTGGGGAACGCTGGGCTGGTCGGAGGCCTCTGCCCTTAGGGTGGATTTCAGAAAGCGTGATCCTCTTTCTCCAAAGGCTCTCCTGAGAGCAGGAAGGTGTCAACACCAGATGAAAGGAATCCTCTGACCCTTCCCTCCTCTCATGTTCATAGCCTCCTTGAAAGGAGGAAATAATTAGGAGAAAGAAGGAAGGAGAGGGAGAGTGGAAGGAAACAAACGCCCACTGTGTGCCAGGTCCTGTGCTAAGCCCATTATAAATATTATCTTATTTGATCCTCACAACAACCTGGGAGAGGGAGGGCAGGCATTATTACTTTTTTTTCCATTTTACAGTGGAGGAAACTGATACAGAATTGAAGTGACTTGCTCATAGTCACACAGCTTGATTTTGAGCTGAGGTCTTTCTGACTCGAGACCCAGAACTCCATTCACTGTATCACCTTGCTCTCTCTAATACCCTGCTTCTTTGTTCTCTCCCTACATGGGCTTGCAAAAGCACAGCCCTGGATAACTCCCACTACCTACTTCACACTTACATGCTTTTGAACTACAGAAATTATGCAACTGTCCGCTGTTAGGTAAGGTCCACTACAAATCTGTTTTATATCACATTAACTGGGGCCTTATTGTGCCAGAACAATCCTTTTAACTCCTTCCTATTTAATTCTCTGTCACACTCTTCACCGCATCTGTTTGAGACCTTTTGTTATATCCTCAAACTTTGTACATGATCTCAGCCCCAACCCTCTCAGCAAAGGGCCTTACTTTATACTTTGCTGAGAACTTAGAGGTTATTTGCCATGAGCTCTACCTTTTCTACATCTCAAAACCCCTTTATCATCCCTTCATTCTCTCCTTTATTCCAGTCTCCAATGAAGTGGCCTTTCTCCTTGCCCCCTTGATCATGTGCCCTCCATTCTCTTTCACCGGGTTACCCCCACAACCATCCTTTAATCTTTCCCTTTCTACTGGCTTCTTCCCTACTTTACTACCAAAAAATGCCCAGATCTCAACATCTTTCAAAAATCTTTATTTGACCTTGCTATTCCCTGAAGTTGTCATTCTATATCCCTCCTTCCTTTCATAGTCAAAATCCTAGAAAAAGCTTTCTGCTCTCATTGCTTCACTTCCTCTCCTATCACTCCTCAATTTTTTGCAAACTTGTTTCTTCCCTTATTACTCAAAATACTCTCTCCAGAGTTACCATTGAGCTTCTAAATCTGGTAGTCTTTTCTCAGTCTTCATCCTTGATTAATTTCTCTACAGACATAATACTATTTACCACCTTCTTCGGGATTCTCTGTCTTATCCAAATTTTCAATTTGCTCCTTTCTTTCTCTTCATGCTCCTACTTGTCTAACTGTTCCTTCTCAATCTTCTTTGTTCATTAATCATCCATATTGTGCATCCTCATTGCATATCCTAGGGCTTCGTCCTGATCCTTCTGTTCTCCTTCTGAAGTCTCATCCGTTAGCATCCCTGTGTGGATAGTTCCCAGATACATCCAGTCCTAGTTCCTCTTTGGAGTTCTCATCTTGTGCCACCACTTCTCAGACATTTCAAACTAGGTGTCCTGTAGGTATCTCAGACTTGACATAGTCCAAACACAATTTAATTCTCTTTACCCCTAAACCCGCTCTTCTTTTTAACTTCCCCCCTGTTTCTGCCAAGGGCACCACCATCTTTCCAGTCACCTCAGGTCTTGACCTTGAAGTCATCGTCAACTCTTCTGTCTCTCTTCTCTTCTCTGTCTCTTTTCTCGTCTCTGTCTCTGTCTCTCTGTGTCTCTCTTCCCACCCCGCTCTCTCTCACATATCTAATCATTTGCTGATTCTACCACCATAATGTCTTTCACTTCCATCCCCTTCTCGCTACTCACCCATCACCACCCTCATTCAGGCCTTCTATTACAATAGACTCCTAATTAATTTCCCTGCCTCAGATCTCTCCTTTTCCCAATATTTTCCACACATTTGCAAAAATGATACTCCTGAAGCACAGATCTGACCATCTTACTCCCTTGCCCAGTAGGCTCCAGTGGCTTTCTATTACCTCTAGAATCAAATCCCTTAGTTTAACATTTAAAGACCTTTGCAACCTGGCTCCAGACTACCTTATTTATTTTGTGCATATATTACATATACTTTTATATGTTCATGTTATGGCCCCTGACGAGGTGCTAATTGACTTGAAAGCAGGAACTGTTTCATGTCCTTATATACCCTGCCCTTAGCACAATGCTTGGCCCAGAGCCAGAACTTAAGAAGTGCTTATTGATTGAGTGACGTGACGCTTCCTCCCATCTTCATAATAATCTTCATAATGCCCAGGTTTGGTCACATTACTCTGCGGCTTCAAAAGGCTTCCATGGTTCCAAGCTCTGTAGCTTGGCATTCAAAGTCATCCATAATCTGACTCTAACCTCCCTTTCCAGTCTAGCTTCATGCTCTTCCCCATCATATTCTTCTACTGGACTATTCCCCAATCTCAACTTGCCTCTTTTGCTTCTGCATTTGTATATCCCCATCTCCCCTACCTGGAATGGACTTCTTCCAACCCTCCATGTATGTCTTTCACTTCCTTCAAAACAGTAATCCTAGGGGCCACTCTTCTTTAAAGCTTCCTGTGATGTTCCCAAGTATCAGAAAATCAGAAGTGACCTCAGAGACCATGTAATGTTGTCTAACACTTAGATGGCTTAAAATCCTCTTCACCACATCCTTTGGTTAAAAACATCTAGAGGAGGGAGAATCACTTTTCTAGACAGCCCACTCCAATTTTGGATAATTCTGATTGTGAGGAAATCTCTCCTTATGTCAGGCCTATTTGTCTCTTGCATCCTTTCCCATTATTCCTACCTCTGCCCTCTGAGGTCAAGCAAAAGAAATCTAATCCTTCCAGGAGATAGCTTTTCAAATACTTGTAAATGATTAGCATGACTTTCCTAAGTCTTTTGTTTACCTGGCTAAGCATTTCTAGTTCCTTCATCCATTCTTTATATGACATGACCTCAAGGTCCTTCAGAAACCTCTAGATGCAGAATGTACTTAGTAAAATAGTAGGGACCAAGGCTGAATTGATATTTCAAATATGGTCTGACTGGCATAAAAGAACAATGCCCTCCCTAGTCCTGGACATTATTCCTCTCTCAATGCAGTGTTAAAATCGCTTCAGCTTGCAGTCCTTTAAACCTCTATATCTGCGGTTCTCAACCTGTGGGTTGCGACCCCGTTGGGGGTCGAATGACCCTTTCACAGGGGTCAGCTAAGACCATCAGAAAACACATATTTCTGATGGTCTTAGGAACTGAGACACCGCTCCTCTATCTGTCTCCAGGCGGGTCTGCCCACATGCAGATACGCCCACATAGAGTATTAAAGAGTCGCGGCATTAGGAAGGTTGAGAACCACTGCTCTATATCTTTTTGAAACAAGCTGCTGTCTGGATGTCCCTCTCCTTTCTTGTATTTGTGATCTCTCTCTCTTCTTAAATTTTGTCCCTTTGTGTTTGACCTTCCCATCTGTGTTGTAATGGGAAGAGTGTTGGATTTGGAGTGAAAGGACCTAGTTCCAAATGACCTTTTGGCTACTGTCTATGTGACTTGGTCAAGCCACTTAACTGGAGCCTCAGTTTCCTCTCCTGTCAAATGAATTATCTTACCTAGATGATCTACAAGGTCCCCTACGACTCTGTTTGTTGTTGTTGAGTTTCAGTTATGTCTGACTCTCTGTGAGCCCATTTAGGATTTTATTGGCAAAAATATTTGACAAAAATATAGTTTACCATTTCCTTATCCAGTTCATTTTACAGATTAAGAAACTCAGGCAAATGGAACTAAGTGCCTCATCCGGAGTTCCAGAGATAGTTACCGAGTGTTTGAGGCTAGATTTGAACTGAGGTCCTCCTGACTCCTGACCCAGCACTCTGTGTACTGTGCCGCCTACCTGCCACTTATAACTCTGTGCTGCAAATCTGTACTCTTACGTGTTTAACTATATTCTAGTTATTTTTATATGCATCCATTATTCCTCCTACTAGAGGTCTTTTGAGAAGAAGAATCACCCAGCACATGGCCTTTGCACATAACAGGTATTTAATAATTGGTTTTTAAAATTTGATCAGGTCCTCAGTTTTCAGATGACAGACTACAAGGCCGAGTGATTTAACTAGGGCTGTACATCCGAATAGTGAAGGAATCAAAACTCAACTGCAGGTCTTTTAGCGTCGGCTCTACTGCTTTTTCCCTGACAGCTAACATTGTATCATAGAAAGATTCTGGGCTGGGAGTCTGGAGAGATCTGGATTCAAGTCCTGCCTTTTAAGCTTACTGGCATGACAAGTAACGCTCCCCTTGCTATTTGGTTTCTTCATCTGTAAAATGGGATTGTAGTGCCCATGAATTTAGGTGTCATATATCCTAGAGGATTCCTCTTTCTGCTGTTCACGTTAGTGCTTCACTTACCCATTGCATGATTTTCTTTTTCTTCTGCAGAATTTTTCTCTTCTAAAATGGATTCCAGTAAAAAGATGGACCCCCCTGCTCCACTGCAAACTGGACAACAAAAGGCAAATCCTGATCGAGGTGCTGGAGTATCTATTTATGTCCCAGAACAAGGGGGATATAAGGAAAAGTTTGTGAAGCCTGTGGAAGATAAATATAAGTGTGAAAAGTGTCACCTCATTTTATGTAACCCTAAGCAGACAGAATGTGGTCACCGATTCTGTGAGACATGCATGCATGTCTTATTGAGGTATGTGTTTCTGGCTGTCAGCAAAGTATTTTGGACTAGATGTTTTTGAGGTAAAAAATTTTCAGTTTCAATCTTTATACACACCATTTTTTCAGTTTCAACTTTTACACACACAAACACACACACACACATCTATGCAATGACATTTTCAGAGCCTGCTCCTGGAATTTTTTAGGACAAACCAATTAAAATATAGAGGACAGCTGTTTGTATGATTGAAGATGAGACAAAGTTGTCAGTTTTTTTAAAAGAAAAGGAAAAATCTTTATTGAATCTTTGACTTGGGATCTTCTCATCTGTGATGTGTCACTGATGAGAGTAACCAACCTGTTTCCGAGATTTGCTTCTGAAATATGCGTGGAATGAGAATGTAATGTGTGTGATGACACAAATGAGCCCCCATCGGGATCGCTTCTTCTGGAGGCATCGTTTTTCATCTTTGTAAGAGACATTTGGCTCTTTTTCTAGTGGTTAAAGCTATCGCGACATTGCATGTAGCTATGTGTACACACATGTATGTAACAGATATGTACATGGCTATATTATGTATGCATCATAGCCATTTATACATGTAAGCATGCATGCTCATTATAGCTATTGATAGTGTTTGATAAGATATACGTCTAACTCCTCTTTGCTGTGTCAGTGGGGCTGCAGGCTGGCAGGATTGGCAGTTACTCTTGCTTGCCCTCCAGTTAGTGGTCTGGGCTGCTCTTTCCATTTTAGATGTGACTTTCTAGCCACCCTCTTAGCCCTTCCACTTCTGGAGGAAAGGCTTTCCTTTTAAAACTAAGCACCTATTTAGCCAGAGTCATACTTCTGACTCACTTGCTTTAGAAATCCAGGTAAAAGTACTCTCTCTGTCCTGGGAAATGCTAAAAATGAGTCACTAACTCTTTCTTACTTAACTGAAGCTCCTAGTCAGAGATTGCATCCTGGCCAGATACCACACATTTTCACTCAATTTTTCTCCTTTCCCAGGAGTTCCCTAATTGCTCCTCTACATTTGAATAATAAAGTACACAAAATAACAGATGTTAAGCAGCTTTTATCACATATAGTGGCTTAAGAGAAAAAAGTAAATATTTAAACAGGGAAGGATAAACCATTTAAGAAAAGGAATTAAGTCTCCCATGGTCCAGGGAAAATATCAGACTTAAACCCTCTCAAGGGAAAGGGGAGGAGAGAAGGCAAAATAAGAAATTTAAAAATCATGTATAGTCTGCAGCCTGGATGGATTTCAGAAATTCTAGATTAACCCTAGAGCTGGCAACTACGTTGGCACTGCCCCAAGGAGTACTCTCCTTGTACTCTCTGGGCAATTGCAGAACAAGATGAGTTGCTATGAACTTGTCAAAGTCACACCTTCCTTCGGTCCACAGGGTCAGGGCAAAACTCCTGGGAAAAGGAAGAATAAATTGCTGGGAGATGTCTGCCTAAAGCCAGCAAGCATCTTCCTCCAGCCTGCTAATCTGTTCTTGTGGATTCCTGAAATAGGTGTGGCCAAGATAGCGAAGTCTCAGCACAAGGAGACTCCAAGGAGAAATCTGTGAAGGCTGTGGAGGACAAATGTAAATGTGAAACAGTTTCTTATCTATATTTTCAATATTGTTACGTGGAGATGGAGATGAAAGGTGTGGGAGGAAGGGAGAAAATTATCTTCTAAATATGTTATTCATATCTGAATTTTCTGTAAATAAAAGAATCAAGGCATGTCACACATAGCCAACAAAATCACAGATATATTCTATAGATTCTTCATTACCAAAAAATGGTCACGCACCATATGTATGAAATGACAAACACACATACATTCTGCTGGAAAATTCTCTTAGTTTCCACCATGACATCTTACATTTCTTGATTTTTAATTGTAATTTTTCTAAAACCTTTATTAAAATTCTTATTAACAGAAATCTGTCATTCTTTGAAAACATATGTGTATCTAATTGATATGACTGTTCTGTCTCTTGGGACAGATTAAATGCCTTCTCATCCTGTACACCCCTTATTTATGTCTTCCCATAAATCCTCCATCAATAAACGTTCTGGAGTCCTTTCCTTAGCTCTTTTAATATTATGTAGGTAATACTGGATTGACTGTTTATTATCTCTCACTCTTGCTAGCTGAGCAGTCCAGCTCTTTTTCTGATAATGCATCTCCTGGCATGATAAAAAGGTGACATAAAAGATATCACTGGTAATATGTGCCATTTAATCCATCATATGTCTCTCCGTTGCCTTTTAGACCACCTGAAGTTTTGATGCTTCTAAAACTGTGTTACATGATTTGTAGAAATGTAGAACCACTTGAAGAATAATCATGTTTTGTTCCTGGGAGCATCTTGGTATCCTTGAAAGCACCACGTTATTTTCCAAATATGATCTAGCCTTTTCTCTTTCACTTTATCTATTCAGTGGTAGACCCAGTTTGTTATCCATATTTAGTGTCCCAAGATCTCTGTATTGATGGACCAGCCCATCCAACTGTAGATCATAGCCTTAGTAATAGGCACTCTTCATCCATTTGCTTCTTCTTATATGGATTGTTATATTGAATTCTGGAATAGTTGTGACTCTCATTTAGGAAGCTCTGTAGTAGTATTTGGGGTTTGATGTGATTAGCCATGATGATATTTGCAAATAGGAGTATTTGAAGGATATGTATTTACACAGATGGATAGATAGCACATATATATTTATATGTTTATACTCATTTCCCACTTAGACTTGGTACATTCACCAAGGCAAAAGTGAGTGCCTTTGGTGAGCATCCTCTGCTTCTATGTCTTAGGCTTCATTTAATTCATTTAATTAATTCATTTAATTACTTCATTGTTGAACAAAATTATCTTTTTTGTTATCAGTGAGTCTTGCGTGAGCTTAACAGAATTGTGGAAGCCCCTTTGTTGAAGGAGTGACTTTAAGATCACATTTAATTTTATTGAGTCAGATTTTTAAAAAATAATAAACAAACAATAAAAACAGTGAGATCTTGTATTCTTTGAACTTTTTATCAGTTGTGTACCTGTAAAGATGTAGTCTGCTGTAGAAAATCATCAGTAAAAGCCTTCCTGTTTCCTTCTCATATCTTTATTAAGGATACCCAAATATATGTAGATCATTCTCATAGATTTTATAAAGATGAGAAAGTAGGTCTATATACAGGTGAATGGCTATTGGTGCCTAGCACATAGTAAGCCATTGGTAAGAAATCAATTCTTAAATACCTTTTTTGTTCATAAAGCAATCAGTGATTTTACCCCATCATTTCGTAATTCTCCTTTCAGATATTCAGATAATCACACTCCAAATTACGTTACCTCTGGCACATATTTCTTTGGTCTATACTTGATTTGCCTTGTTCAGCCATTCTTCCTGTTTTGCCTTTTTGATGCCATTTCTGCTTCCTCATTAGCACATCAGGGACTGAAATGTTAAAATATAATGGTTTTTATTCAACAGTGGATGAAAAAAATTGTTATAGAAATGCTGATAGATCCCTTCCATTTTTTGTCTGTCTGTTGTCTCCCTTCCACTTGAGCCTTATGCCAAGGGTCTGTGGATGTGTTTTTCCTCATGTGAGTTCTTGCTGCTTCAGGTGGATGGTGGGTCAGTTGACAAGTGTTTATGGAGTGTTTACTCTGTGCCAGGCATTGTTTTAAACATTAAGTTTACAAAAGGGGGCAGAAACGTGGTCCCTGCTGTCAAGGAACTGTTGTTCTAATAGGAGAGACGAGGTGCAAAAATGATGTGTACAAAATATTTTAGTGTAAATGGAAAGTGATTTCATAGGGAAGCAATAGCCTAGGGACAGAGAGGAGGAAGAAGACAGAGGAGGGAAGAGACTAGGAAAGTCGTCCTGTGTAAAGTGAGACTTGAGCTGAGTCCTGAAGGAAGCCAAGAGGTGAAGGTGAGAAAGGAGAGCTTTGGGGTACTGGAGGATAGCCAGTGAAAAAGCAAGTTACAGAGTCAGGAGATGAAATATCATGTGTGAGGAACAGGAAGAAGCTGGTGTCATTTTATGATAAAGTGTGTGGAATAAAATAAAAGACTGGAAAGGTAGGAAGAAACTAGATTGGAAAGGATCTTGGAAGTCAAGCAGAGGATTTCATATTTGATTCTGAAAGTAGTAGGTAGCCACTAAAGTTTGTTTTGGAGGAGGTTACCTGGTCAGATCCGTACTTTAACAGCTCAGTGGAGGATAGACTGGAGTGGGGAGAAACTTGAGGCAAGGAGACCAATTAGAAGGGTACTATAATAATCTAGGTGTGAGGTGATGAAGGCCTGTACCAGAGTGGTGGCAGTGCGAATGGAGAGAAAGGGCATGTGCAAGATTTTATGAAGGTAGAATTGACAAGACTTGAAAAAAGATTGGATATGTCAGATGATTACAAGTGAAGACTAGAGAATGACACCAAGGTTTTGAGTCTGGATACCTTGGAGGATAGGATGGTCATATTCTCAACAGTAACAGGAAAATTCAGAGGCTTGGAGGGTTAGGGGAGAAAGACAATGATTTCTGTGTTGGACGTGCTGAGTTTGAGATATCTGTAGGATATCCAGGTTGGGATGTTAAAAAGTAGTTGGTCATGCTAGTTCTAGAGGTCGTGCTACCCATAATCCTTAACCATCTTCCATAAGATACTGCAAATTCATGTTGACTTTGACTCTCCTGCCTGGTTGCAGTGTATAGAGAGCTGGTTCCAAAGTCAGGAAAATCTGAGTTCAAGTCCCATTCCTGACACATGTACTTATTGTCTGCGTTACCCTAGAAAAGTCATTGAACCTCTCATTTCCCCAGGCTACTCTCTAAGACAATAACTTGACTGACAGGTACTGATCTTCATTGTAGAAGAGTTCTCCTCACCAAGAATTCCCTATCCCAATGGATATCACAGGTTCTATTTTTAAAAATGGTCGAAGTGCCATTGTCTTTTCTTTTATGCATTTCATTTTCTTTGGTATCAACAGCTCATTTAAATAAATCAGATTAGAGCTGTGTAATAGTATATTATATTTTCTCATCTTTATTCTTTTTTCTATTTTTGTATTGGTTTTGATCTTTGCTCTGACGAGTCAGTACACATAGCACATGACTAATTCAGAAATGACTGCACATCAGCTACCTGTCATTTCCTGTCTGTTAAGCTGTAAGTCAGTTTCATTTTTTTGGTGATGATCTCTGGTGATCTCCTTGTCTATCACCTTCTGACTTTCTTCTTGAAGGAAGCATTCAGTGTATATACATAAAGTTCTGTGTAGTCTACAACCCCATGGCTTCTCATGTCTCTTCATCATAACCAACATTATCCAACCTTTTTTTTACCATCCTTCCTTATTTCCACAATGAAGCTACTTCTGAGTAAATTTTCCTTAGATATAAAATGAAAAGGTTGTATTCAGTGGCCTTTAGGGTCCCCACTACCTCAAGATTTGTGATATTATAATCATATGAAACAATAATATGATGTTTCCCATTACTTTTGGGTACATGCTGAAACTAATTCTACCAGTTCCTTTATTTATTCCTTTCCAAAGACAACCTGTGAATTGTCTTTCCATTAAACTCCAACTTTCCTGTGTCATGAATGTCAATATTAATGTGCTGTTCTTCCAGCAGTATGTAACTCGTTGGTTATTTGACAAAGATCTCATGTTTAGAGTCAATTTAATATTTCTAGATGGTTTAAGAACTGTGTGATTCCTAGCACTCTCTGTCTCCTTTTTCATAATTATTTCACTGTCACTGTGGAAGCAGAAGGATACAACCCAGTACTGAAAATCATTTTTAAAATTTTGTTTTTTGTTTCATGGCTCACCAGAGCCAAAGAATTCAGTGCTTAGTGGTCAACATGCTGGACATAAATTTTATAGTACTTTACCATGTTGGTGCTTAGTTCAGTTTATTCCTAGGCTACCTAACCTTGCCTTCTTGAGGGAACTTACTAGAGCTTGTGCTCTGTTAGTAGGGCCCTCAAGTACACAAGAGTACCTCCATTACCACGTTTAGGCACTGCAGTAGGACTTTTATGAAGGGTGAGACCCTTCAGGAAAAGAGGAAGAATTTCTTGTCACAAAAATTTTTTTAAAGGCCACTTGGAAATCATTAGGGTCTAATATATCAGATCTACTGAATCTACTTACTATTTAGAAGTATATATTAGGCTTGTAGATTTTGAACCTTTTACATAACTGGGCAGGGGTAGTTGTAGAGAGTGTGGTATGGTGTGTTATCAGGAAATATAATGTTTACTAAATGAATATTCAGTAAGATAGGTAGAAATAGTAAAACAAAGAAAGCACTTACTATGTAGCAGGCATTGTCCCATAGTCGAAGACAGTCCATAAAGAGAAACCTACAAGCTTAGATGGGTACTCATACAACAGAATAGCATCAAGATGACTGGGAAGTATTGTGGAAGCCTGGTTCCGGGGAAGAAGAGGTGAAAGCTCACTTATCAGAACCTGGCTTCCTAAAGGTGGCAATTGTCCGAGGTTCTTGTTTGGGGTGATGGAATGTGATGGTGGTGGCTTGAGAAGAGGCATCATGGTATAGCGATGACTAGGAAATGATAGCCCAACTCTTTAAATAAAGGAGACAAACTCAGAAGGAAAAACAGAAACTAGGCTGTGTTTTCTTTCTAGTCTTTCTTTCACCAACTCTGATGGCCCTCGTTTTCTATCTGTTGTTTGGGGGCACAGAAACACAGCCTTTTCGGATGAGGAGAGACTTTAGAGATCAACCAGTCCACATCTTCATTTTGTAGATAAAGAAACTGCCCCCAATTAAAGAGCATCACTGTTTTGATAGGGCCAATGCTAAGTTTTCATACTCAATTCAGGAAACATTCATTAAATGCCTACAGGGTGAAAGGCATTGTGCCGGGCTGTGAAGAGGAGCTCAAGATCAGTAAGACTTGATCTCTCTCTCTCAAGGAATTTATAGTTAATCTAATAGAGGGATAAGACAGGATAAAACAAAATAAAATGTGATAAGCCATAAGAGAAGTACAAACAAAATATTTTGAGTGCTTGGAGAAGGGAGGCTATAATTTCTGCATGGGAGAGTTGGGGGAAATGTCATGGAGAAGGTGGCATTGGAGCAGACCCTGCAAGGATGGATGGGATTTCAGCAGGTAGAAATTATATTGGAGAACTGCATTTCAGGCTTTGGGAATGACAACGGCATAGTTGTAGAGATAGGAAAATAGGAACACATTCAGAGTATTCTAATTTCTCTCCAGCCCAAAATGGGAGATAAGGCTGTAAGATTGTGGCAGGCTTCAATACCATGCTGTGTTTTAAAATGTTATTCCACAGGCAGTTGGGAAGTCATTAAAGCTTTTTGAGTAGGGGAGTGATGTGGTAAGAACTGTGCATCAGGAAAATCAATCTGGAAACAGGAAGATAATATTTTTAGAATGTGGGTAGCATTGTTTTTTTCATATATAGTAAAGAAAATAGCCCATATGAGATAATGTTAAAAAACATTTTTCAAGTAAAGATAACTTACAAGATGGAATGATGCTAGTAGTTGGTGACCTAAATTCCCTTTCATAGGTATTTACTTGTGATTTCTGCAAATAAATATATATTAATCAGTGTGGAAGGGACTAACAGAAAGTACATGGGAGCTGAAATGAATTCTTATTTTTAAAATTTGCAAACTTTTTTTTTAAATTGACTTTTTTTTCCCTGCAGTAGCTCGTCCTCTGCATGGTATCTCATTTTATGCCCAGTTCACCTCACAGTGGACTGAAATGAGGCTTGCAGTAAAATGAGACAAATTAGACAATTAAAATGAAGCAAAATGATTTTCATTAAGTGGCATCAATTTGGAGATTGCTGTGTCTTAAAATATTTGTTACAATTTTTAAAAAGAAGTAAAAGTTCAAATTTTGAACAATGTTTGTTGTACTATAGTGTAATTAATCTGTGTTTTTCCCCAGTGCTCCAAGTCCAAAATGTACAGCATGTCAAGAAAACGTCATTAAAGATAAGGTATTTCAAAATTCTTTACAGTTACTTTGTGAAAATGGTTATTTTTATCATTTAGTTGCAGTTTTTAAGTAAGATCTGTATGAAAAGAAATTTGAAATTTTAAAAGATGAAAAGAAAGTAATCTTTTTTACATATGTTTAATGCTATCTTATATTTTAATTTTACCACAAAATTTTGGTTAATCTTATTTATTAGTTTAAATCAACACCCCCCCCATTCAAATCCCAAATCAAATCATTAGGTATAGATGAAAATTCACAAAATGTTAGGACTTAAAAGGACCTTAGAAATTATATAGCCAGACTATGTCATTTTTCAGAATGGAAATTTAAGTAATTTGTCCATGGTCCCATAAGCAGCAGAGTAGGATCTCAAAACCACTTTTTGGCCTCTTGACCAATATTCTTTCCACCATAGTATAATATAAGCTCCTTGAGGGCAGGCATTGTTTGATTTTTTTATCTTTGTGTCCTCAGAGCCAACTACTGTATCTGATATGATTAATAAATGTTTGTTAAATGAATACTCAACAAGTTTTTATTAAATGTCTGTTATGTATAAGGCATTATCCTAGGTGCTGGGGATTTTTTTTTCTGGTCTGGATCAATGCAGGGAGTGCTCCGTGAAGAATTTCCTCTACAATTTTCTGTACAATTTATACCCTTACAGACTGTGGGGGCACTGAAAGATTAAGTGGTTTACCTAGTACTTGAACACTGTTTTATAGTCGGAATGGAGCTTAGAGATTAGCAAGTCCCACCTCCCCCTTCATGCAAGGGTCCCCGTTTAACACTCTCAAAATAGCCAGTCAACCTCTACCTCATTACTTCTTGTGATACACTAAATTTGAAATGATTTGTTACATAATTCCAAATATGTCAGTAAAAAATACAGGCATTTTGAACATTTTGAATAAATTAAGATTGATCAAGCCTTTAGAATGTTTTGATTATCAAAAATCCTCAGGGTCAGAGAGGTAGAGAGGGAGCCATGAGAAAGGGAATGTTCTGTTTATGAAGTTTTTAAAACTTAAAGAACAAATTCACTTGCCAGCAAAGCAAACCCAATGAATATGTATAATGTAAGTATTGGTATTGTTACGATGTTTTATGGGTTCTAATACTATCTCAGCAGGGGTGGGGGGAAGACAAAAAAGGGAGAGAGAGAGAGAGAGAGAGAGAGAGAGAGAGAGAGAGAGAGAGAGGTTTTTTTGCTAGTTCTGCATCCTCCCTGATCTGTACCCATACAACTGTGCACCCAGACTAAGTGGTCTTAACAACTACATCTCTCGGTCTTTCTTCGTCCTTGTCTGTAGTGTAAAGTAAAGGGGTTGAAGTCTATACGTGCAAGCTAAAGTGCCTTTCAGCTCCAAATTCAGTTATTCTAATGATAGTCATAATAAGCATAATGCCTGACTTTTCAGTAACACTTTAAAGTGATGCTTACAAAATCTTCAGTGGTAGATAGTCCTAGTTTATTTAATTCCTTTTTACAGCTGATGAGACTGAGACCTATAGAGGTGTAGTGTCTCGTCCATAGGCATAGCTAGTCAGTGCCAAAGGCTGAATTATAACCTATTTCTTCCTGTCTCCCAAGTCCACCCTTTTATCTACTATGCTGCCTTTATACAGTTGATTTTTTTTTTCCAATCAAGAGCTTGATATGACTCAAGAGACAGAGAATCTGGTGAAATAAAACAAAATTATTTTCTTTATACTTTTGAAGTATCTGTTGTGATGATTTCAGTACCTTAAGTTCATGAGAATTATTAAGCCTTATTTACAAAAGACCTTTATCTGATTCTGAATTTCTTTATTTTTAATAATTGACATCAGCTTATTCCATTTGTTTCCCAATAAAGTTGAAGAGAAAATTAAAGTTTCATGTGTATTTTTCAATTATCACAGGACCTTCTTTAGTAGACATTTAATTAAAACTCTTAGTAACAAAAATGTTCCAGATGATGTCATTAAGAAAGAGGGACTATTTCCCAGTGAGTAGCAGGGCCTCACTCATTGTAAATACTCAGCAAATATTTGTTGGATTGAGTTGCATTCACAGTATGTTAAGTAATGAAGACTGTTAACTAAGGTTAAAAACAAAAGAAAGATAGGGGATTTTTCTTTCCTAAGATAAAACTCCGTTTTATTTTCAGATTAAACTTAGTCTTTGCAGTATTTTTTAAATCTTTATTTATTTATTTTTAGTTTAGAACATTCAGTTCCACAAGCTTTTGAGTTTTAAATTTTCTCCCCCTCCTTCTTCTTCCCCCTCCCCAAGATGGCATGCAATCTGATATAGGCTCTACATAAACATTCCTATTAAACACATTATTTATCACATTAGTCATGTTGTAAAGAAGAATTATAACCAGTGGAATGAATCATGAGAAAGAAGAAATAAAACAAAACAAAAAAGGGAGAGAGCAAATAGTCTGCTTTGATCTGCATTCAGACTCTGTAGCTCTTTCTCTGGATGTGGATAGCACTGTCCATCATGAGCCTTTTGGAGTTGTCTTAGAACCTTGTGTTGCGAGAAGAGCCATGTGCAATATTCTCCTGGTTCTGCTCCACTCACTCAGCATCAGTGCATATAGGTCTTTCCAGGTTTTTCTGAAATCTGCTGCAATAAGTATTTTTAAACATTTATGATCATGAACTGTTTCAGAAAGAAATGAATTGTCATGAGCAACTTAACCTTAGTGCTGCAAGGTCACAATAAAAATAATAATCACATCTTCATATTTACAGAGCGCTGACCTCATAATTGCCCCCAAATGGGGAGGTCACATAAGCATTATTTCTATTTAATTGATAAGGAATCTGATGCTCAGAGAAAACAGCTGATGAGAGATGCGTCTAGTAAGCGTTGGAGTTGGGACTCCTACTCATGTTCTACCTTCAAGACCGCTATTCTTTCCGTTAAGTTTTCTCATTATCATCATTCATTTTTCTTGTTACTTTTATTTACTTTTGGAGTATGGAATTTGTTCTTACACTTTTTCATTGTGTGGTGGAGAATTGCTTTAGGATGCTTATGTTAGGGATTGTCACCAACACCCACCCAAAACCAATGTGTACTGTTGGGCTTTTAGATTTCTGGGAAGTATTGTAGCTAAATTCACTGAACTTTTTTTTAGTAAGTCAGCTCAATGTGAGGAACAGATTTTATGTATTTAGAACTAGTCAACAATAAAACTGATTACTTTGTCAGGTTATAGGAGGCACTTACGTAGCAGCTAGAAGTCCACTTAGCAAGAATATTGTAAAGGAGATTTATTCATTGAGTCAGGTGTTGAGCTGAATGAACCTTTCCAGTTCTGAGATTCTGTATAATAAGATGCTATTCCATCTGGATTTTTTTGTTTTGTTTCTACAATGAAGCCTGTCTCTACATACCTTATTAAGTTCTTTGTTCCTAAAAATGTGATTATGTGTTTAACTACATATTTTAAAAAGTTCAGCGATGTGTGCATATCATACTTGTATCCTTTAGCTGTGTGATGTCATCTAAAAAGTCAATCATGTTGGTATTTTGAATAACTTACCACTATCTGTTACCAGTTTTCCTTTAGCATCATCTAATAAATCTTGTTAAGATTAGATTATTTTAATTGTGTTTCATAGCAGGAATAGTTCCTTCACTTTGCACAAAAATATCCAGATGATTCTTAACTCTCTCTGCTATTGTCCACTTCAGAGTTGGTTTTATAATTTCATTAAAAGCTTTTTGCTTTATTTGATGTTTGATGTTTTCTTCAAGTGATGCTAATCCTCTGAAATAAGTGCCTTTCAATTTCAGGTATTTAAAGATAATTGCTGTAAGAGAGAAATTCTGGCTCTTCAAATATATTGTAGAAATGAAAGCAGAGGATGCACAGAACAATTAACCCTGGGACATTTGCTGGTGAGCATCGAACTGCCATTATTAAGATTTATGTTAAGAAGTTGAATTCCTTAACATCGACGTAATTTTCAAGTTTGAACAGCCTAAATTGTCTGGAACATAAATATGACTCTGCTACCAAAATTCTGGGTTCACACAGGGTTTGACCTAAGAAAGTCCATTATACTCCTACCCAGAGTTCACTCTGGAAAATTGCCAATATAGCTTATGCTCAGGTTTTCACATATATGGATAAAAAGGTAATGCTCATATAAGTACTCAAGGTAACAACATGCAATAGGTGTACAGGACTCACTGGAGTCCATAAAACATACATAGAAAAACATATAAAGCATTATTAGTATACTGTTCTTTCCAGTGAGAAAACATTCCAACATTCTAGAGAATCCCTAGCTTTCCCACAGGGTCCTACATAGTTTTTCCCAGACTGGTAATACTACTTATCATAAAGGTGTCTCCAGAAGACACTTTTTGGAGCTGCTGGACTAGGAAACCACATTTCTGTTGGACACAGACCCTCTGAAACACTTTTGTTAATAGCTGGGGGTGGCAGGGTCCTGACCACTTCCCCCTCTCTCCACAAATGGCCTTAGTTCTTTCATTTGTACTCCAGATGCAGGGTCCATGTGAGTAATCTTCTTCTTTTTCCATGAACTATGCTATTCAGGAAAGCCCCCGCCCCCTTCACCTCCTCCAGAAGGTCTGATTACTGAATTCTCAAACTTGAGGTTGTCCTTAAGGCAACTCCCAAGTCTGGTTCTGCCCAAGAAATTTCCTTTCTCTGGCTAAAAGGATACATTGTAAGATTAGGCCATGTAGGAGACAAAATCCTACTTCCTCTACATAGAAGGCTGGGGTTCAGAAATATTGCTCCATCTTAAGCCATGTGGGTAACCACTTGTCTACTTAAGCCATGCTTTTTCAGTAACTATTGTTGCTCAAATTACTGTCATCTCTTTAGCTGGGAAAGTCTCCTTTCAGGCCTCTGGTCTCTAATCTGTTCTCAGAAAGGGAAATGGAAAGGGAAGAGGTGAGCAGGAGTCTAAGACCCAGAAACTCCTCTTAGACCACTTAGACAAACATACAATTCACCAAGTGCTTCTGCCTCAAAGGCACCATTAACTATTAACCCATAACTCTAGCCCAGGCAGCACTCTGGAAGAAAAGCACAATGAGAAATGGTGGAAAAGGACTGAGCAGGTCCCTCATCTCACCTTCATAGACCAGTACAGAAGAATGCCTCCTCCCCTCTCACGAGAGTTCCAGCCAATTGAATGATGAGATGATCAGTCATGATCCTTGTTCTCTTCCCAAGGTGCCACTCACCAGTGGGTCTCTCCGTTCTCTCAAGGGGGCTAAGTATACTTATCAGATTGGGAATTCTTGTCACCAACTCTACCTTCTGTAAGACCACGTCTATATCGACCTATCGAAAACAAAACCAAAATGTGAAAGTGAGGGCGGCTTTCATTTGAAATGTTGTTTCCTATAGCATTAGGACCCATCAGTCAGTTTGAGTCATATACTACCCTGAATCTAAGAGGTTTCAGGGCCACTGTTGACTCCCACTGCAGTGACACAGTGATGGGTCAGATTTCTATGGTGTCTGGCAGCTTACAGAATGCTTCGCTTGTTGCGGTTCTGCCCTCTAGGGCAATAGTGCGTCTCATCCTAGGTTTACATGGAAGTGAAATGAAGGGAAGTGATTTGTTACATAACGGTGAATTTAGAATTCCAACCCAGGTTTGCTACCTCCAAGAACAGTGTCCTTGTTATCACCCCACACTGCCCCTAAAGTGGTTTACTTGATGTAGGAATTATATCATCATAGTTCAGCTTTTCTCCCCTCCCCCATTTGTTTCCTTTTAAAAGTATATGTTCACCAAAAAAAAGTATATATTCTTTTTCCTTCCCATTGCCTCCCCCAATCCACACTGAACAACACCAAAAAATGAAAAAACAAACCCCTCATAACCAGTATGCATAGTCTGGCAAAGCCCATTCTCACACTGACCGTGTCTAAAACATACGTTCTGTTCTCCATTTTAATCCATTTGTCTGGCAAGGAGGCAGATAGTGTGCATGCTCTGTCCTTGGTCTCCTGTGTTTGTGGTTCGCCAGTGTACTGAGGAGACTTCTAAGGTTTTTCAAAGGTGCTTTCCTCTGTTATTCTTTTGTTATGTGTTATGCTAGTTCTTCTTTCTTTATCAGTTCCTAGAGAAGTCTCCCCAATTTACTCTGAAACTGTCTATTTTGTTATTCCATGTGGCATAATATTCCATTACACTTGTATGAAATAATCTTTTTTAGCCATTCCTCAACTGGTGGGAGCCCCGTTAGCTCCCAGACTCCTATAAAAAGAATCAACCATAAACATTTTGTATGTCTACTTTTCCTTTTTCTTTGATCTCTTTATACTGTAGGCCTGGTGATGGTATAACTAGGTCAAAGGGCATGTAGTTTAATGACTTTCTGAGCAGAGTTCTAAATTAACTTTTATTTTCAAAGAAATATTGAACAAATGTTAAATTTCATTAAAATTTTCACAATTTTGAAATGCCTAGAAAGAAATCTATGTTGTTGTATTTGCACGATTTCTTTTTGGACTCTGTTTTCAGTGACAATTACAGAATGTTAGGGCTCACCCAGTTTAATCCCCTCCTCTTCAGATGTGGAAACCGAAGTCCATTCCTAAAAGGCTTCATGAAAATACTATCTATTTAATTTTTCATTAATTATAAAATTAATTCAATATCTCTTAAGATGTGTTTCTCAGGCTAATTGGGCCACGTGGCAATTTGTTACTTGAAATGTTCTTACCGAATCTCTAAACTTTGGCTTGAAGGATACAGATATATGTTATACCCTCAGAATAAAGGGAGATTTAGAATATTTGAGGGTAAAAAAAGTTGAAGTTAATCTTATTTATATCCTTAAAACGTCACTTAAAGTATTGTTATTAATATATAATTTCATATTAAGTTTTTAGAGGAAGAAAATATCACTATTCTAAAGTGTTCTCACAGAACTCCTATTTGTGTTGTGTGGAAAACGAGGGTTGCATCAAACACAGGTTAGGCAATGCTGCCTTAAGATGATTTAAGTCACTGACTAAGATCTGTAGCTTCACACACCCCAGAAAGTTACCTGGAATGTTGCCTGCATAGTTCTTCAGGCACAATTTAGCATAAGAATAATCCTCAAACACAATATGGTAGTCATTGCTTCTGTTCAATCTGTTACTCTATGTGGCTATACACAGAAGTGATGGTAAGTAGGGAAATCTCAGATGGAGAGCTACATATTTAAGATTAGAGCCAGTGCTCATTTTGTTTGCCATATTTCATATTGAATGGGCTCTCAAAGAGCAAGGGTTGTTTGTCCTTTGTCTTATAGGTACATTTAAAAAGTGATTGCCAATTTGAAGAACTTCCCTGCGTCCGTGCTGACTGCAAAGAAAAAATCCTGCGAAAAGATTTACCGAGCCATGTAGAAAAGTCATGTAAATACCGAGAAGCAACATGTCAGTACTGTAAAAGTCAAGTTCCCATGATAACTCTGCAGGTGAAATTTTTTCCTATTTCAATTACTCATACCTTCTGTGCAATTCAGATTTAGTTTCTGCATCAAACAGTTTTTCTCACGATTCTCTTCTAAAAGTAATAGTCATAGTAACATTTGCATTTCTGTAGTTCTTTAATGTTTCAGAAGGACCTTTCCCACAACAGTCATGTGAGGGAGGTGAGTAGCACAAGGCAAGAGAAGGCAGAGGCTCACCAGTCTGAGCCAGGAGTCACGATAGCTTTTTTCAAGTATTGAAAAATGGCCATGTGAAGAAGGGATGAGGCTTGTTTCATTTGATCCCCGGGGACTAAGCCAGGAGCAGTGGGTAGAAGCTGCAAGGAGGCCGTTTAGGTTTGATGTCAGGAAAAACAATCAGAGACATTCAGAAATAGCATAGGGTGCCTCAGGAAGGAGAACTGGAGTCCCTTTCATGGGAGCTTTCTAGGGAGAAGCCCAATGACCACTCCGTGAGCACATTATAGTGGAGATTCTTTTTCAGGGGTGGGTCCGTCCAGTGCTTAAATTCTGGGATTCTGTGATGGCGCATTATTAGGAGCTCATGGCGGAAGTTTTTGATCTTTTGTAAAAATCTTTTCTCTAGAAATGATGACCACCACAACAATGATACCACCACTTTGTACCTGCATACTGCTTTATGATAAAAAAAAAATGTGTTCATGTGGATTGTCTCGGACACTCTCAGTAGCCCTGTGATATAGTAGTGAGTTGATGAGCAGTGACTCCACATCCCGTCATTTAACCTCTCCACCATCCACCGTGCTACTTCTAGC
>CM053581.1:336231270-336284303 GCA_028627135.1 Pseudochirops cupreus | reverse complement strand
GGTGTGAAAGAAGCCCTAGGCCTAGAATCAGAGTTCGGGGGCTTGATTCCCAGTTCTGATAAATTTACTCCTCATGTGATGTTGAGTGACTCATTATCCTTTTCTGAGCTTCAGCTCTGTCATCTATAATATATAAAATAACATTTACAGTATTTACCTTGCATAGTTGTTTTGAGGAAAGCACTTTATAAGTTCTAAAGCCCCATGTAAATGTGCCCTATCCTTCTATAATGGACCCTGAGACACAGCGTAATTGTAACATCAGAACTCCAGAGGACTTTTATGTCATTCAAGGGCTCAGACTTTTCCTCTGTATTTCAGCTACCATTCTAGTATGATATGTTGCTGATTCATTTAAATCTTTATTCTAAACTGTACTGTTTCATCCTAATTTAGGCACCAAAAAGGAAAAAAAAAAAGTCCTTTCTCCCTCAGCGACCTAATCCAGAGATTATTGAACAATTTTTAACAGTAAAGGGATGAGGAGCACCTGAGATTTGTGGTGGTTGTAATGGAGCTAAATTCAGGTGTCTCCATGTTGATTGTTGGTTTATAGGATGGAGGAGGGAGGACACTCCATTTTAAATCTAGGGCTAAAATAGCTGACCCTTCTAAATCCTAAGGACTTTTCTACATAAACACAAGAATGATGAAATGGACCTAAGATATCATCTAGCTCAACTCTCTCATTTTACAAAGGACACTGAAGCCCAAAGAAATCAATGCCCATGGTTACAAAAGCTAGTAATTAGCAGACTGAGGATTTCTGCCTTCCTCCTCTGATCCCCACTCTCGTACTTCTTCCAACTGACTACATTGAAACTGTCCAACCATGGGTCAGGGGGGACCTGTGACCTGGGATAGCAACATCAGTGTGGCCCCGATCTTGGGAATGGTCATAATGAATTTATATGTCCAGCCTTTCTTTGGCTCCATACCCTGGCCACAGGAGGTAATCATCTTTTAGGAAGGAAATGTATGCATTTTTCAGCAACTCAGAATTTTTTAGCAACAGTAGAATTAAAATATTTTATTTTAGGTTTGTAGAAGATCAGTAATTCATTTGGGGGAAGTTGCCTTCTTATTAATATTTACATAAAGGAATTCAATCACTAATAAATAGGAATAGTAGCACTGGATTATGTCTGTAGTAAATTATCTACTAGCATTTCTTAGAAATATCTTAATGCCATCATAGAGAGTTAAACCTGTCAGTAGTATTGAGTTTTGGTTCTTTAAATTCACTTCCAAATGAGCTAATAATACTATGATTACTTCTTTATCATGACCTTGAGTTACATATTTTGGGAAAGCTTCAGAGGTTCACTTACATTAGCTTAACAGGGTCAGTATTATAAAATTATAGATAAATGGTCTATTTATAATCTTTGTGTTTTTAGGATGACACTTTAAGGAGGTTTGTTTATAGATTCATGCTTACTATATTTAGAATTCAGGAAATTGTTCATTGGTCTGTTGATTATTTTATTAGAACATAAAAATATGGAAGATTTGTCATTGAATTCTCTGAATTTTGGCATTATGTTTCCATTCAAGGTTTCTAAATATTAATTTAAGGATAATCCTATCATTAAAGCCTTCTTCTGTGCCTCATCATGGCATGAAAGTGATCCTAGATTTTTGGAGGCCATGCAAGAAGGATATAAAGCTCTGTCAGATCCAATCAAGCTAGGACTTCTTACCTCCTAGACGCCAGTTCTTAGAATCCATTGCTTTCTCTGACACAGCTCAAGTATTACTTCCTCCAGGAAACCTTTCCTGGTCCTGCCAGATGCTAGTTACTAGCGCCTCTAAGGTTACCTTCCATATGTTGCCTCCCCCATTAGAATGTCAGTGCCTTTAGAGCAGAAATGTTTTGGGGCTGGATTTTTTCTTGCTTTTTCTTTATATCCCCAATGTTTAGTGTAGGACCTGGCACATAGTAAGTGTTTATTGATTTGAGTATAGGCCCAATAACAGACTGCATCTTTTGTCTGAAGACCAGCCAAGTTAATTCTAGAAGCCTCATCACCAGATGATCAGCCATCAAGGGGATCAAAATTTTTAGCCACAGAAACTCATGAAGACCATCTAAGACCTAAAGGGGTTGGTTGTCATCTGCATTGATGGAGGAGACCAGTGGATTCTTAGAGTACCAGAGCAGTATGGGGATCTGTTCAAATACACAAACCCATCCATTCATAAAGAGACTATAATTGACTTGTAAAGGCAATTGATTATTTGAATTCTGACTAACTCAGGATTTTTGTGTTTTCATTGGGGTGAAGTAGTTTCCCCTTATGTTCTATAAAGGAACTAATTTCCTGAAAGTTTGCTTGTCTAATGTCAGAGATTATTCTGGGACACTTAGATCTTTCCTAGTTCATTTAGTCCAACATTATGAACCATTTCAGACAATAAAGATCCTTTTTCTGAGAGCCTCTGGTAAGCAAAATCTGAGTTAATAAATTTCAAATTAATATGTTCAGATAGATCTGTGATCACACCAGTATATGAGTTCCCTGCAGTAGTGTGGATCACAGCCTCTCCACACCTTCCCATCCTGTTTCACTCTTCCCCGTGTTCTTCCAAAAGTGGTTTATCATAGCCAGTCCACCCAACATGCTGGAGGCCTTACTCCTCATGTTCTCCTGACATTGTAAGGGACCCATTGGAGCACTCTGACTGTCCACCTGTCATCTCTTGCTTTTACCACATGGCCAAAATGATATGATTATATCTTTTTGCAAGTTTTTCATAATTTATGTATTTTTTATCATTCATATTAGCCTTCACACAAATTTATTCTCGTTAACAATATTTGGTTGTATCTTCTAAGAGGATTGGTTGTTTATTATTGTTTTTTCAGAAATCCCTATGCCAAACTCAAACTATTTTCAGATAATAAATACTATATAAATATAACATTTATATTAAGTTCCATTTCTTACATGAATAGAAGTTTTTATTGGAATGATTGTAGTAGGAAGTTTACTTTCTTTTGGTTAAAAATTCTTGGCCAGTTGGTGGGTTTAGACTATTTTTTTAGCAAGCTCACAGCAGTTTTCTTCTCTTTAGAAACATGAAGATACAGACTGTCCATGTGTGGTTGTCTCATGCCCACATAAATGTAGTGTTCAGACACTTTTGAGGAGTGAGGTAAGATGTTTCTACTAATTGTTTAAGCTGTAAATAGCTGTTTGTTCAATATTATTAGGTTTAGAAGTTTAGATTAGGAGATCTTTTTAGCTTTTGCAGAATTCATTTGCTTTTTAATCTATAAAGTATATAAAATTGATTGAACATTATAGTGGTGGGTGGATGTGTTTTGATAACTTTAAAAAATGGTTTTGCAAAAATGTTTTTTTCCTTTGAGTAAGGGGAAAATGGGCCTGTGTTAATTTGCCTCCACATAGAATTCATTGCACATCTCTTTTAAAAGTAAATTTGTAGTAGGTGCATCTTTTCCATTTCTTCATCTGTAGCATCTGATCAGAGACAATGAATAAAGTTTGATGACGCTGGTAAAAGTGGATTTTTTTTTTACCCCAAAATTTCAATAGAATAAGAAATTACAGGATGTGAGGAATCAAGACTTTTAGCACTAATTTCATAGAGATTTTTATGAATAAAAGCTATGGGTTCTGACAGAAGTTGGAATGTCATTCAATTAAAAAATAAAATAAAATGAACAAGTAGTTTCTAATCTAATATTTTCTAGAAAATGCTCAAAAACAGCAACCCAAATGATTAAAGGCCTTGAGGGCACAGTGTTATAGTAGAGATGACCTTATATAGGGACTGAGAAACCTGCCTCTCTTCCTTGATGCTCTGATAACAAACTGTGTGACTTAGGCAAATCACAGCATCTCTGGGCTCAATTTCTTCCTCTTTAAAAAGAGTGATTTGGGCTATTTCTGAGATGACTACTAGCTCTGACATTCTATATTTGAAGATTCCTTCTAGCTCTGAAATTGCAAGACCTTTTCTGGTTTCTTCTGGACAGGTTGTTTTCTTTTGGTTAAAAATTTTAGAGTTTCTCCTCTATGACCCTATAAATGGTGAGAATAGAGAAATGAGGGAAGATGGTAAATACATAGAAGGCTGAAAGTACCAAAAGAAGACATAGGTATGATTATTCTAGACACCACTCAGGAAAAAAGTGACATTTTAAAAATGAAATAAAATCAGTGGCATTAAATATGCATATGTATGTATATATTACATATATTTATGTAATTTTATGGAATTGTTCTCTAAGTTTATATTGAGAATATAAAGTAGCGAAGTAATATTAAAAGGTAATTTTCAGTTAGACTTTTAATAGAATACGATACACAGTTATACTAGCTGGAGGACCATCATAGAGTCATAGAATGTTAGAACTGGAAGACAGTATTAGTCTAACCCTTTCCTTTTACAAATAAAGAAACTGAGGCTCAGAGAGGTTAGGCAGTAAGTGCCAAAGATGGACTTCAAAACCAGGCTCCTTCTCAAGTCCATTTCTCATTTCATTGTCTCAAGCTGCCTCCTGCCTCAACTCCCACCCAAAGCCAGAGTTCAAAGCCTAAGCCTCTTGACATCAGAGCCCCAGTAGTGTTCTGTCGACACCCAGCTTCACTCTGTCCCTTGTGTTTCAGAGGCAGCAATTACAGAATTACAAATAATAGAGTATGTTTTATCAGTGGGACATGAGATAAATTTATGTTTAGGATACTTTGTTTTAATAAAATCAGAGTCATCTTGGATAAAATTTCCAGGACCTTTTTCATTCTTGTAAAAAGTAGATCACTAGCTGCCAGTCAGGGAGAAATCTAACTTTCTGTTGCCAATCCTAAGCATTTTCCTCACAACTACCCTGTAGGGTAAGTAGTGCAAGTATAATTACCCTCACTTTACTGATGATAAAACAGAGGTGCGGAAAGGTGAAGTGATTTGCCAAGATATTAATGGAAGTGGCTTTACACTCACTTCTGAACAAGTAATGGTCATGGCCATATGTGTAGGCTCAAGAAGTTCCATGAAAGCTGCGGTATTTCAAAATATCTCTCACAGGGACCTGAAATTCCATCAATGGAGATTGATTCCTTTGACTTTAAAGACCTTTTAGATTCAGCATTATCTGTTAAAATATAAATATCCCTCAGCCAACACCTAAGCAGAGATTAGTTTCTAGCAGATTTATTCCAGGTATCTAGATAGTTGAGAGAGGAGTCTATGGAAGAATGACACACAGTACACATTGTGAAGCTGGTACATACAAACTCATGGGAATTCAGTGATTAAAGAGGAGGTGAAAGGACATCAGAGACTCATTTTCCCAATTACTAGCCATACTTTGAATCTCGGATATTGTCTCTTGTTGTTAGTTAGGATAGCAGACCAGCTGGACCATGGGTCTTTTTTACTTATATGTATATAACAGTCTTTCCACATAGTTTTTAGTCTGAGAAAAATGTATCTAAATTGTCAGGTTTTTTAGGACATGGGTGAATCAGTCCCCACATTAAAGTAAGTGTAAACATAAAACATCACCTAACCTTTCCTCAAGGGAGTTTGGTTGTTTTTTTTTTGACTCACTGTTATTGGACATAGTAGGAAAATCAGCCTCTATCTTGTCTCAATCTGGTTTTAATTTTTTTCTTAAGACTTCAATCTTCCATTTAGTTTAGGTTTCTGGTAGTATGGTCTGGACTCTTTTTGTTAAACATCCATTAGTATTAATGAATGATGGTTACATGGAGGCTATATTTTATTTCTTTAATTTCTTCTCAACCATCATTGAAGAAATTCCTGCTGAGTCAGTGGAACTCTGCAGGGTTCCGAGAAGAATAAACAGGTGGCACTTGGGGGAATAAATAGCACATTCTGTTCAAAGGATGGCCTTGCCAGCAGAAAACACTCACTAGCTTAACATATTTGTCCTTATGTTAGGACCATTGGAGGTGGGGACAGAAACAGGAGGTGCCGAGGAAAGAAATAATTATGATTATTTTAGGTACAACTTAGGAACAAGATGACATTTAAGAATGAAAATACACATAAAAATATACTTCAATAATATATAAAAGTGTGTGATTATGCCATAAAGTTATATTAAAGAAGTATAGTAATTTAATATTATAAAGATTAGAATGATTGATCAGATACAGTTTTCTCATAAAATGCAGATTGTTCTTAAAGCAGCATTAAGTGTATGTCATGATATATTTATGCATAATTATACGTAATACAGTATTTTGTTGCTACCATTATTCATCTGTTTTCTCATTCCAAAAATGTTGCTTATGTAAAATGAGATTAGTAGCCATTTTTTCTTATACTGTAATTCATGAATACTTAGGGGAAAACATTTCTAAGTTATATCAGTCAATTCTTAACATAGTGTTATTATGTGCTGACAGTACTCTTAAAAAAAAAGTTGTTTCAGCAATGGTCATTGTAAAAATGATCTCTGAACGTATCAATGACAATTGTTGTCCATTCTAAAATTATTACGGGCCAGTGTGTGAGGGAAGAGTCAACAGATAAGTTGGAAATTTTCTAATAATTCTGTCATAAATGAATGGTGCCATTTCTTCCTTTATTGTAAATGTCAGCATATAAAGGATGGACTAGTCTGTGTACTAGGGAAACCAAGAGACGGTCCTAGAAAATAAATCAGTATTTATTAATATATATGAAAAACTATGAAATTAGTTAAGAGTTTCTCAGCTGCACTGAGCAGGAAGGAAAAAATAAAAACAAAAAAAACCCTCTCTTGATTCTTGAGTGAGCTTTGGTGTACCTTTGTCCCTGATTTGGTATATAATTATTTTCCATGACTGACATGTACTCCCTGAGTTTTCTAATGTGAATTTTTATATTTAAGGAAGTTATTCTTGGCCATTATTTTAAGATTTAAGCATATAAGTTTTCCAAACTACCCTCCAAAAGGAAAACATCCCTCTCTTCTTCGCATCTCACAAGCCACTCAATGACTAACCCAAAATGCATTTAATCATATTATACTTTACATTAGCACTGATCAAGTATAGTTCTCTTCCCACACACACAAAATAGATCATAAACTCCCCCCAACCACCTCTGGGTTTCTTTTTAAGATTAAATGTCAAACAATCATTATAAGTCTTCATTGGAGAAGAAATCAATGTTCTCAAACGAGGAAAAACTCATCTCTAATGATCCTATGATTAGTGGTCCATTGTGTAAGCTTGCCTTCAAAATATTTTTCACTTTGTGTTCTTGTGTACTGTATATGAGACGTGTGATTTAATTGCACCCTAAAATACTGTACGAGATTTCTGTGTTTCATGCAATTTTCATTTCTGGTCCATAAATGTTCATTTTGGGTTTTTGTTTTTATTTTTGTTTTTGTTCTTTGATTCTGGCATTTCAGATGGCTTGTCACATTTTTAACAATTTGTTCTAGAGAAACGACAATTTTAAAAAATAATTATATTAAATGTATTTCTGTATATTAGTGTATGTGTGTATACATGTGGATATACTGTATATTGCTGCGTAGGAGTCTAGCAAGCAGATAATATACACACTTGTATATTTAGAAACACCATTCTTAATAATATGACCCAGATGATCTGTGCCCGTCATATGTTTGAGCATTATCAATCATGCAAACGTTTGTATCAAAACTCACGTTTTTTTCCTGTTGCAGTTGAATGCACATTTGTCAGAATGTATTAATGCCCCAAGTACCTGTAGTTTTAAGCGTTATGGCTGCACTTTTCAGGTCAGTATATAATGATTATATTTCTCAATTGCTGAAAGTATGCAATAAGAGAAACTTATATTGACATTTTAATATGCAAGTTCTAGACTCCTCTAGTCTTTATAAGGAAGCAGAAACCTATAGTTGTATGAATGAATTAAGTTGTTTGCAGCAGGTCTTGGTGTCTGCTCTTTATTCCTGTGATGTCTTGAGGCATCAGATTTGGGGAGGTAGAAGTTGTCTTTCCATTCATAACTTCTACAATAAAAACATCTTTTGCTGTCTCTTCAAAAATAAAAGAACTAATATTATATTTGGGGATTTTCTAGAGAATCTGTGACAGAAGTTTTAACTTATTTGAAAAGAAACATGGAACCTATATGGATATATCTAGTTTCTGCAGCATCTGTAGTATTTCTGTAGAGTAATACATGGAAAACTCTAGGTCACAAACATATGTAGATATATGTAGAAAAATGAATGTTCACATATATGTGTACTTACTCAGATTTCAGCATAACCAGTCTAGATATAGGCTGAGTTTGGATTTCCACACTTCCCATTTCCGTAGTGCTTTAAGGTTTATAAAGCACATTCTTCACAGCAGCCCCGTGGAAGTAAGTAGTAGAAGAATGATGATCCCATTTTCCATCTAAGGTACCTGAGACTCAAGAGATGAAAAGTGATCAGCCTCGGGTCATGCAAGTCCTGAGTTCATTTGGAGCCAGGATTTGAATTTGTTGCTCTTTCCCTAACACCACATTTCCTTGGAGATTAGGTAACATATGGGACAGTTACTATAAGCATGCGCACACACGCACACACACACGCACACACACACTGTACTAGTATGGTAAGAACATACTATGTTATTGCTGCATATGTAATGTGAGAAACCTGTTTTTTATTTTTGTTTTTGTTTTTTTAATTATGTCTGAGATGGCCAGCAAATTTTGATTGAGTTTTTATTTAAATATATATCTTGATGTTCTAAAACGGTGAGAAGGGAAAATATATCTCGAACAAAATACTTTCCATTTAATTGTAATGTACCATAAATAAATTCTTCCTTAGTATGATAGAAATATTCATATTTTATTAGTCAAAAATTTAAGAATTATCTATAGTTTTCTCTTTGTTTTTCCTATAATAATGCTGACCCTTAACCGCTGTTATGTCTTACGTACTATCATTCATTCTCTTTGTGTACATATATATGTTTGTATATATCTAAATGTATATCGACATATATATTAATATTCTATATACAGAGTATATGTTTTGGAGATCATTGACATTTTTCTAGTGGCTTCTTAAATTTTGAATTTTAAAACAATATAGACTTTCGTACAAATTCATTTCTTAAGCAAGTGAATTACCATCACCTGTGTTCAAGAGACTACAAGTTGGTCTCCATCTTATGTACTCTGTATATTATATACGTTTGTATGTAACCTTTATAATTACCAAAATCTTTAGGCTGTGTGGGAGCAGCAAATCCTGATTTTTTTGATGAACAAGTTATTGTTTTCTCTTGGTAGATTAGTTACAGTACACCATTGAATTCGGTCCTAATTGGACTTGTGTCAACACACTATTGTGGCAGTATCTAATTATGACTGCAATGTACATTTTATGTCATCAGTGAAAAGAAGTAATTTTAAAAAAACCTATGATTTAAAATGTTTATTCCTGTGAAATAGATTATAAATTAGTTATTTCGAGAAAAGGTTCTCTCTTTTGAGGATGGGGAGAAAATTAGTCCAAATTCACATGTAGGGCTAATAAGACTTTTTTTTTAACTCCTCTCCCTTGACTATGCTCCCATATATTTAAAACATGTCAATTACCTCAGTTGGCTAATATTTGCCATTTAAGATCTATTCTCCTAATATCAATGTTTCTTATTAACTTGATATGATCAGATTTCCCTCCATTCAGCTTTAATATTGGTTGTATAGTTTTTGTATTACATTCTTTCTGTATGTTTTTAAAACAGTAAACTTGATTTTAATGTTTTATATTCTTTGTTCTCACAGGGAACAAATCAGCAAATTAAGACCCATGAGGCCAGCTCAGCAGTGCAACATGTTAATTTACTTAAAGAATGGAGTAATTCTCTAGAGAAAAAGGTACAGCCATACATCTTTTACTAGTATTGTTAAATTTAATAGTTGGAAAAAGTGCGGAACAAAGCCTTTTTTTTCGTAGCTTTTTGGATCACTGAAACAATATCATAAGACTGTCAAAAGAAAAGACTTCCATGACTGATCTTGAGCCTAGTCCATGAGAGGCTGTGATTGGTGGTATGGACTTTTGGTTTTTTTAATTGATAAACAAAAGATGTAGTGGGTTCACCTCACTAGCTGTCATGATTGAATATTTTAGCGTTTATGTAATCAGAGTAACTAACACAGAATTGTCCTCTTTGGTCCCTTGACCTTTTTGCAAGAAAGACAGCTAGGAAAAGTGTTCAATAGTTATAGCTTTTCATTCTGATCAAGACAGTGATCCAAGACAATTCCAAAAGACCCATGATAATTAATGCTATGAACTTTGAGTACATACTGAAGTGTACTTTTTAAAAACTTTTTTATTTTTATTATTTTATTTTGTGTTTTCTTTTGCAATGTGGCTAATATGAAAATGTGTTTTGCATGACTTCACATGTATAATCAAAATCAAATTGCTTGCCCTCTCAGGGAGAGGGGAGGGAGAGAATTTAGAACTCAAAAAAATTTTTTTTAATTGTTAAAATTGTTAAAATTGTAATTGGGAAATGATTTATGAAATAAATAAAAATAATTAATCTTTAAAAAGAAACAATACCAAAAAAAAAGTATCTGTGGCTTTTCTATGGGCTTTCTAGAACTGAGGAGTCTCAAGGAGATTCTTAGGAGAGCTATCTGTCCTGGGCAGATTTACTTTCTAAAGAGGCACATTCTTCTCTCCTCCCCACCCTTCCTTGTTTTTGTTCTCATTTTCAAAGACATCTTTGTTTTCTTCTGCTCTGAGCTCTCTGGCATCCTAATGTCCATTTTGATGCCTCCTATGTGGCTTTTCCTGTGAAGAGTCTTAAATTTCTCTCATAAAAATCAGCCACCCTGTGAGGCTTTCTAGAAAAGGAATCATTTAAGATGACAGCATTTAGAGTTATAGAGGTCTTTAGAGATCACTTAATCTAATATCTACCTTCATTTTATAAATGAGGAGAGTAAGTCCCAGGCAGGATATTACAGAATCCCCAAGCTATGGTTTATTTGTTGAAATAGAATCTCTAGCTTCACTCTGAGTTTTTATTTTCTGTCAGCTTTGAGGTTTGAAGGCTGCCTCAAGCAGGTTTGAAGGGAAATCCTTAAGGGAAAGATATTGGAGGAAGCCCAGGATTTTAAGCCAAAGCATTTTCATTCCACATTAAACAAGATACCTTCTTATTCCAAATAATATCTTTTTAAATTGCCAAGTAATCTTCTTGAAGAGCAAAATAAAGATAGATTAGCCTTCTCAAAAGTGCCATTTTTATATGCATTCATAATTGTAAACAAAAAATAAGGATGTGTATCTAAATAATAGCCAAATAAAACAGAGGTACACTTTTGCTGTTTTTATAAGCGTGTACTGGATTGCTTTCAGAATTTGCTAAGAATAAGAACTCAGATAAACAGTGTTTTCCCTCATAGTAACCCTATGAGATAAGTAGTGCAGATTCATTTCTACTTTACAGAGAAGGAAACTGAGCCTCAGAGAGGCTGACTTACCCAGGGAAGTCACAGTGCTATGCCCAAGCCAACATTCCATCCCAAGATTTCCCTCTCCTCCGTACTACATCACTCCTTGCTTTATCACAATCGGGTCTTTTCTCTGAAGGTTATACAGACATGGACCCTTATTTCCACTTTCTTTTTTTCATCATATGCATAAGATTAAGAGTCACTTACATTGGTAACTATTCTAGTGTATTTTCTGTCATAACACTGAGTCAGGATTGTGCCGTTTTCATTTCACCGCCCGTGTGTCTCTGGAGAGATGTTTTACTGTAATCTCTGCGCCTCAGCAGAAGTGATCTAATCAGACCAAGGCAGTGGTGCTAGTTTCACTTTTTCAGTTAATCTAGTTCAGCCTCTGCATAATATTTTGACAAATTGTCTGCTTTTCTCCTTGCAGCACTTGATCCGTTTTCAAAGCATCATAATAGTGAAAGACATTGTTTCCAAGGGTTCTTCCAGCAGCTACTTGAATAAACTTGCTGGAGCATTTTTATCTTTGGATGATTATCATTATTGTTAATTTCCTCACTTCCTGCTTTGTAGTCTTTTTCCAGGTTAGAATGAATGGTTTGAATCACTGGAAATCCCAGGACATCCCAGACTACTAGAATAGCTAGCCACACATTACATGGCTTATTACATTTTCTTAGAGAAGGGTGGCAAGAATAATTTTCTTTAACTTTGTGAATAGACTTTTAATTTAATTGAAATATTACTAGCTATGGCGAGACAAGAGGTCTGAAGGTTACAGATGAAAACTAAGCTTTAATGTATCAGTTCAATAAATATGAAAGTCTTGTGTCTCAGTAATTGGTCAAGGATGTTGTATAGCTCTGGTTTTTTAATCTCTTCAGAGAGATCTGAATGTATGCTGATGTCATGCTGGTTCATTCCAGATGTGGCTCTAAAAATTCTCATTTGAAGCGGTAGGATTGTTATTATTAGTGCAGCTGTACGGTCATCATTTCTAAAAATAAATGGAAACAACCCATGTAGAAATGAAGGTCTGATTGTCCTTAGAGTGTCGATCAGTTTCTCAGATTGGAATTTATGGGTGACCTCGTCCTTGATTTGGGAAATCAGTCAAAAAACATTTATTAAAGCGCCTACTATGTGCCAGGTACTGTGCTAGGTCTTGAAGATGCAAGTACAAATAAAATAAAATAAAATCATCTCTACTGTCAAAGAGCTTGCACCCTTATCAGGGAAAACCACATGTACATCCAGAAGTGTGTGCAGAATAAATAAATGCAAGGTCACGGCAGGGAGGGCATCAGGCATCAGAGAGATCAGGAGAAGCCTGGTGTCGAAGGCAGTACTTGGGCTACATCTTCTAGGCGTAGAGAAATTCATTGTGGGTGTGGGGAATGAGCGGCACAAAGCCTTGGAGATGGGAGATGGAGTCCCTGCCATATGGCAGGAATAGAGCCAAAGGCAGTTTGGCTGCAGGAAAGGGAGCCATATAGATTGACTGGAAAGTCAGGTCGAGGCCAGCTTGTGAAAGGCTTGAATAGTCTGACACCTAGATTGTTAAAGGTATGCATTTTAAATAGAGCAGTGTATTAAGTGTCTCCAAAATCTAAGCATCCTTCCAGGAAAGTGTATCAAGTTGCAGGCATCACATACACTCTTAATACTATGTTATTTCAACGAGGTTAAGTTTTATGAAAGTTATTATGGAAGAAAAATAGCTCGTCTATTCTTAAATCTCATTCTAAAATATAGGACTCATTGCTTTAAAAAGATGTAAAGTCAAATGGAAATATAGGATGCTTATATTATAGGGTAATAACATTTGGAATTGGGAGGAACTTTAAAGAAGCAGTGTATTTGATTTTTTCCTTTTTAGAAAACATAAGATCTTTAGTGGGAATTGTGAGCCATGATCTCTGGGTACAGGTGTTTCCAGTTTTCACTTTAGAATTGACTGTACTTCTTAGGCTGTATCAACTATGTGCTCATTTAACTTCCACAAAACTGAAAACAGTAAATTATTCTAGATAAGACTGCTATAGGAGCAACAGGATCCTCATTTAGTACTAAAAGTATGATTGTGTAAGTAAGAGAAGTCCCCAAACTAAATATTTCCACCAACTTGAGCTGTTTTTTGGTTCCTTCCAAGTATCTTGTACATTGCAGCAAAAATTCACTGTGTTATTTGATGTTACTAGGGTATAAAGGAATGACAAACATGCCTTCTTTTTGATTGACATGAGAAAAAAGCAGCATAATTTATTGTTGGCAGCTCAAAGATAGATGAATTTTAAATCTTCTTTTTACAATGAAAAAGTAGAACTTTGCTATACTATTTGATACATTCTTTTACTGAGAAAATCGAGTCCATTCATCATGAGTTGCTTCTTCTCCCATTTTTCTTCATCTCAGAACCTCTTTTCACATCTCATCCCCTCTTCCTTCCTTCTTTCCCGCAGGCTCTGATAATGAGGTGCCTCTTCTCCTTTCCAAGGCCAGCCCTTCTACATGTCCCCTTGAGTCCACATCCTCCTGCCTTTTACAACAAACCATTCTCTCTAATCTTCAGCCTTTCCCTAACTACTGGTTCCTTCCCTACTGCCTTTGAACATGCCCAAGTCTCCTCTATTCTTAAAAACTTTCCCAGACTCTTACCGTCCCCTCAAAAGCTATTGTTAATCTATTCCTTTTTCCTTTGTCAGAAAAATTTTAAAAGCTTTATATTCACTGCTTCCACTTCCTCTCCTTTCACTCATCCCTCAATTCTTTACACTTTGACTTCCCACCTCATCACTCAACTGAAAGTGTTCTCTTTGAAGTTACTAATGATCTCTCAATGACCAAAGCTGATGGTCTTTTCTTAATCTTCTTCCTTCTTGAACTCTCCATATTTGACACAGTTGACTACTGTCTCCTTCAGAATGCTCTTCTTCCTGAGCTTTTAATTCTGGCCATTCCTTCTCAGTTCCCTTTGCTTGAGTCATAATCCATATCATGTGCTCTAACTCTAAGTTTTTTCCAGGGCTCTTCTTTTTCTATACATTTTTTTTTGGATATTTTTTTCTTTTGTGCATATGTGACCTCATCAGCTCCAATGGTTTTGGTTTCATTATCATAACTTTGCAGATCACTTACAGATCTATATATCCAGCTTTAGTCTCTTCCTTGAGCCTCAGTCCCAGATTACCACATGCCTTTTGGACTTTTCAAACTAGATGTCTTGAAGACATCTTTCTCGGCATGACCAAAACATCTCATTATCTTTCCCCTAAAAACCACCCCCCTTTATGAAAAACTTCCCTGTTTCTGTCAAAGGTATCACTAATCTTTTAGTGTCAGGTCTGTGATCTTGGCATGATCCGCATCTACTCTCTGTCACCCAAATTTCCATTCAGTTGCCAAAACTTGTTTCTACTTCAAAATCCATCTGACCCCTTCTCTCTACTCACATAGCCACCATGTTAGTTTAGACCCTCATCACTTCTTGTCTAGACCATGGTTTTTCCCTGCCTGCATTACTGTTCTAATTTCTCTCCCTGCTTCACATCTCTCCCCAGTCAAATTCATAGTTGCTAAAGTGATTTTCCCTAAGCACAGATTGAACTGTGTCAGTCCCCTGGTCCTTAAGCTCCAGAGGTTCTATATTACTTCCAGGATCAAATATAAACCTCCGTTTAGCTTCTAAAGCCCTTCACAACCAGTCTTTCCAGCCTCATTTTATATGGCTTCCCCTCCTGAGCTCTGATCTAGACAGACTGGCTGTCTCTGTGTTCCTCACACTCGGTTCCCCTCAAGCTCCAGTCTCAGTAGCTCTGCTCTGGCCCTCCCCTGTCCCTGGAATGCCCTGCTCTCCTCACCTCTGCCACAAAGAATCTCTCTATTCCTTTAAGATGCAGTCCAGGCGCCCTTTCTGCATGAAACTTTTCCAGGTCCCCTCAACAGCTATGTCCTCCTTCCTTAAGTACCTTAATTTAATTACCATTTACTGATTTACATTTACTCTCTCCATATTCTTGTCCTTGTGTCCCCTGAAGGAAGGTAATGAGCTTCTTCAGTCGTCGATCATTGAACAATTATTAAGCCCCTTCTACATACCAGTGGAGATACATATACAAAGAAAAACAGTCTCTGACCTCCCGGAGCTTATATTAGATTAATGGAGGAAGACAGAACAGAATGGAAGCTGAAAGAGTGGGGGAATAGAAGAGATCTGATGCAGGGGGCGTCATGGAGAGTTCCAGAGAAGTCCCGAGGCAGTGTAACTGGTGGGAAAGGAGGGCCTTCTGGAGAGACGGTGTTATTTTATAGCTCTTCTTTGTTTCCATAGCGCCCAGAACAGTATCTGGCAGAATCGGCACTTAATAAATGCTGATTGATTGATTCTCCTGTGAAGAGTAGGACCCTCAGGAGAGGGGAGGCCAGGGCTCCCTCTCTAGGAAAGATCATTTAGATTGTTAATGCCAAAGAGCACTGTCCTTATCAGTGCAACAAAGATTACATCTTTTAGGAATGAAAATTAATTCACTGGAGATAGTGAACTTAGAAGTTGGAGAAATTAGAAAAACTTTAGTAATTAGATATTGACCCTAGTCCCTAAAGGAAAACAGTTTTTGGTGACCAAGAGAGGGCAGGTGTTAAATATTCTTATTGGTATAGTAGGGAAATTATATAATATAATATAATGTAATATAATATGATATGATATGATATGATATGATATGATATGATATGGTATAATGTAATGTAATATAATGTAATATAATATAATATAATATAACATAATATAAAATAAATTCTTTGGGGGTATAATGAGAAATCATGTTTTGCCCCTGAGAAGTTATATATTTGTAATTCTGGATAAAAATGTTAGCTTTTTTAAATAAACAGAAATGCCAAATTCAATTGTTTGCCTTGGGTTAGTGAATGGTATTTGCACGTGAAAATCACTCCCAGACTACATTGTGTGAAAAGAAGAATATTGAGGAAAGGCTCCACGCACTGCAGTTCATGCCATTTTATTTGTAAGAGAACAGCATGCTTTAGTGGACAAAATCTATTGATTCAGACCAGCAGATGATCTTTAACTTAAAAGCTGTAGAGAATAGGGCAATGAGAGGCTATGTGATATTCCCAGAGTCACATAGCCAGTATATGTCAAAGGTGGGACTTGGTTTGCCCCAGGTCTTCTTGACTCCAAGGCCAGCTTTCTATGCACTGCTCCATGCTGAGCATAGACTAAGGATTCTCCCTCTTACGGGCAGTGTGACCCTGGGCAAGTTGCTTAACTCTGTGTGCTTTGGGCAGTTCTATAGAATTTATCTACTAATTTATAGACACTGTGTGATTGATTGTCTGAGAAAGTGACATCGTTAAAATCATAGATCCTTCTGGTATTCCTGAATAACTATTATCCCAGTGACTTTGGAGAACTGTTTCCTATAGTTGTTCTTGTAGACCTCTTTTAAGCAGAAGCAATCAAGAAAAGAGTTGCATACCGAAATAAAGTTTTCTGTAACTTAAATATAAGAAACATAGGTAATGCTTTCTGTGTGGTTACAGCCCCCTTTTATAAACTCTTGGTGTTTTATAACGAATTTCATGTTATCATTTTCAGAAACACATATTGCATATGATAAATGCACATTAAACAGATCCAAACTAGCTCACCTTCTGCTTCTGTAGGGAAAGATCTCCCAAGAGCCTACCTCAAACAGCTAGTAGAATAATAAGTATTTTTCTGGCAAAAAAAGATTGAAGTAGTTTTAACGTAATGTCATCATACATACCCTTTCTCTGACCAGCCTGTGAATACTCGGAATCCGTTTTTATTTTCCCTGATCTAGTGGGACTGATCACGCTTTGTTAGGCTTTTTGAATTACTCTGGCACTATTTAATTTTTGAGTGGTTTAATGTTGCCGCCCCAATTCATTTCAGCAAGAATCAACAATGACACTAGTTATGACAATAGTAGGAACTGTAACAAGTTCTTATGTTTTATGATATATCCAGACAGTAGCATATGATCTATCACTCTCTTTGTTTCAGTACATTTGTTGGACTGGAATTTAACAAATAGATCTACAGGACCCCTCACTATATTATTCAGAATGATGACTCCCTTTCAGTGCTGGACACAGATTCTCTCCTTCCTCTGATCTTGGAGAAGGGCTGACTTTATTATAAAAATCCATTTTTGCATCATTATGATTGAGAGACAGTGCATGCAATAATGGGTAGAAAGCTGACCTTGGGGTCAAGAAGACTTGGGGCCAACCAAGTCCCACCTTTGACATATACTAGCTACGTGACTCTGGGAATATCACACAGCCTCTCATTGCCCTGCTCTCTACAGCTTTTAAGTTAAAGATCATCTGCTGGTCTGAATCAGTAGACAGAGTAATGAAACAATAGGTCCAAACTCCCCATCCCCTTTGGATTACTTGATACCGTTTGATAGTATATAGTCGTGTGTTTGCTGAATTAATTGTAGAATTTTCTTTCCAGGTTTCTTTGCTACAGAATGAAAGTGTAGAAAAAAACAAGAGTATCCAAAGTTTACACAATCAGATATGTAGCTTTGAAATAGAAATTGAAAGACAAAAAGAAATGCTCCGGAATAATGAATCCAAAATACTTCATTTACAGGTAAGCACCATTAAAATGCTACTAGGTCAAGTTAAGGCAAAAGTCGCCTGCTTTATTTTCTGCTTTAGGACTTTTACAGTGTGGTAATAACATTAAAACTAATTTTTATTTCATTTTTAATGAGAATAGTCTTTTATGTAAACTCATATGGTTAATCTGACACGTTTAATATTTATGATTGTTATTTCCTGCAAGGTAATTAGAAATAAATGTTAAACAGTTAAAATACCTGGTTTAATTAGTATTACTTTTATATAGCCAAACTAAATTCTTGTAGTTTTTCTCTTTCCACTTCACTAGTTCCCCAAGCATCAGTCAAGTTTTCCATGATGCTGTGTACAATTGATAATCACTACACACATATGCACTGATGCATACCCAAAGACTAAGGGCATACCTGGAATTTCCCAATATCTGAGGTATCCTGTGCCCCAAAGCCATTGCAGGAAACTGAAACTCCCGCTGTTCTCCTCTTTGAGTCCCCTTCATCTAAGGATTTACTGAACACCATATCTAGCTGTTCCCAGGCCCCACATGTCTTTTGAGGCAGTGGAAACTAGACTGCAAGGGAGGCTGTGAATGTCCATTAATTTCATGAACAGAGTGGTGGTAGGCTTTCCATTTCAGTAGTTTTACAGCATGATTTGAAGTGAAGAGTTAAGAGGAAATACGGGTTAGTGATCAGCACAGCCATGGGAACTGGAAGGCCGAGTTTCGGTGCCTGATTTTACCGTTGCCTTGCTTCTTGGTCAAACCACTGAACTTTGGTGCCTTTGTTCTGTTGTTTGCATAATGAATGTACCGAGGAGTCCTCTGTAAATTAAACTCAATTCAGTTTGACAAATGCTTATCAAATATCCAGTTTGCACAAAATATCGTGTTAGGTGCTAGAGATAAAGAAATGAGACCAGATGTAGCCATCGCCTTCAGAAACCTCACAAGCTGTGAGGTATGGGAGAGGGTAGGAACAAGATAACTGGGCCAGTTCAATTCAGTAAGCATTGCCTTAGCGTTACTCTGCATAAGGCACAACGCTAGGTGCTATGTGAACAGAACACACTCAAACACAGCCGCCTCTGTCCTCAAGGAGTCTATATATTCTTCTGGTGATGGGAGGGATACAGCATGCAAGTGCTGTGTGCATTTGGTTCCATGTCTGTGACTTCCCTCCAGAAACTCCTTGTGAAGGCACTGATGCTCACCAGTGGAGATCAACATGTCTTAGAGGCTCTCCTTAGAAACCCGGAGAGGTGGAGTAGTTCAATTATGTGTCTTACCTTAGAGTATCAGGGGCAAGACTTCATACCATGTCTTCCTAGGTCGGAGGCTGGCTATCTCCCCATCACATCCCTGTGCCTGTCACAGTCTGTGTGGAGAGAAGTAAATATAAGAGAATGTCAGGACGGTATAAAGCACCTTTGGTAACTCAGGACATCCCCTTGCTTTTTCCTTGCTCCTCCTTTTTACTTCTAGCTCTTTGAACCCCTCGTTTCCTCCAAAGTTCAGCTCAGGTGCTAACTCTTCCAAGAGGCCTTTCCGGGTTCACTCACTTATTAGTGCTCCTCCCCTCCCCCATCCCGCAACCTCTCCAAAATATCGATCATTTATTTTGTATAGATTTTCTGTTGATTTCTCTACATACATGTTGTTCCTCCAGGATATAAGCTATTTAAAGGCAAGAATTCATTCTTGTCTGTATGCCCAGCACAAAGTATGGCACCAGGAGCATAGCAGGCACCTGTTAAGTTTTCAGTGAATTTCTGTCCTTCAAGTTATCTGTCCAACCAGTGGCCACTTTTTCCAATATGTATGTTTTGTTTGCATAGGCACATCATCATAAGGTCATAAAAGTAAAGCCAGAAGGTCTTTCAAAATCTTCTAGTTAAAGCCCCTTACTTTGCAGACCTAGAAACTGAGGTCCCACAAGTAGTAAGTACAAGGCTACAGTCTGAAAGATACTTTTATTGGTGTGTTCCAAAGACCATAAATGTTTAGCCTACAGATAGAAGTTATTATTGGTGTACTGCCCTTCTGAATAATGTATGGATACGAGTATAGATCATGTGTTTCCTTAAATATGAAACATTTAGTAGTCTCAGTGGTACAGACTCATCATGGGTTGTGGAGGTGCTCATGCTCCCACTTTAGATATGGCAGTAGGAAGGACATTAGTTCTGAAATTAGTCTTCCTGAAACGTGTAGCCTAGAACTACTTCAGAAAAGAGAGAATTCTACATATTATTAGAAAGCTTATTTCAATTATAGGCATGAAGTAATATTTATTGCACCTAAAATCTCTATGGGTCTTTAAGGTTTGCAAAGTGCTTCCTTCCCTCATAAGGAGTAGGTAGGTGAGGCTTTATGGCCATTTTACAGATGAGGAAAATGGAACTGAGAGAAGTCAAGGTCATATGATAAGAATTTAATCACTTCACCACATCTAAAAATCACTGGGGAAAAGACCCTGGAGTTTAGGGGATTCACAAGAACACAGATTTATATGCCATTGAGTTGGATTAAAAGTAATTGTAGATATATTCTCTGCAAGTATGTATATATATATACATCTATATGTATATATCTCAAACTCCTAAAGAAGCCTTGAATTCATTTTAAGCTGCACCTTCTTCCACCTTACCCTATTCAAAATGCATCTTACTTATATATAGCATTCATGCGAAGGTTATCAGTTATTAGAACATTGAAATGTGTCAACCAGTTAGATAAGAGAATAATTCATGATATTGATTATTTGACACTACTTGGAAAATAAATGTTTAAGTGAAGATGAATTTGTGTAGGGTGTTAATTGTTTATAAATTCACCTCTTCACACCTATGTAACAGAAATTCATCTTGGGATATGCTGTAGTGGATGACTTGCCTTCAGGGATAAAATCTTTTTGGTACTTATATGTAGAAAGCATTAATTACCACCTTCCACTCAAATTATTTCATGTATACAGGTTAAAAGGCCCATTTAAAAATAAACATTTTCCTCCTTTGCTGTGCCTGGAAACCATTTTTAAGTCTACTGCCCTTAAGTGGTTTCCAGATGGAGCTTGGGCCTTCTCATCATCTATGACTTCATGAAGTGCAGACTGCTGTGCCTTGTGACACCTTAAAACTCACTTGTTCCATTCATGAACCAAGTGTGAAATAGAGTTGTTCGTTTGTGTTACTAGCATCTACACAGAACAGAACTGACTACGTATTTCTATCCTGTTCCATACATAATGTTACACAGATCTGTTCCAGTTAACCTTGCTTGTAAGGACACTGGAATCTCATTCATCCAAATTCCTCTACTTGAACATTTGTGATATCTCATATAGAGGGTGATGGCAAACAACAATTATCCTTCACATTTGTGTCATACTTGGCAGTCTTCAAAGCCCCTTCCCATGGATTGTCTTGCTCGATTTAGTCCTCTCAACAGTCTTGATAAGGGAGCCTGGTCATCTTACAGATGAGAAAACTGAAACCCAAGGCAGAGTGACTTCCCCAAAGTCATGTGTCCACTAAGTGGCAGAGCAAGGGCCAAGTCTTCTGTCTCTAGTCCAGTGTTTTGTCTTATAAATGGGATATAAATAGATTTAATTCAGAACTCAAATGCTTGAATAAATTTTATTGACCAGGCTTATTACAAACTCTGATTTCAACTAGCTTACCTGATTTTACTTCAATTAACTAACTCATAAACAAGTGTGAATTAAATGTCTGCTCTTGCCAGGCAATGTGTTAGGTGTGGAGGACACAAAGACAAAAGATAGTACCTTATCTCACTACCACCTACGGAGGGAATACAGTGTGCTTGTTAGCATTCATTTATACTCTGGTTTATAGTATTGGAGTTCTTCAGGGTAACCTGAAGTCTTTTTAAAAACAGATTCTTCTCTACCTCCAGTAGAACTCCTTCCTTCCCTGTGGAAAAAAAATCAAGTTCATACACACACACATGCATACACAGGCACACACTCTTATATCAGAGTCTTCATTGTGTGCTGTACTTGTTTGAAAATAAAATAATCATATTCACAGAAGAAATTATATTCTTTTGAGAAATTATTGTTATATTTTTTTAAATATGCAAGTAACTATTCTTTCTTGGAAAGAAGAAAAAGAGGAAGACATTTGTAGACCAGGTAACTAAGTAAAAAATGTATTCTTTTCATAGTTTCCTTTTAATTATTAACAACATGCTGTAGGTACTGAAACTTAAATGTTTAAAAATAAATGTCTAAAAGGAGAAGTAGAGATAGTGGGGACCAGCAGGGTTATCCCCTTAGATGCAGTGAATGTTGGACTGCCCCTTGGAGGTAGTTTATCACTCTCACAGTGTGACTTACATCTAAATTACCTTGGGTTGTCTTGATCTTTCAAACATGTAAATTCTTTTAGAAGCAAAAAACCCCTTTTGGTTTCTGAGAATGGTCACACGCTGGTGCATGACATTGTTAGAGCAGACAAGAATCTAGATAAATCTGGCAGCAAAATGACTCTGGTCACCCAAATGACTACATTATTTCTGTTATTGTTTTATTATTGTTCACAGGAAATCTACCACGGATTGATTCTGTAGGTGACATTTCTACCAAATCAATTAAAGTGAGATGCTGTGGTCCTCGGACAAGTTATCTCACCCTTGCCACTCATTTTCTGCCTCTGAGTACAAGGGGTTAGACTAGATAATATTTAAAACTCTTTCCAGTACCAACATTGTATGTGGTATCTGCAGAGATTCCTGAGTGGAAGGGCAAGATTGAGAATGTGGAAGAAATGGATGTAGCTCTACAGAAAATATGGATATATAAAATAGCCAAATAAAAATCTGAAATATTTTCATTGTCAAGGGTACTTGCCATCACCAAAGAGCATATCTACCACGAGAGTTGAAGTGGCAGTGGGGCTCCCCACAATAAGTGGTTATGGGGGCAACCCACAGAGCAGGTCTGACCATCGGCACATATATCTTTATAGACAATAAACTGTGCCTAGAAGTGAGCTGGAGGAGGAAAGCAACCCAGACTGCATTCTTCTGGGGAAGCTGTCCAGACAGGAAATATGTCCAAAACAGTAATTTGAGAACTTACATTAACCAATTTCAGAAAAAGAAACTAAACAGGCTATTCATGGACTGGCCGCCAGGAGGCTCTGTGGGTAGAGCAGGCAACGTGGAGTGGGGAAGACCTGAGTTGGAATCATGCCCCTGACGTGTTCTAGCAGTGTCACCCTGAGCAAGTCACTTAACCTCTCTCAGCCCGTTTCCTTATCTTTAAAATGGCAATAGCACTTCCCTCACAGGGTTATTGTCACATGAATTTGTATGGATACATACATACATATATATGTATAGGTAGATAGCGCTTTGCAAACCTTAAAGGAAATTTAAGTAATGCTAGAAATGGCAGCTATGTTAATACTTTAATACTTTAGTGCATCTCTGATCTCATCCACACAGACAGTGATGCAGATTACAACCCATCCTCCTCCTGTGTGACTTTTGTCCATGTCTTTCTATAAATTCTTCCTATGAGGTCCACCCAATGACTTCCTCTAGCTCTTTTGATACTGGGTAGATGCAGTGGAGGACAAAGGCAGTTTGTGTGTTCTCCTGTGTTCATCGTTTGGGGGTTGGCCTGCCTTCTTTCCCCATCACACATTTCTCTGATGATATCCTTCATGCCACTTCTTATGTACCATCCTTCACTGGCATTGCTTTGTAGCCTCCATCCACTGCTCCATTGTCCTTTGGATGACTCTGAACTCCAGTTCTTCCAAAACGAGCATTACCCAGCTTTGAGCCAAACAGCTTCACCAGAAGAATGTTGAGGTCAAAGGCAGAAGAAGTGACTTGGAGTTATTAAAAGCCTTGCAGTTTGCCAAATGCAGTCTGGGTTGCTTTCCTCCTCCAGTTCACTTCTAGGCACAGTTTATTGTCTGTAAAGATATATGTGCAGATGGTCAGACCCACTCTGTGGGTTGTCCACATAACAACTTATTGTGGGGAGCCCCACTGCCACTTCAACTCTTGTGTTAGATATCCTCTCTGGTGATGGCAACCACCCTTGACAAGCATATGAATCGTGTTTTATTGCTTCACTTGATATTAATAATCAGAGAGTCATCAAGAGAATTTTCTCTGCTGTTACATAGTTCAAGGAATTCTGTATGATTTTGATACACCTTATTGTCAGAGAGACTTTAAGGTCACATTTTACTCAGAAAAGTTGAGTGTGTGTGTGCATATACATATACATACACAGTGGAAGCTTATATTTTCTACGACTTTCAGAAAATTATGTGACTATAAAGATGTAGTTTGTTGGAAGATGTTCACAGAAGCCTGCTTGTTCCCTTCCTGATCTCATCAAGGATGTCCTTGACGTATGTATAGGATTCTCTTGGTCATCGATTCTGGCTTGGTTGAGAAGAGGTCCGCTTCTCCACCTTTATCTTTCAGACTCTAATGGTTAAATATAATTATGATTTTTCAGTGGGAAAGAAATCTCGAGAAAGCGGTATGTTCAACAACACTGACCACAGAAACAGGCAAAAAAATAAACCCTCTGTTTTTCATGTGGCATTGAAACTAGGAGTTGAGGCTCCTGTAGTGGATTTCAGAAAACTCAGTAGGTTAATTTCACGTGAGCTTCTGATCATCCTCGCCCTTACTAATGTAGCTGTGTCCTCTTTTTTGTTCTTCCCTTTCGTGTATAATGCATTTCCACATGTTTCTAATTGGTTTCTCTTTCTCATCCTCTTTGTGTTGAAAAGCGAGTGATCGATAGTCAGGCTGAGAAGCTGAAAGAACTGGACAAAGAGATACGTCCCTTCCGACAAAACTGGGAGGAGGCCGACAGCATGAAAAGCAGCGTGGAATCCCTCCAGAATCGGGTCACGGAACTGGAAAGTGTGGATAAAACGGCAGGACAGGCAGCGCGAAATACAGGTGAGGAAGAGAGGGTGGGAAAAACGGAGGCGGCTTCTCCATCTCCTTGAGATCAAAGACGGCTGGAATCCCTGCATCCCATTGAACATATTCTCTCCAAGGGAAAATTGTCGCCTCTGTTTTGCAGTGAGCACAAGGAAAGGCAGACATGTGAAAGCCATTTGTGTGTGGCAAGCTTCTCAGACAATACCAGTGCCTTCTCTACCACAGTTAGTTCCCATGTGGTAGAAAAAACCCCGGTGTGTGTGACAAGTGGGACAGAGGACAAGAGTACATGCATGTTGCAAGGGCAGCACACATATCTAGGAGCCCAAATGGGTCACGGCTTCTAGGTAACTCATCATTTTTACATGAATTCAGCAGCACCTCCATCTACAGATAAAATAATAGATTTAGAGCTAGAAGAAAGATCATTTAGTCCAACCCCCATCATCTTACAGACCAAGGCCTGGAAAGGTTAAATGATTTGCCCCTGCTCACACAGATCTGAGTCCAGATTCAAAGCTCTTTCCACTATATCCTGGTGCCTTTTAGTGTCCTACAGGCAGTTGAAAATATGAGTTGCGACTTTGGGGAAAGGTCTAAAAGGGAGATGTTTATCCACATAGAATTAATATTTTTGTCCTTGGAAGAGAATTTATTTAGTATTGACCGAAATGGGAAATCCACCCCCACGTAGATAGTATTCCTTTCTGGATCTGCTAGAGGGTTTCATGAGTTGCTGTGGCCAAAAAGTATATATCCCCTGGCAGCTAACCTGGTGAGGTAGCTAACCTTCTCCACAGTCAACTGTGCTACTGCTAGGCCTGTCCTCAAAGCCTTCCCACTTTAGAGGTGAGAATAATGCTATTATTGGGGCAGGAGGAGCTGAGTTCAAATCCAGCCTCAGACACTTGACACACTTACTAGCTGTGTGACCTTGGACAAATCACTTAACCCCGATTGCCCTGCCTTTCCCCCTCCAAAAAAAAAAAGAGAGAATAATGCTATTATTGTCATTATCTGGATGCTATTATTATTTTGCTGTTGTTATTAATGTGGTGGAGCCCAACTAGTGGACTGAAGAGTGGGACGAGATGGAGCTTTAGAGGCAGGGCTTAGACTTATGTTTGATCTGAAGATCCGTGCACAGTCCTAAGGGATCACAAAGTGACTTTATCTGTAGCAGGAAGATTTTGTAAAGGGGCATAAGAGTAATAAAAAAGGAAGTTAGACTATTGCAAATATAATAAGAATCGGACAAGGAATTGGTGATGGGCATGGAGAAGAAGGTGCAGGTGTGAACCATGTGCAGTGGAATGGCTCTTCTTGACAGTTGACTAAATGCTGTAGAATGAAAAGACAGAGTTGTTAGAGAGTACTGCCCTTAGTTCAAGGGTGTGGAGGGCAGGTATGATGGGAAAATTATTATGAAAGCTATACATATTTCCTCTTACCCACCCCTCCCCTCATCGCCACCAGATTGCACAATATTGGTCCATCTTAGACGAAGACGATTCTACTTCAAGCAGCAGATTTCAGCTGATGTGTGTTGGCATGGTCTGTGCTAATCTTGCCATGCTGATATTTCAAAGTAGTTGAGTGCTCCTATTTCTTTCCCTTACTCTCTTTTAGGCTTGCTTGAGACACAGTTAAGCAGACATGACCAGATGCTAAGTGTTCATGATATTCGACTGGCTGACATGGACCTCCGATTCCAAGTCCTAGAAACCGCCAGCTACAATGGGGTGTTAATCTGGAAAATTCGAGATTATAAACGAAGGAAGCAAGAAGCTGTTATGGGGAAGACCTTGTCGCTGTACAGCCAACCTTTCTATACTGGCTACTTCGGCTATAAGATGTGTGCTAGGGTTTACCTTAATGGGGATGGCATGGGAAAAGGAACTCACTTGTCTTTGTTTTTTGTCATAATGCGTGGAGAATATGATGCTTTGCTTCCTTGGCCCTTTAAGCAAAAAGTGACTCTCATGCTAATGGATCAGGGGTCTTCTCGACGTCATTTAGGAGATGCTTTCAAACCTGACCCAAACAGCAGTAGTTTCAAGAAACCAACCGGAGAGATGAACATTGCATCTGGTTGCCCTGTCTTTGTGGCCCAAACTGTTCTAGAAAATGGGACGTATATTAAAGATGATACTATTTTTATTAAAGTCATAGTGGATACGTCGGATCTGCCAGACCCCTGACAAATGAATGGGGAAATGGATTTAAGCAACAGGTAACCCCACTTAGGGGTTTTGAACCAGTCTGTCTTCAATGAGGTCCTAAGCTCGGAAGAGGACCTTGTGGAACAGAAGGAAGAGTCTGAAGGCATAATTGCATAGGGTCCAATGGTGAAGTAGCAACACATTAAGAAATCATACCTTGGTATATTTTCTAATAGAACTAGCAACACTTCAACTCTGAAGAATTATTTATCCTTCACTGGGATAAATATTACTATCAGAGGGTTTTAATTTTTATTTTTAAAGATCTAGTTAATTGAGGTAGAAAGACATATATGCTAAGCAAAAAAACAAACAAACAAAACAGATATGATTTTTCTTCCTTAAACTAGAACACCAAAAAATTCACATGTGGGGATAGCTGGATATGTCAGCATGTTAAGTAAAAGAAGAAATGATGAAATCGTGATAAAGTTCTGATATATTCATTCAAAAAAAAGCAAAGTGCAATCTTGTTTCAAATACAATATATTGTCTATTTTTAAGGCCTCACCTGGTCTCTGTTTTAATAATTTGTTTGTCAGAAGACCCTGAAGTACTCAGTCTCTAAATTCCGAATCATTCTTTGATTTAAAGTTTTATTGGTGATTATTAACACAAACATCTTATTTTAAAACGTTGATAGACTGATATTTCTTGGAAGAAAATGTAAAATTTCAAACACTGGTTATCACTTGTGATAGGAAAGAAAATACTCAATCTGTTGTTATTTCTCGTTAGAAATGTAAACCTACAATATATGTCGTAGTTAATGACACTACTTCAAAATTATTAAGAAAGAAAAATTGCTCATGGATGCCGTGCATCATTCTCAGATTTATAATTGTTTTCACCCTAAAATAGGGCATTTGTTGAACTCTGAAGTTCTAAACAACAATCCTGTCGGTTTTTAAAGCTCTGCCCCATGTGTTCAAATGATCTCTCAAACGTGAAATCTCCAAGATGCTTGGTGTTCTGGGGGGGTGGGAAAGGTATTCGTGCAGAAAGTGGTCACTTTAGATCCGTTTCTTCATTCTGTCACAATTGCTGCATTTTGTTAAAGATCTCAGAAAGTGAAGTCTTTACATTGAGATGGTGGCATAATGGACATGTGCCTTAGATGTGACATGCTGCTTCTATACCATAGATTTGTACTCAGTTAAATTAGAGAAAAATGATAGCATAACCAGACTTTTCTGTTGTCATCTGTGGACTTTATCCATATGAGGGCCCCTAAATGATTTCTTACGCATGCTGACAAGAAGCCAAACTACCCTTTTGGCCTCTGGAGCTTCCATTGCTTGATCGTTGTGGATTCCAAATCTTCAGGCCCCAGCAGTTTTCCCACACTGCTCCCGTGGAGCTTGGACTTAGGGCTTCGATCCCATCCCCAAGGCTAATGTGGAGCAGAAAATTAGATCCTCTTCCATGTCCCTGGGTGGAAGTGCAAAGCGCAGATGACTGAGTGGACTCATCTGGGCTTTCTCAAAATGTAAATTGCATCTCCCCCTAGGGATGGCTGGTTGAGGCAGACTCACAGACATCTCTCTCATCCATCTCTTTTCTAGGGAAATGCTGTATAGGCTTCTATTGGCACAGCCTAAGCTTTCCCAGAAGGCTTTTTCTCAAACCCTGTTTACCTTCTTCTCTTAATGGTCTGACTGTGATTAGGAGTCTGATGACCTATCTCCTGTCTTTTACCTTTTACTATGCACCATGTTCTATGGGTGCTTCTTAACATCGATGGGTGCTAAACCTTGATGGGTGCTTCTTAGGCAAAACCAATGTGTATGAACTACCGCATCTGTGCCACGTTCAAGAGAAATTTGCACCCCCACTATTGGCCTGTGTGGCGGTGCTCCTGAGACTGCCTGCCTCTTGGGCTCTTTCTCCAATCCGTAGCATAGGGACAGTTGGATTCATGCCTCTGTAGTTCACCTTGTCTCTGGTGCTATTGTCTGTCATGGGTGTGCCTTCACATACAGTGCCTGCAGGAAGGACTTTCCAGTTACAAACAGTAACTCAACACATACCATAAGTATTCAGTGCATACCATAAGTGGTCTTCATTGGTTTTCCAAGCACCTGTTCCAGTACAACCTATTGTTTAAGTAGCACAAACACTCCATTTTTTGTTTCTTGAATTCCTTTTCCTTTTATCCATTGACATAATGTTCCTTTTGGGGGCGGGGAGGGCGGGGAGGGTGGGGCAGGGGGACACAAGTTCGTGCCATCACGTAAGACCTAATTTGAGTCATGTTTCTGTCACTACTCATTGAGGAAGGACTTCCTGCAGAAGATCTGACAGCTGCAGTATTTTACAGGCTGCCCACCTAAAACCACTGTTACCTCGAAGGTATGCCCTGGCTGTGTCCCGGGTCTTGTTTGGGTGTGTGTTCTCCTAAGAGGCTTTTGGATACAGGCAACCTGGCAGTTCTCATAGCGGGACTCAGGTCTCTTCACTGAGGCCACAGTCACCAATAGGGACTGCTCCCAAGGACTTTTTTTTTTCCAACACAGAAAACCACATATGATTGTCTGAAATTTTAAAAGAAATTCAAAAACATTTGTGGCCTTGCAAAGAAATCCCCTCCCTAGATTGAATCCTAGTTTGAGGTGGGGATTACCTCGAAGCATTACATTGAAGCATCCATTCCCTTTATGGTAGGACTTCTCCAAATAGATTTCCCAGACTAAGACTATTGGTTGAATAAGGTAGAAATTTTTCCCCTTGGCTTTCCAACCTATGAAGCTCATACTATTTAATTTCAGTAAAACTGTGAAATCTCACCTAGAGCAAGGAGGTGCTGTTATGTCTTATAGTCTTTTAGTAATTAGGTTAATATTTATTGGAACTATTTTTTTCAATATAGCCTTTGGATTTTCTCTCTCTTAAATACAACAAACTTGTCAGAAAACTTTTACTTATCAGAAGACTTACATACTCTATAGTATTTTCAGTTTTGCTACCAATAGTTGGCATAACTAGAATCTCTTCAAAAAAATTGTTTTTCTGTTTGTACTAGCATTCCCGAACAGCCACATGCTGTTCATTCCTATGAGGCAATGGTCTGCACTAGTATAGTGGGAGAACTAAATCCCCCAACATTTTCAAAAGGCCTCAGGCTAGTAGTTCTTGAATGTTTCCATGTGTTCGATGCTCTGTGTGCGTGTGCACCTTCTTTACTATTACTGAGTGACAAATTTCCAACATCCCAAAACTGTTCCAATAATTAAAAACAAAGTTAAGTATTTGTGCATGAATTAGTCTACTTAATTTCTCTGATAAATTTCATAATGGAAATAAGATCTTCTTCCTGCCTTTTTAACCACTTTTGCAGGTTCTCCCTTCTCTCTCTTTCTCTCTTTTTCTCTCCTTCCCCCCTTCTTCCCTCTCTCTCCTTCTTCTCTTTCTCTCTCTGTTTAGTCATGCAGTTGACAGTGATGAGGCAAGGAGCATCTTTATATTGGAACCATACTGGAAAATCACTCACTGTGGATGATTTCCCATGACCTATCCCTCATTTGATAGGAATCGTAGCACTCTCAGCCATCTTTAAATCCTGTCATTGCTGGCATGGCTTTTCATACTCAGTGGACTGGGACTTTTGTGTGCATTGTTGGCCCACTCTTCCATACCAGCAGGTCCTGTTACCTAATTTGTGTGTGTAACAGAGAAACAGAAAATCTATCTAATACGTAGTGATGCAACTTCAATGCCTAATATTCACCTGTAATGGTAAAGATTTACAACCCAATGAAGATCCAAACCAGGTTCTCTTCTAAGCTGGTTTTCTGCCATACGAGAAGGCAAGTTTGGAAGGTAGAACTTCTGCCTGGGATGTGACTGAAAAGTCTTTCAGACAAGACATGGAAAGGCTTTGTATCTTTTAGGGTTTAAATTGTTGAATAATATGAATGTTGGGGTGTCGTTTTATTTATTCATCAGCTGAGAAGTTGTACTGTCAGTGACCATAGTTTGAGACATCTTCTAAAAACCAGCTTCCGGGCTGGATACAATGAGATCAAATTAGTCCTTTTTCATTAAAAAAATGCCCATGTTCATCTATATGACTGAAGAGTACTAAAATATATTCGTGTAAATTAAATAATTGAGCTAAAGGTGTCGAATAAGAAAGTGACAGTGCTCTCCCAGATGTTTAGATTCAATGATACTCTCATAGTTTTAATGCCTTGATAAATGTTAACTATGCAAGCAAAGTAGGCCAAGAAGAGGTCTTCTATTTTAATGGCTGATGTTCATGACCTCAGTCTAGTTAGTAGTACATCCCCAGGATAGATGCCCTGTGATTGACTCTTCTTCAGAAACATGGAGTATGGAAATCTGAGACTGAAAAACCTCTCTGAGGCCAGTGTCTCCACATATCAAATCAGCCAGATGAAAAGTAAGTCAGCTAAACCAATGAGTTGTGGAGGAACTATTTTTGATCATGTATAGTGGAGTGGGAAGAATGTTGGGCCAGAAACGAAAAGACCTCGATATACCCATTGCTGGCTGTGAGACTGGCAAATCTCTTCCTCTCTCTAGACTCCAGTTTCCTCATCTGTTAAATGAGGAAGGCTGGACTAGATGATCCCTGTGGTCTCTTCTCACTCTAACATTCTATGATTTTACTAAACTGATTTGGAAGATTCTGTCATTAACACCACTTCCCAAACTGACTAGTATTTTGACCGAATTGGCCAAATCATCTGATGATTTTGACATTGTGCAAACACAAGCCAAGTGAATATCTTTGGAGAGATACAAGCACCTCATAATGATGTCAAGGAAACCATTAGGCAGTATCTACTTTTGGCTTTTCACTGTCCATATAGGAAAACCTAGGAAGGGAAAAAGCACCGATCTGCCTTGTTTCTAATCTCTAAGGCTTCCCCCCAATCTGAGTCGCAGAGTGGCAGCCAATTGTTGGAGTTGCCACTCATGCAGCTCAGTGAGAGGAGGGGGAAAGTTACAAGAGCTGTAAACCACACACTGAGACTTTGGTCCACTTCTCCTTCTTCCTGAAAGAGTACTGAAGACAGATAACCTAACTGTATGGAGACATGTTCAAAACAGTGAGACTGACAGCTTTATCCTTTAACAGGCTGAGATGTACATATTACAGGGGCCTTTGCTTCTAGCCCCCATTTTCCCTTAGGAAGTGAAACTGAAAAGTGAACCACAAGGAATACTGTGCATGATTCCTCCTGGTTGTGGTTCCTGGCTTATCCTGAGGTAGGATTCCCTGGCAGAGTGATTTAGCCACACAGGTGGCTCATTAAGTCAATGAAAGCAAGAATTAAGAGCATTTTCAATTCTGACATTGGGGGTTTTCAGTTGAACTCTTGTCTGTTTAAAATACGTCTCATTGCTTGGATAACATCTGTACTTCAAAGGACCTGTGATTTCATCAGTGTGGGTGCTCTTACTACCAAGGCAGATCAGAGCCCTTCCAGCTAGTAATACTGTTTCATGAGTTACTGTGGCTGGGGGGTGGGGGGGGGGAACAAAAAACAAATCCTCCCCCCCGGTAGTCAATCTTCTGATGATGAAGCTCTCTGAACTTAACTAGTCTGGTCTTCAATGACAGACACACAGTCTCATACTAGGTCCGTTCTCTAAGCCTTTCCAGCTTGGTATTTCCTACCAGAGCTTGGCATTTGGCATAACTTTTGAGAACTCAGAATAACCTCCATGTCACAATAAGGCATCAGAATGGGGCTCTAATGGAGGTAGGTTGAAAAGGGCTGAACTATAGCTGTAAAACAATATTTTTTTAACATGTAGTCCAGATCTTTTAGTCATTAGATTATCAGGAGGAGGAAAATTCAGGGAACTCATTTAAAACGTGTAGCAGTTATGAGATGAATGTGGGATCTGTTCTCCAAATCTCTTATTTCTTGACCCATGATTGTAGTTTTTGTCTTCCATTTCAAAAGCTGTAACATCTCGCATGCAGTTTTCTCCAGAGCAGGGTTAATTTGTTAGGGTTTAAGCCAGGTGAATTTCAGTTGAGCGTTTGATCTCTGGATCTATTGAATATGTTGGCTATCTCACTGCTGTTGATTATGATGGCAACATTCATCTCTAGTAATTTATTAAGCACCTCCATGACACTGTTTGTGCAAGACACTGTGCTAGAACTTAGGGCTACGGAGATGGGTGTGACATAGATGTTCCCAAAGGGTTTACGGTCTAACGGGGAAGAAAGACAAGTCCACAAATAATTATGATGCAAGGAAGAGTCAGATGTGTGCAAAGGAAAGTTCTAAGCACAGAGAAAATTGGAGGTGGAGACTTCATTTTGGAAAAGGATGTCTTGGAACGTTTCTGGGAGGAAATAGTATTTCTGGTGATTTGTCTTTTTCTTAGGCTATAAACTCATTTGGGGTTAGGACTCTGTCCTGGTCATTGTCGTATGTCTCATGACTCCTTAGTACAGTGCCTTGCACACAGTGAGCACTGAATAAATATTGAATTTCTAAAAGGTCTTTGTCATACATTATTATACCACCAGATTTTTAAAGGATTTTTAAGTGTCGTAAGTGAAGAAAAGTAGAAGCATCAGAACAATAATAAATTGAGGCTCTTATTAAGATCAGTAAAGGCCAACAAGAATTTCTAGGTAACTTTTCTCCTTCGTTGAATGTGATATGACTTGAATTTCAGTACAGGATTGAAAAGGCAGATTCTCCAACTATGACCTGCACCCTTGGCAGAGAGTTGCCCAATCTGGTTTGGGAGAACAACAGAATAGGTTCGAACATTCATAATTGCTAAGGTACCATGCAGCTCATTTTATCTCCTTTATTGCTGCTATATTTGGAGTATGTTGTTTTCACTGTCTTGGTGAAAAAAAAGGTTCAAACTTCAGAATTTCTTTAATTGTGGCATCAGACTCCAAGAATTAGCAGTGGTTGATACAGATCTTGTTGATTGATTGATCTTATTCCCCTTGGACAAGTAGGATAACCTTTAACAACAAATGAAGTGACTTTTAATTGGAAAACATAAAAATGGACATTATTTCCAAGGACTTCTGTAAGAAATATCTGTGGAAAAACATCAGTGACAAAGAACCGTATGTAAATCAATGTAAAAAATCGTGTAACATTTTTGGAATTGCATTGACTTCACCAATGGTACGCTTGTTGTGTTCAGTTCTATTATTCAAGAAACAAAGACCAAAGAAGGCCAATCTCATTTGACTGTGTATTTTTAATCTGCCTGTTTTAAAGATGATCATATGCAGTAACCATTAGCTATAAGGATACTTTATTGGCAGTACAAGTGATCTGGTAACCAGTGGTTTTATGTACTGTGTTTCTCTGCTCTTCTCGGTTTAAAAACAAACAAACAAAAAACAAAAAAAAAAGAGAGAGACAATATAATTTATTGCTCAGCAATAACCATGTTGTTAGTAGTTATTAACAACATGTCTTAATTTTCCAATAGCATTATTATGTTTTGTATTTCTGTTTATTGTATAGTGTGTGTGGTTTTATTTGGTATTTATTTGTGTTTCGAGGTCTTGCAATGTCTTTTGTGTTTTTAATGCTAAGTAAAGTGTGTAAGAGCATAGAATGCAAAACTGCAAAATGCTAAATTGTCTGTTATTAGAGCAAAAAATAAATCTAAATAAGGAATTCTCACTTTTTGTATAAAAACATCCAGAAATATAAATGAGCCAATGTCTTGGAGTTTGTTGTCTGGAGTACAATGCTCATGGAAGAACAGAATTTCAACTATGAGTGAGCCTGGTGGCTCATAAGGCAACTTTCCCCAGATCAGACTGTGTATTGCTGGACTCTCCTGGGGAGGCTAGCTCTCTGCTTTAGAAATCCTAACTGGCGGTATTGTGCTCATTGCATTCATAAATTAGCAGACAGGCAGATGTTGAGGTGATTCCCACACACAAAGAAGCCTGGAGTCTTCCATCATCCCTGATACTTGGGACTGGATCTTAAAAATCTTGACTCTTTTATGAAATGTTTTTCCTCCAGAAAGTTTAAGAAGCTAAGAATGTTCATGCTGTCCTTCTGAGATCACTACAAACATTTCAGAGACATAGCCAGCACCATGCATCAGCCTCCCAGACCCGACTGACCAAACACCTCTTACTTCAGCTACACCTACTTCACTGACTTCCAGGGGAGTCATTACCGGGAAGGGAATAGTCTTCCTCATTATTTAACTCTTACAACTTCAGTTTATAGCAACAGAAAGAATTAAATTTTGCAATGAATACAGAAAATTGAGGCCTCCTAAAGGAAAAATATGAATAATTATTAAATTTGCCCCTTTCTGTGTCTTGGATATTTTCAAATTTGTAATAATAGCTCTTTAACATCACAGAATACTTTCCATCAGTCATATCATTTGATCTTCACATATTATGAGTGAGACAAGGCAGGTAGCTGATTTTAAGTCTCAATTTATAGAGGAAAAAAAGCAGAGTTGGCATGTTCCTTACCCAAGGTCATACAGCCTAGAGAGGGCTACAGCAAGGACTTGGGACCTGATTCTCATTCAGGACGCTTTCCAAGGCAACATACTAATAAGCCTGACTTTAAGAATTTATGTTCTTCCCTTTCCTCAGCCTTAAAAAAGGTTTTCAAAAATCATTTAGTCATATATAAAAGAAAATAGTAAAAAGTGGGGAGGGAACCAAGAAACTTGATATCTTTATTCTAATATATTCTAATGCAGCAAACAAAAAAATTGATGGCAATAGGGCCTTTGGTAATAGTGGATAGAAATTGTACTGAGTAGGTTTCTTCCAAGCATGTAAAAGTATATGAAAGATTTAAAGACACAAACACTCTTAGCAGAACACCCCAGAGACAGAAAGCAATCTTGATACAGTTCTCCTCACAGCCTCTTAGTGCTGGGAGAAGCTCTTGTTCAATCAATCCCTCTTTCGATGTAGGAATGTCCTCTACAGAATTGGGGGGAGGAGGTGGGTGGGAGAAGAACTGATGCTTTAACACTCCCAGTGGTGGGTATTTCAGCCCCAAACTCAGCTGGTTCCATTATTGGACAACTCTAGTAGTCAGGAAACCTTTGCTTATATTGTGTCAAAACTTGTCTGCTTATGATTTCCATCTATTAATACCACTGCACCCCACCTGAGTAGAGCATAATACATCTAATCTGCCTCCCACGACAGTTGTTGAGATACAAAGAAAAAGCAAAATCTTTGCCAACAAAGTGCTTACTTTCTAACGTGGGAGATAACCTGTAGACATAAATAGGTATATATATATATATATATATATATATATATATATGTATGTAATATGTATAGATACATACATACAGACAGACACGCACACACACAAAGGCAGCCTCCAAAGGGAGGACGCTTGAGCCGAGTTTTGGAGGAAGTTCTAAATTCTAGAAGGGAAGACAAAGGAGGAGCATGTTCCAGAGAGGCTAGCCGGTCCAGAGGCTTTGCAATGAAGGATAATGGAACACGTAATCAATAAGCATTTATTAAATGCTTGCTGTGTGCTGGTCACTATCCCAAGTGCCCAGGGATACAAAGAAAGGCAAAAAAAAAAATCCCTGCTCCCAAAGAGCTTATGATCTAATGGGGGAGTCAACATACAAATGGTTAAATACAAACAAGATAGGTACAAGATTAATTGAAAATAATCAACAGAGAGAAGGCGCTAGAATTAAGGGGGATCAGTGAAGGCTTTCTGTAGATGGCAGGACTTGAGCTGGGACTTGAAAAAAGACAAAGAAACTGAAGGGAGACGAGGAGAAAAAGCATTCCAGTCATGAGGAAGAGCCAGTAAAAATGCCCAGCAGTCTCTAATGGAGTGTCTTGTTCAAAAAGCAGCAAGGAGGCCAAGTCCCTGAATCAAAGGTTACATGGACCTGGGGTTAAGGTATAAAGACTGAAAAGGTTGAGGAAGGCCAGGTTATAAAGGGCTCTGAGTGCCACACATAGGATTTTATATTTAGTTCTGGAGGCAATAGGGAGTCAATGTGGTTTATTGAAAGAGTGGGCGGGGTGGGCATAGACCAGAGTTTTGGGAAAATCACAGCCCAATGGAGAAAAGACTGAAATGGGGAGAGACTTATGGCAGGGAAACCAACCAGAAGGTGGTGTCAATCATCCAGCTGAGAGGTGATGAGGGATGGCTCTGGGGTGGTAGCAATGTCAGAGAAGAGAAGGGGGAACATTCAAAAGATGTCACAAAGGTAACATTGGCAGATTTTGGCATCAGATTGGCCATAGCAGCAAGGGACAGAGTGAGGGGTCAAGCCTGGACGCCTAGGAGGATGGTCATGCCCTCAACAGTGTTAGGAAAGTTTGGAAAATGGGAGGGTTTGGAGGGAAAGAGAATGCATTCAATCTTGGTCATGCTGCAGCAAAGATGTCTATTGGATGTCCACTTTGAGATATTTAATAGACAGTTGAGATAACAGATTGGAGTGCTGAAGAAAGGTTGAGGTAGGTCAAGTAGATCTTTGAGTCATTTATGATAGAGATGAGCATTGGAGCCATGGGAACCAATCCCCCAGGCAGAGCTTGAGAAATGAACGTGCTGCTAGAGACCTATGGGAGAAGTCAGCGGCATTTGCTAGCAGGCCCAGGGTTTTGACTAGCTGCCATCAAGGACATGGAAGGACCCAGAGGCAAATGAAAGTTGTTTCAGAACAGATCTAGCCAATGAGAAGTGAATGTTTTGAGTTGAGACAGAATCCCTAGGAGTTGCCCTGGTCTATGAGACCAAAATCATTTGGTGATGATGCCCCACCAGTTCCATCTTTGGGTGTACTTGAGAAAACACTAAGTGCAGAAGAATAAGTGAAGAAACTGAGATTTTTTTTTTTTTGCCTCCATAGGATGAATGGTTTTCTGGTTGCTGAGGAGTTTTAAAGCCAATGTTAAATTCATTTTCCTGGAAGTTAAAGCCCACTTCACCTACTTGTGAATGAGTAATCTTTTCATGTCATGTGAAGTTGGGAAAGGAATTAGAATCTCAGTGGGATGGTGTCCAAGCCATGAGAAATTTCTGAATCATTATAGTAAAACATAGTCCGAGGTCCTGAAAAGAAAGCTTAGCTGTTGTGAGACCAAGGCAGGTCCTGCCCATGCATGTGCAAAAGTATTTAGACCGAGCATCCAACTTCTACACATGGCTATGTACCTACTCTGTCTTGTAGCTCAGGGGTTGGAGCAGCCTCTGATCATTTAGCCAGATATAATCTCCTAAGTAGCTATTTCAGCAAAACTGGAAGGTAAAGCCATGTCCTTTGTTATTCAGTCATGTCTGACTCTTCATAACTTCATTTGGGGTTTTCTTGGCAAAGATACTGGAGTGGCTTGCCATTTCCTATTCCAGCTCACTTTACAGATGAGGAAACTGAGGCAAACAGTACCCAGGGTCACGCAGCTAGTAAGTGTCTGAGGCCAGATTTGAACTCAGGAACATCAATCTCCCTCAATTCAGGTCTGGTGCTTTATCCACTACAATCCTACAATCTATGGGATAGATACTTCCTACTATGGAGTTTCTCAGTCTTTTTTGGCTTTCAGTAAACTTTCTTATGCTTCGATTCAATATAACAGGAAGTAAATTCTAGAGTTTACTATGCATATGGATGTAAAAAAAAATAAAATAGGGAGATTAATGTAATCTAATTGAGTATTCGACATTTTTAGTATCATAAAGTTGTTTAATGTTTATCAGAACATAGCCAAACAGTGGCACTTTTGTTCCAGTTCTTATCAGCCAGTAGTTTTATTCACTGTAGTTTTTAGAAGTGATCCTAGCCTGGCCTGTTCAGCTTATAATTTGTGTCTTGCTTTGAATTTTATTGAGAATAGGACTGATGAGCAGGTATGGCAAGAATGGAGCACACTTGTCCAAGGGCACACTGAAGATTTTATGTAACTTCAGGGGCTGGAAATCCCTCAGAGTTTCTGGTTATTATAGAGGTCAGTGAGCCCATTTTTCCCTTTTTTCCCCCTAGATCAAGATAAAAAAGGGTTTCATATCCAAGTCTCATTCATTTGGTCTTGTCCAGTAGAAATTATTCCTTCAACTGTCTTGAACTTTTTCAGAAGCTATAAGTTCCCATCCTCTCCCACCTCACCTTTACCTTGTCGCCAAAGTCAAAGGACCTAGATTTGAATCTTATCTTCACCACATACTACCTGGGGTGACCTTGGGAAAGCTCTTTACTCTCTCAGGTCTCTGTTTCCTTTAAAATGTAAAATCTGTATAATCTCAGGCTCAAGTCCATTTACGTAAGATTCTCCTCATTGGTGGAGATTGATAGCTAGATGCTCTGAGCCCCTGAGTTGTCTAGAGCTTGAGGGGGAAGGGAGAAGAGTTATCTTGGCTCCACATCAACCTAGAGGGAGAGTCCCCATCTTTCCCAACGGGAAATTCATGGAAATCTCTAGTATAGTAAGCTGGCGACAGGGACCTCATTGAGGTGCCAATTTCTTTACATGTTGACTTCTTCTTGGAGTCTCTCTCCCTATAGGGACCTCTCCCCGGAAAGAACCTGGAACGGGGCATGTCTTATCTTGGAGTCAGAATCCTTCAGAGTGTTTGCCTTCCCCAGCTGCTTAAACTTTCCCAGCAGTAGGGGAGGAGGATTGATCTTGGCAGATGACGGCACTGGAAAAGACTTATGGTCTACTCTTCCAACTTACCAACTTGCCCTGATTCATGAGACCTCAAAAGGGCCATTGTCCCTCTTGGGGGAGGGGGATGGGATGGACAAATTCCAAGAGCTTGGCCTAGAGGCCTGGATTGGAAATTGGGAGAATGAGTTTCTAGTCCTTTTCTGATAGTCACTTCAAGCCCTTGTTTTCTTACCTGTAATGTTTGTGTTGGGGGGTGGGGTGGGAGGGAGGGGTATGTGGAATGGAGGGGTGTGGACAAGTGGTCCCTAAGGTTTCTTCCAGGTCTAACATTCTGTGAGTCTAATACTCAGGATCCACTCTGATCATTCATCTCAGAATCAATTTCAGGAAGAGTTGAATGAACCATCTTTGATCTTGGCCAAGATCAAAGAGATTCAATGAATCTCCCCCTCTCTGGATCCTCAGTTTCTTGTAAAATGAAGGAGCTGGACTCCTTGATCCCTAAGCTGCCTTCTAGCTCTGAGGTTCTATTTGGAGAGCTGCGTGACTTGTTTTTGTTTTTGTTTTGATAGAGAGGAGAGGTGGAATGGGCTAATGGTAGGGTTGGTGTCATGCCCCCCTTCGCCATCCTCCCACAAGGTATCTAGCTGTTACAATAACGACCACTTCTTTCCTGCTCCTAGCAATCAGGCTTCTTGGATGTCCTATGTGGATGGGACTGACCTAGTTCTACAGAATAACTATTTTAAATTGTTATTGTTGTTGTTAGTGTCTTTGTCCTTTGTTCTCAAAGATGACCAGGACGTCAGGAAGGCGATGTCATGACTTGCAAGTGAATTAGATTTAAGTGAGGGAGGGCTGTGCAAGGTCACCGGCCTCACCTTCCTGGTTTCAGTGGCAAGACATAGATCAGGATGACTGGAGATGGCCGCCATGACTATTTAAATAGGAAGCCACCAATTGACCCAATGCCTCTGGGAGTTAGGGGTCAGCCTCCCCATCAATGGCCTTCACAGGGAGACATCCTTGGCTTACCTCTGATCCCAGCTGAGGGTGCTTCTCCCAAGTGCAGCCATTCCTAGTTATGGCCCTGTCCAGGCCACTCATAGACAACCGTCAAAGTTAGAGTCTGTGTCTCCTAACCTGTGACTTTTCCATATTGCTGCCTCCCTCTGCTCTCTGGGCTGCCTGGACAAAGCACAGGCTGGTCTAAGGAGACAGTGGCTGTTGGTCTGGCCTTTCACTCCTGCTCCTGATTCTACACACCCATCCATCTAACCCCAGTGGTAAGTCAGGCCCTGGAGTCTTTTCCAGGAGGAATACTGGCACAGTTGAATGCACCCAGTAACTTGGAACCTGGACATTTCTGTTTTAGGCTCAACTCTGACATTTACCATGTGCTGCTTAGGAACAAGTCACTTTGCATCTGGGCCTTGGTTTCCCCGTCTGTAAAACGGGAGTGCTAATATGGAGAATACTCACCTTACAGGGTTTTCAGGAAAACTGCTTTTAAGCTTTAAATAATTACAAAAATGGGAGATGTTGGGGCAGCTAGATGGCACAGTGAGTAGAGGACCAGCCCTGGAGTCAGGAGGACCTGAGTTCAAATCCAGCCTCAGACACTTAACACTTACTAGTCCTGTGACTTTGTGCAAGTCACTTAACCCCAATTGCCCTGCCCTCCCCCCTCCAAAAAAGAATGGGAGATGTTACCATGAATATTAAGCCCCTGGGAGACAATGTTGTGTTGTGGATAGAAAGCTTTGGAGTCAGGATCACCCAGGTTTTAGTCTTGCCTCTGACACCTAATGTTTATGTGACTATCAGATCCTTTACTCTCTAAATGCCCCAGGCAATTCTTTAAGACTGTGAGATGTACTTGGCTATCTGCATTGGTAAAGGGAGTTTCCACCTTTGGAATTACCCATGTTGATGAAATTACAGGTCTGGTTGAAAAAAAAAATGAGGACCTTGAGGACAGAGGTTGTTCTTGCTCTGAGTACACAGGAGTTCCCTATTCTCTATTCCACTAGAGCTGCTGAAATCTCTACTCCCCAGTCCTCACCTCCTCCTCAGGCAGGCAAGCCCGGAAAGGAGGCAAGTTTCAGACTGATATTTTCTTCCTGTAGTTCTATTGAGAGAGATGGGACTGAACAAATGGGGGCCGAGCCCTGGGAAAGGGCCTTCCAGCTCTGACATTCCAGGGTCGATATTGAAGCAAATCATTACAGACATTGCGGCGTCTGAGGGAGAACCATGGATTTGGAACTGGGGGATTTGGGTTCAAGTCCTGGTTCTGTTACTATTTACATGTATGACCCTGGGCAAGTAGTTTTCCCTTTCTAGGCCTAAGTGCAAAGTGAGGAGGTTGGACTAGGTGAGCTCTGAGGACCCTTCCAATTCTAGAGCCTATACTCCTTCTGAGAGGCAATGTAGCAGAGTGAATAAAGACCTCAGAGGCAGAAACACTAGATTCATGACCTGCCTCTGGCATATACTAGCCACGTGACTGTGGGTAAGTCACTTATCCTCTCAGTATCCTCAAGCAACTCTCTAACAATAGAAGTTAAAGAGAAGTTCTTGATCTGTCTTCATTGGGGAAGGGAGTTCTCATACTGGGGGTTCCCTTTAACTGATGAAACCTGGGTCAGACAAGACCAAAATTCTTAGAGTCCTGAGATTTAATAACTATGAGCCTATGTTGTGATTGAGACAAGAAACAGGTCTGTGAAACTTTGATGATTGAGAGGGTTCTGGGTATTGTGGCAGATTCCATATGTCCCCTGTTTTCCAGTCAGCAAGCATTTATTAAGAGCCTACTGTGAACAGGGCATCTTCTTTCTACATAGTCAAGTCAATAGAGAGCCCCTGAAGAGGACTGAAGTGCAGGATCTCTGGTGGTTCTGTATTTCCTACTTACTAAAATCCAGATTTCCCACCATCTAGTACCACCCCATCCATCCTTATCTCTGTCATGTACCCTTGTACTTCAGTCAGATTACACTGTTCTCTAACCTGGACTTTCCACCTCCTGGCCTTTGCTCACTTGCCCTGTGCCTTAACCGCCCTCCTTCCTACCCATGTGAAATGTCGCCTCCTTCAGGAAGCCTTCCCCGATCACCACTGGCAACCTCCAGTTAATGACTTTTCCTCTGTCAGGTCTCACCTGGCCAGTGTTTACTTCTCTCTTGCGTGCTTAGAGCTGATCATTTGTCTTAATAATAGCGAGTATTCACACCATGCTTTAAGATTGAGAAGCATCTTGCAAAAACTTCCCATTTAACCCGCCTGTGAGGCAGGGGCTCTCATTAGCCCCATTTTACATCTGGAGAAACAGAGGCTGACAGCGATGAAGCGACATTTCCTCCGTCACAGCTAGCGTCTGAGGCTGGATCTGAACCCAGGCTTCCTCACGCCACATTCGGGGCTCCAGCCACTGTCCTTACAGCAGCCTGAGCGTTTCCTACAGGCTGGCAGGTTAAAAGTGGGAGGTGGGGACTGTGCCTCAGGGCTCTGGGTCACGAAAGCCGGCCTCTTATGCTCACTCACTTGTGTGACCTTGGGCAAGTCACTTGGGTTGTTTCAGTCATATTTGACTCTTTGTGACCCTATTTGGGGTTTTCTTCTCAGAGATACTAGGGAGATTTGCCTTTTCCTTTTCCAGCTCATTTTACAGATGAGGAAATTGAGGCAAACAGGGTGAAGTGACTTGCCCAGGGTCACACAGCTAGTCAGTGTCTGAGGCTGGATCTGAACTCAGGAAGAGCAGTCCTCCTGACTCCCGGCCCGGCACTATGGCCCCACAAGTCACTTTAAACTCCCTAATTTAAGGCCTAGCAGTCCCCTGAGGTCCCTTCCATCTCCAGATCTACAATTCTATAATACAAGCAGTGGACATGTAATAACTATTGATTTGAATTAAGGCGTGTTCATTTACTCTCCATCTTCCTCGAGGACAGAACAATAGGAAACAGGCTGAAGTGAGAGGACCGTGACCAAGAGCTGCGGAGTTGGTTCCAGGACAGCGGGTGGACCAAGGAGTGTGAGGAAAGAGCCTCCTTGGCCTGCCCAAAGGCAGGGGGATAGACCAGATGACCTCTGCAGCCCTTCCTCAGTGTCAAGGGCTGGCTTTTGTTCAGTCTGGAACTGTCTGGTCTCTTAGTCCTTCCTTGCTTGAAATTCAAGCTATAAAAGCAGTTGGGTAAAAGAAAAAGGCATCTGTTTGAGGGACAAAAATAAATCCTCTATCAATTCAGCTTCTTAACTGTGTCTTAACAGGTCCCTCAGCACTGATAGTGAGAGCCTAGTGAGAGGAGTAGGAGGAGGAGGAGGAGGAGGGGAAGGAGGAGGGAGAGGAAGAGGGGGAGGAGGAGGGGAGGGGGAGGAGAGGAAGAAAGAGGGAGGAAGAAGGGGAGGGGGAGGAGGAAGAGGGAGAAGGAGGGGGAGGGGAAGGAGGCAGAGGAGGAGGGGGAGGAGGAAGAGGGGGGAGGAAGAAGGGGAGGGAGAGGGGGAAGAGGGAGGGGGAGGAGGGGGAGAGAGAGAGAGAGAATGAGAATGAAAATGGAAGTAGGAGAGAGGGAAAACAAGGGAAGTGGAGGGGGGAAGAGAGACACAGGGAGACAGAGGGCTCTGGGGTCTAGTCTCTGCGGCTGGTGCAGCACAGAGGACAGGGCCTCCCCCCGGCCCAGGGCCACCAGGAAGAGCCCCCTCCCCTAACTTCTGTGAACACTTAGGCAGGGGTAGAGGGGGGAGGGATGGGGAAGTTCTTTCAAAGGGACAGGACTGTTTGTTCTTCCTTTTCTCTTCCAGGGACAGAACCATAGGACCAGACTACTTTGAGCTATAAGGGGTATGGATATCATTTAGCACGACCCCATATTAAAAAAAAAAAGCAGAGGAGGAAATTGAAGCCCAGGGAAGGGCTTTTACTGCTCCAAGGTCACCCAGGGAGCAAATGAGCAGAACTAACAGAACCCCCAGGTGGCTCTAGCAAGGATGCAGTACTGAACTGCCTGTCGATGTCTGATCCAAGCCCAATGGAGCATGCTTATGCAATGACCCCACCATCCCCTGCTGACTCTTTTCGTGCCCAATCCAGGCTTACAGAACAAAGGGAAAAGATGGCGGACGCCTCATGGTTTATTCAGCATGGGACGCATGTTCGTACTAGGGGCATTGGGTTCCAGGGATTGTGTCCTTTCTCCCTCAAATAAATGATCCTCACTCTTAATGTGCAGCTGCTTGAGCCCCAGTCAGAAAGCTCGCTCTGATAGTGCTGACTTGGGTTGTATAAGGACAAACCAATACTTTAAATCTGCTTCCCTCCTGAGGTTTTTCTTCCCTCAGTCTCCAGTCTCACTGCTAGCATTCAAGTGAGAAAACAGAATTAGCAAAGACTTAAATGATTATCCAGATTTTAATACAGGAATTCTATACCACCAATCCCAATTTATGTAATCAGAGAAGACCCAGATATATCAGTGGAATCAATCAATCAGCCAAAAGTATAATCTAGGTATTAAGGAATTTTCCGGCAAACCTCGCTATAATGTATGAATAAGTCACTAATCAATCTGAGAGGATTATAGGTTTTTGGCCACTGGATAAAGGCAGATGACCCCATGCAGGAAGCATCTAATGATTAATTAAAAGAATTAGGCATGTCTCTGAACCTATGTCTAAAAATGGCAGGTGGTCAAGAATGGAAGACTCCAAGTTGAGGCATTAAAGATTCCAGAGCTTTAGCCAGGCTCCTGAGAGAGAATCACTCTTGGGGAAGGAGATAGTCTATTTTCTCTCTCACACTTTCTCTTGCTCTCCCCTCCACTCTTTCCCCATTGACCATGTCATCAGAGAAACTGGATCAATAGAAGACACTGCATCCATTTGAGAGCAGAAAAACCAGACCCATGGGAGGCAACCCATTCAACTGGGAGCTGGATGGAAACATGTCAAGGAAAAATAAATTCAGAAAGACACAAAGAGAGGCAGTTTCAAGGAGCACGATGCCTTGTACCAAAGGAAAATGCTCATTGAGATCTCAGGAAAAGACTTTCAGTGTCATATGTACGAGTGATCATTTTGTCACTTATGTTCTCTACACATCTATCAGTCATTTACTCAAAAAACATTTATGAACTTAGTATATGCCCCCCCACACACATATTATGCTAAGTTTTGAAGGTAAAAACAAAAGTAAAAATAGGTCCCTGCTTTCATGGAATTCACATTCAGATGAGACAGATATCAGGCAAAATGGAAAATAATTCTAAAAGGAAGGAATTAGCAATAAAGGGGATACTACCATTAGATTCTAAGTTTCAGCCAAGTCTTCACATGGATCCTGTATATATTCATAGGAGAGTGTACCCCCAGGCAGATTCTTGGGGGAGAATGCTCATACCAGTTGTTCTTATTTTATCATATTAATAAATACTTTGGCTAAACGTTGATTATGTCTACTGGCTGATTGTTAATAAGAATTACACAGATAGGGGCTCTGAATGACAGTACTAGTTATACCTAGAACCCTCAGAGCAGAGTTCTTTCTTCATCAGTCCTCTCAGGTTCAGGGGCAAAAATCAGCAATGTGGGTAACTTGGCCTTGGTGGGAAGGGAGGGAAGAGGGAGGCGGGAAGGGAGGAAGTGAGAGAGAAGGAGAAAGAGAGAGAGAGAGAGAGAGGGGGGCGGTAAGAGAGAGAGAGAGAGAGAGAGAGAGAGAGAGAGAGAGAGAGAGAGAGAGAGAAATGTTATAGGAATTTAGAAAGAGAAATAAATTTTGGGGGTAATTGTTTTGTTCTACTTTGCTAAATGTAAAAAAATGTTTAAAAATTGTTAAATGTTTACAAATCTTATGCAAGATTTTACTTCCTATTAGCATCAGTCACCTCCTCCTCTGCCTCCTTTTGACACTTTTGATGACAGCATCTGGTGAGAAGCCATTCAGTAAGAAAAGAAACCTTGGAGACTTCTCCCCTTTAAAGCCATGTGACTCCTGAGAAATGGACCTGGGTCTTAGCCTTTCTATTTGATCTTTTCCATCAACAATAAAGGGAATGGAGCCTCAGAACCTAGTGAGTTCAAATAGACATCAGGACAGAGCTCCAGTCAATGCTACATCAGTGCCCTGAGAAGCGGGGAGAGATATTTGGGTGTGACTTTTGTGTCCTTAGGTCAACAGAAACAGAGACATCCGATGGTCATGTAGCATCTGAACATGAATTTGATGGAACCCATAGGAACTAAGAGTCTACTCTCCCAGAGACTGAAAAGGAATGATTGAGTAAGGTTTAAAACTAGTGAAAGTTTCCTCGAGAAGTACTCTGAAAAGAGAGTATGTCCTTGGTGTGTGTGTGTGTGTGTGTGTGTGTGAGTGGTGAATGGAAGGGGGGGTAATGTTCCTTCTTTGTTTCTGCTATATCTCTAAAGTAAATATTCCTTTGAGAAAGCTAATTGATTTTAAGTAGTTAAAGGGACCTGGGGTCCTAGTCACAAGCTCCTAACGATGGGGGAACACAATGGGAGTTTAAGTTGATGGTGCCAGAGAAAAGATACCCCAACCCCTCAGAGTTACCCCTAGGAATATTGAGAGTTAGATGTAGGAGCCTGGTTCTTGAAGAAGAAACCAGAGCATGAGCACTACACTCAGCACCCAGACACTGTCACTGTGTGGGAGATCATGGCAGGCAGCAACATGGACAAGATCTACATCAGGATGAATTGTGTGCAGCACGACCTCAGGAACCTCATGGAGACAATGAAGTAGCCCTTCTTGCCAGAAGCATTAGGCCATCATGTGGTCTGTCTCCCCCCAGCTTGGGGGGAGGGGTGTAACATTGCTGGGGCACCATTTTGGGCCCCAGCTACTCATGAATTGTGTGCTCTTCCATCCCCCAGCTCTCCACCATTTATGCTCTTGCCCAGTTTGATGGAAATCTAGTGGTATGGTCCAGAATATACCCAAAATTAACAAAAATACAAAGTTTTCCCCTCTCTCCAATTCCTCAAGCCCCCATTTACCATGGGCTGGATTCATGTCAATCACCCTTTCTCCCAACTCATGGGATTCAACAATTCACTGTTAATGGCCATGTGATTTACCAACATGATCAGGTAACAGAAAACTCAAATGTCAGTAAAAGGAGTTTTCAAAGAACAAGATAATTGCAACTTGGGTTGGTTCCCCTTTCCCTTCACCCTTCTTCCCAGCCAGTCTGAAAGGGAGAACAAAAAGGAAGAGTTGAGTAAGTTTTAAAACTAGTGGAAGTTTCTTAGCAAGTACTCTGAGAAAACAGTGGGGAAAGAACCTACGAGTGCAGTTTCGCCTAATGGTACCACTGCAACAGCACTATTTTAATTCCAGCCTGGTCCACGCTTCCTTGCTGGGCTCGACTCTTCAATCCGGCTCCACTGCCTTTGAGTTGTTCTCATTCCATGCCCAGCTCCACAGAGCAATCTTGGGTCTCACTCTGCTTTGCCCTTCTCGTGCCTGCTGAAGGCAGCATAGAGCGGCTTGTGAGGAATCCAACATGGCATTCATTTGCCATTTTCTCTTTTTCCTGTCCAGACCCCAAGACCATGAAGTCTTTGGGCTGCAGTCCTTCTAAGGACTAAGGAAATGGAAACTCAAAGGCTCTGGGAAACATGTTTCCTAGATTACCCAAACTCCTCTATAACCCCTTTATCCTTGTCCCTCCTGGGGAGTCTTAGACCCCAAGATTATAGTTATAACATGTTGCAGACAGCTCATATCCACCCATTTTGTGCATTTCTGTTGCGCTATTGGTGATCTCCAATTTAAATTATTCAGAGACTTTGGAATTCCATAACTCACTTGTACAATATCCAGAAGAATAGTGGTATTAAAAGGATGTGTTTTTGTTCTAGGGAGAAGGTTGAATCATTAAATCACTGTAATTTCCTAAAGGCAGTTCATCCTGCTCTCTTCCAAATGCTCAGTTCTGGGCCAACATCATTATCCATTTTCAGTGTCTGTCCCAGATAAATATACACACGGACAGGCTCAATTGCATAATTATAGAAGGCTTTACAGAGCTCTAGGGCTTGATGTAATCCACATGATTTGTTCTTATTCAGACGTTTCAGTCATGTTCAACTCTTCATGACCCTGTTTGAGGTTTTCTTGGCAAAAATACTAGAGTATTGCCGTTTCTTTCTCCAGCTCATTTTACAGATGAGGAAACTGAGGCAAACAAGGTTAAGTGACTAGTTCAGGGTCACACAGCCAGTAAGTGTCTAAGGCCAAATTTGAACCCAGGACTTCCTGACTCCAGGCCCAGCACTCTTTGCACTGTGCCACAGAGCTACTCAATCATCCACAAACAGAAACAACTGGAGTAGCTCACCATCTGCAGGGATGGGATTCTACTTCCACTTGGACTTTAAGCTGGATTTCCTCCTTGATAGTCACAGATACTCTTGGCAAGGATACATCCATGTGTATTATGCTTCAACTGATGTTAATAATAAGAGAGCTGTTGAACAAAATGATCTCCATTGTAACATCTTTCAGGATATCTTGTATGATTTTGACGTATGACCTTGGAAGAGAGCCTTTCAAGCAGCAATTTGCTCTGTTTGATCAAATGCTTTTTTTAAAAAAAATAGTCAACAAAGAATAAACATTATGAGATCTTGTATTCTCCACCCTTTTCAGTGAATTGTGTTATTTTAAAGATATGGCCAACTGTGGAACATCCCCTGCAAAAGCCTCTCTGTTTCTTTCTAATACCCTCATCAAGAATGCTCTCTAGAAGGAAATGAATTCAAAAACCCAGTGTTTGATAAACCCAAGAACATAGAATATTTGAGAGAGAACTTCCTATGTGAAAAGAATTTCTGGTAAAACTGGAAAGCAGATGGTAGAAATTAAGTTTCAACTACTATTTTATACCACATAATGCAATAAGCTCGAAGTATAAATAGGACCTAAATAGTAAAGGTCATAGCATTAAAAAAAAATTAGAAGAGCATCAGTTCATGTATCTTTCACATTTATGGCTTGGGGGAGAATTATTAACCAAACAAGAGATAAAGATGATCGTAAGACAAAAATAGATTATCGGAATTATACGATATTTAAAAGGTTTTGTACAATGAAAATTAAGGTGATTCAGTGTAGCAGCAAGTACCCTGGCACACCCAGGATGAGTGCTAGCACAGGTTCTTTGACCTGTTTTTCTAAAGGAAAGCAACTCAGAAGGGGTTAACAATCTTACTTTAATCAAATATATATATGTATGTATATGTATATACAAAATTCACTTAGTTCAGGGGAAAAAGTCAGCACCCTGAACTTCAGAAAATACAAACAGAAATTACAAGCTGACAGAGAAGATAACACAATTTAACAGACCAACAGACAGGACTTCTAGCTATCTGACCATTACATACATACAGTGTTGGTTACCAGAGAGAGAAGCACCAACATCTGGGTTTTCAAAGTTGGGGGGCTTAACAGCTACCCAGAGTCTCATCTGGCCAAATCACACAACTCTTCCCATAAGTGAGCCCCATATATACCCTTTTTCAGGGTCAGAGGATATCACTGCCTAATTACAAAGTAAAAAAAGGTGTGGACCCTTCTGAAAAACAAGCCCACCCTAAGCAAACTTCTCTTGTTGGGCTCCAAGTGAGGCCCATTAAGGGGTAGGGAAGATCTTCAAATTCCCCAGGCCCATTAAAGGACAGAGAAGATCTTCAAATTCCTTTACCATTATAGCCAGATAAGAAAAGAAACTTGTGGGAAAAAACCTTTGCATCAAATATCTCTGACAAGGGTTTAATATCCAAAATATGTAGGGCACTAACACAAATATAAAAAATCAAATTGTACAATGCATAACTAATCAAAGGATATAAATAAACAGTTCTCAAAAGAACTGCCATTAACAACCAAATGAAAGATTTGGATTAAGAGAAATGCAAATCCAGACAACTTTAAGGCTTCACCTCACATTCAGCAAATTAGAAAAGATGACAATAATCAGTGTTAAAGCAATAGTGGAAAGGCAGGCATTCTAATACACTATTCATGGAACTGTGAATTGGTCCAAACATTCTGGAAAGTAATATGGAATTATACAAGAAAGTGATTTAAAATGTCCATTTCCTTTTACCTACTGTTAGGCATATACTTCAAGGAAGTCAATTATTTAAAAAAAAAAAGTTTCATATACACCAAAATATTTATGGCAGCATTTAGCAATTTTTTGTTCTGGAAAAGACCTGAAAATAAAGTACATACCTCTTGGTTTTTGAATAGTTAAACAAATTATAATACACTAATATAATATATATTATAATTGTGCTATGAGAAATCATGAACATGATAAATACAGAGAAGCATGGGAAGATGTTTGAACTGAAGCAAAGTGAAATAAGTAGAACCAAGACAATAGAAAATGGAAAAAAAAATAGCTAAGCACCTGAAATTGAATGCTACAAAATTATAATAACCAAATTATTCCAAAGAAGAGACATAAAAATTCACCTTTCTCCCTTTTTTGCAGAGAAGAAAGGCTGTGGTCAAAGAACTCTGTACGCATTGGTATACTTGGCTCACATGCTGGTTAGTTTTGCTGAACTTTTTTTTGTTTTGCCTTTTGGAGGGAGGCAGGGCAATTGGGGTTAAGTGACTTGCCCAAGGTCACATGGCTATTAAGTATGTCAAGTGTCTGAGGCTGGATTTGAATGCAGGTCCTCCTGACTCCAGGACCAGCACTCTATTCACTGTGCAACTTAGCTGCCCCTTTGCTGAACTTTTTAAAAAAATCTTTTTTTATTCCTTGTTATGACAAATGGCCTTCTGGGAGGAGAGGGACAGGACATATTGGGAAATGTAGATGATATAAAAACAAGACAGCAAGACAGAAAAAATTTCTGTTGCTTTTATTTGTTTTATTTTAATCTTTTAAACTTACAAACAGGGAGTGGAGCCAAGATGGCGGCGTAGGAGCATCAAGGTTCGGCAGCTCCCACACAACCACATCAAATACCCAAAAAATATGACTCTAAACAAATTCTAGGGCTCTAAAATGCACACAGATATATCTCCTGCTGAAGGCAGCTCAGCTCAAAGGAACCATCTCAGCTCTGGGAGCCGAAACCAGCCCAGCCTGAAACTGCAGCTTGGCCCCGGGGGCGGCTGGACAAGCAGAGCTGCAGCTGGAGCTTCGGGAGAGTAGATCTGCAGCAGCTGTGGCAGTTTCCAGAATTATCAAGCCATAGGAAAAAAGGACGAAGTGAAAGATCAGTGGAACTCGGCTAAAATTGTGGGAGAAAAGCAGATCTGGCCAAACTGCTTCCAGGGCAATGAAGTGGCAGAAGCGGTGGCTTGCAGCCACCTCCACTTTGCTGCTTCAGAGCTCCCGGCCTGCAGACTGCAGGGGGGCCAAGCGATTGTTCAGAGGCAAAGTGCTCTTGCATTGAGTGGCCTGGATCTGGATCGTGGTCTTGGGTGGTGGTCCTGGGGTGCGTTTTCAGTGAGACAAAGCTGGTGGGGGCTGCAATAGCCTCCTAAAAGCTCTGGCAGCTGGGAAAACCCCAGCAATTTGGGACAGAGCTTTCCCCTCTGGAAGCAGAGTTCCACAGAGCTAAAAAATCATTGACTTGGCTACCATGAACAGGCAAAATAAGCAAAGTAAGAATAGCAACCAAATGGTAGAATCCTTGTTTGGGAACAAGAAGGATCAAAGCAGGGAATGGGAGGAAGACATCATAGTCAGAACTCCCACACCAAAAGCTTCCAAGAATCATGAAGATTGCCTAAAAGCTAGAGATCAGCTGAAGAAGGATTTTGAAAACCAAATGAGAGAAGTGGAGGAAAAATTGGGAAGAGAAATAAGAATGATTCAAGAAAATCATGAAAAGAGAGTCAACAACCTGACTGAAGAAATTAACACCTTAAAAAATAGATTAACTCAAATGGCAAAAGAGGCCCAAAAAGCCAACAAGGAGAAGAATGCCTTAAAAAGTTGACTTTGCCAGATGGAAAAAGAATCTCAAAAGCTTTCTGAAGAGAATAATTCCTTCAGAATTAGAGTGGAGCAAATGGAAGCAAATGGCTTTATGAGAAATCAAGACACTGTCAAACAGATCCAAACAAATGAAAAAATAGAAG
>CM053581.1:336195055-336230770 GCA_028627135.1 Pseudochirops cupreus | reverse complement strand
TTAGGTATTGTCATGCCATCATAAGCTCTAACATGGACAAAAAACTTTTGCAAAATAGAGACCTGGTCAAGCAGATCAAAGTCATGTGGGAATAGGATACCTGTTGTCCTTTCTGCTACTGGAATTTGTACTAAGGATGCCATTAATGAGAGGATAAGCCTACATCTTGGTACTATAAACAATTTTTTTTTAGCATTCCTTCCTGACTTCTAAAAAGATAACTGTCCTCCACACATGTGAAGATTTTCTCATAAAAATTTTAGGAAAGTAGATGTGTGGAATGGTAAATATTTATATTCTCTCAATTTCCTTACTTGGAGAATATGTGTGTGTGTGTGTGTATGTGTGTACACACATATGTATATACATATATAACAGATATTATAGAATATATCAATATTACAGAGTCTGAAATTTTTTCCATATATTTTTGCATCTTCCCCACTTTCATATACTTTTAAAATTCTACCTCTAATGACTCCCTTCCCCCCCCCCCCCCAATGTGTTTACTTGATCTAATCCAGCTGCTTTTCCCATATTTGTTTTCTTTAGGGCCATTTCCACTTCCTTTGGCAGCAAGTTCAGAATCATAACATTAGAGTACAAATGCTTGACCTTGAGAGTGAAAAGAGTTTGTTTGTTTTAATCTTTATGGATCTTTTGCATTTTGGGTCATTTGTTGTCCTTCCAGTTTCAGCCCTGAATTCCCTTGAAGTGACTTTACTTAGTTGGGCCCTTCATCTAATACTGCCAATGTTCTTCCACCATTCTTCTCCGTAAAATTTTACAAATTAGATGATTTATTAACAACATCTTCCCCTCGGCTGATATATTTGGTTTATCTGCTTGGCCAGGAGAATACATTTTTTTGCTGACAAGGTCATTTCTAGGCTCTTTTGATCTTTTTGCTATAGAATTGAAAAGAATTGGCAGGTATGAAACATCAGAGCACCAAATGACATTTCAGAAAAAAGGAAATATATTACATGTTCATGGACAGGAAATGATTCATTACTGATGGGGAAATCATTCACCAATCAGCTGTATGTATATGGCCAGAATAGAATTCTTAGAACAAGATCAGAATGAATCTAAAACTGAAAGAATAAAGATGAGAAAGCTACAGAATGCAGTTAAAACTCCAGCCTGACTTATTTAAAGAAATCAGTTATACTGAAAAATGGGAAATAGAGGAAAGGATATTGACAAAGATAAACAATTTCATGAAGAAATTTAGGTGATGTTCAGGTATGAAACTTCCATGCAGTTGACAAGCCTTTGGTCTCTCTCATTCTTTATTTCTAAACCACATTTTCCCATATGTTTTTCACTGTCCTCCCTTATGCTCCCCTTTGCACATAAATCACTAAGTTTCCAGAATACAGTTCTTTAATTCATAGGGATTTAGTAAGTTTTTTAAAATAAATTTATTTATTTTTAGTTTACAACATTGAGTTCCACAAGCTTGTGAGTTCCAAATTTTCTCCTCCTCTCTCTCCTCTCTCCTCCCCCACAAAGATGGAAAGATGACCTGCAATCCAATATAAGTTCTACATACGTCTTCTCATTAAACATATTTTTACTTTAGTCATGTTGTAAAGAAGAATTATAACCAATGGAATGACCCATGAGAAAGAAGGAACAAAATAAAAAAGAAAAGAGAGAGCAAATAGTTTGTTTCAATCTGCATTCAGCTTCTATATTCTTCCTCTGGATGTGGATAGCTTTTTCCAACATGAGTCTTTTGGAATTGTCTTGGAACCTTGTATTGCTGAGAGGAGCCAAGTCTATCAAAGTTAGTCATCATAATATGTCTGTAATTGTGTGCAATGGTAAGTTTTTCCTAGAATTTTTCTATCTCCTGATTCTCTGCAACCAATACGGGTACACTGGCAATCATTTTCAATGTTGATTTTTGCATGTGTGTAATTCTGATCTTAACAGGATCTCAAAGCCCTTTTGCTGCACAAATGCATGAAAATCCAAGAGTGTGACTAGGGAGGTAGGAAGGATGATGGCTTTGCCCCATAGGGTTGGCTTTGTCTCAGTTCTTTTCCGCTCTCCTTAATCCTACCCACTCATCCAGCCATGACACTCAAAGCTGCTTTGTAGCTATTGAGGTTCTGTTGTCTTCATTGGTGAGGGCTTTACTGGACCCCTTTCTGGACCACTATTTTAGGAGAACTCTGTCTGTTCTTCATTCCTTGCTCAACTTGCTACTCTCTGGCCATCCCTTCCAAAGTCTCAGTAGTGCACTTGTGTTCATCCACACTCCCTTCCGCTATTTCCAATTCTGGAATGTGCAGAATAGCTTCCCTCTGGCCTGATTTGCCCTGTAACTTTCTGGATCAAAGTGGCCCTTTCTGGACATTTTCCTTTGTGTATTGTGTCCTCCATCTGAATATAAGTTGCATAAGGAATGGGACTGTCTTTGCTTTGTATCTGCATCCCCAGCACTTAGCACACTATTTGGCTTCTAGTAAGCACTTTATAAATGCACTCATCATTTCATATCAGGTGAATAATGCTTATGTGCCCGATGACCAGTTTGCTTTATCCAAATAAAGGTAGCCTGCAGAGATTAAACTTGGTAGACACATGGGATGTCCACCATGAAATAGAGTGAGATTACCCATGGAGACCAAAGCCCAGTGATCAGGAAGCTGGATCAAAAGATTAAGCCCAAGAGCTTTATTCAACTGGGATGACCTTGCTCTGTGTCCTAATGTGCTTGGCACTTGGAACAAAGACTGCCCGCCCTAGTGGGGATAGAAAACTCTCCTAGATAAGACACTGGAAAAGGACACACCAGTCACTCTGCAAAGGAAAAAAAAAAGAAGAAAAACAGTTGTGGGGAAGGAAGCAGGGTTGTTGTTGGTCCTAAGACAAGGGTTGCTGCTTTTCTGAAAGAGCTATACAATAGCCTCTGGCATTTTGAACTAAAAACAAACAAACAAACATGAAGCTTCTTTGTTACATAGGATGGATGTCTGGGAATGGAGAGGGAGAGATGCAGGGAAGGGAGAGAAACAGAGTCATTTAGATGATGTAAAAACAAAAAGATGGCAATAATACCTTTTTTAATCCATCAATACCACCACTAGGTCTTAATCCCACAGCGATCATCAAAAAAGGGGAAAGGACCCACATGTACAAAAATATTTATAGCCTCTCTTTTTGTGGTGGCCAAGAACTGGAAATTGGAAATCCCCATCAATTGGGGAATGGCTGAACAAGCTGTGGTATATGAATATAATGGAATACCATTATTCAATAAGAAATGAAGAGTGGGAGGATTTCAGAAAAACCTGGAATGATTTACTGAGTGAAATGAGCAGAACCAGATGCAGCTCCCATGGATGCTCCCAGGCAGCAGCAAAAGCAACATGGTGCGATGATTAACCAGATATGAGACTTAGCTTAGATGATAGACTTGGCTCTTCTCAGCAATACAATGATCCAAGACAATTCCAAAAGACTCATGATGGAAAACGCTGACCACATCCAGAGAAAGAATTACAGTCTGAATGCAGACTGAAGCATAGTATTTTCACCTTTTTTGTTTTTTGTTTCTTCTTTCTCGTGGTTTTCCCCTTTTGTTTTGATTCTTCTTTCACAACATGACTGATATGGAAATATGTTTAACATGATTGTACATGTATAACCTATATCAGATTCCTTGCTATCTTGGGGACAGGGGAGGGAAGGGAGAAAAATCTGGAACTCAAAGCATACTATTTTCACTTTCTTTGTGTTTTTTTTCATGGTTTTTCCCTTTTGTTCCATTTCTTCTTTCACAACATGACTGATGCGGAAATATATTTAACATGATTGGACATGTCACCTACATCAGATTGCTCATCATCTTGGAAAGCAGAGAGGAGAGAGAGAAAAATTTGGAACTCAAAGATCTTATAAAAAAAAGAATATTGAAATTTATCATTACATGTAATTGGAAAAAAAATACTATTTACATAAAAAAGAACATGACTTAACCCTCTCTCCTTTTAAGGAAGGAAAAGCATCCTAGCCAAGACCTTCAACTGAAGCCAAAAGTTGGGGGCAGAGGGAAGTTCCAGAGCCACGTCTAGGTTTCACACCCACCCACATCACGCCTGGGAGCATCCATTGGAGCTACATCTGGCAGAGAATACATGGCCAGTGGAGCAGTGCAATAGCATCCCAGGCAGACATTCATGCTATATGTGTCTTGTACTGTAAAGTTGTTTGGTTGTAATCTTCCCAATTAGAATGTGGGCCCCCTTGAGAACAATCACGTTTTTACCTCTTTTTGTATCCACACCTGGTACATAATGCTTCTCGACTGCCACATCATAGATGTGGATTTCCTCTTCCATCTGTGCCCTGGCCAATATTCCCTATGTGTATTCCCTGCCATGTCATTGTTGCATGTGTGCCATGCACATGTACCCCTTCATAAGTGTGTCCATTCTCCCCACTGATGATGTATACACTAGTAAGTATGCAAGAAGTTTATGGGGGAAAGTTTTTATTACGCTATTTCATAAAATGCCTTTGCTTAGGGCTAATTGTGTTCTTTGGTTCACTAATAAAGGTGGTGACAGAGCACTGGGCTTAGAGTCAGGAGGACCTGAATTCAAATTCAGCTTCAGACACTTACTAGATGTGTGACCCTATGCAAAATCGCTTAACCCTGTTTGCCTTACTTTCTTCATCTGTAAAATGAACTGGAGAAAGAAATAGCAAACCATTCCACTATCATTGCCAAGAAAACCCTAAATGGGGTCACAAAGAATTGGACACAACTGTAAAACCTGAACAAAAACACCAAAATTAAAGGTAATACGTTGGTGGTTACTTGTGAGTTTTGATTTAGGTGATTGCAGATTCACAGACTTTTCTGAGGTAACAGAGTTGGGATTATCCCCAGGAGCTAGTGAACATAACATTGCCTCTGTTTGCTTTCTGTTGGTGATATCCTTGCAAGAGACTTTCATCTCTGCTTCCCTGTCCCCTTGCTTCTCCAAGGGGAACAGTTCTGCGTCACTGTTCTATTTCTCAGCAGTGAGCACTCTTGCCTCATTCCTGTGGCCTTCACCTAAGAAGATGTCCCATAACTAGTCAAAGCTAGGTTTTCCCAGAAGTATTTTGAAGTTCAAATGAAATAACAGATGTAAAGCACTCAGCAAACCCTAAATACACACTATATAAATGCCAGTTATAGTTAGTATTAGCCCACAGGCTCCAGGCCACCAGTGTGGCGATGGCTTCATCCCTGAGCCTGCTTCTGCACTCCTGCTGAGCTCAAGCAACATCGATGCGGAGTATGCTGGTAAATGCTTAATAAGGCTCTTTGGGGGGGAAAATGTAGACATATATACTTTCAAGTTTAATTTGCATTATTATCACCTTCTTAAATCTAGGCAACCAATAAAACAATAAATCAAGCCCTGATTGTAGCGATTGGTACTTCTGATCTGGAGAAGGAAACAGCAAACCACTCCAGCATCTTTGCCAAGAAAACTCCAAATGGGGTCATGGAGAGTCAGACAGGACTAATCAGTTCAACAACCAGAAAAACAGCAAAAGTTTCTGAGGTGTCAAGGCTCCCACTGAACATTTAGCAGTCAGCTCTCCCTTAGAGGTGGCTCCAGCACACTGGATTTTCCTTAGTTAGATCATTCTTTGCAGTTCTGAGTTGCTTCTCACACTGACTTCCTCTTGGTAGCAATGAATCATAGTCTATTGCTTCTGGTCTTACTCGAGGTTCTCATCTGCTGATGATGTATCCAGCCTTCACAAACTCATTCTGTTTGATCTCATCCCCTTTCTTGTGACTCATTACTCCACTCTCTATTTGTCTTTACAGACATATCTCAGAGATATTGTAGGTTGGGTTCTAGAACACCATAATAAGGAGAATATCTCATTAAAGCAAGGCATACAAAGATTTTGGTTTCCCAGTGCATATAAAAGTTGTGTTTACACTATACTGTAGTCTATTAAGTGTGTGATAGTATTGTGTCTATGAAATTTCCATACCTTAATTAAAAAATACTTTATTGCTAAAAAATGCTAACCAGTACCTGAACCTTCACAGTCTTTTTTTTTCTTTTTGGAGGTGGGAAGGCAAGGCAATCAGGGTTAAGTGACTTGCCCAAGGTGACATGGCTAGTAAATGTTAAGTGTCTGATTTGAACTCAAGTCCTCCTTACTCCAGGGCTGGTACTCTGTTCACTGTGCCACCTTGCTGCTCCCGACCTTCATGGAGTCTAATCTTTTCTCTTCTGGGGCAGCTAGATGGCACAGTGGATGAAGTGCTGAGCCGAGAAGACTCATCTTCCTGAGTTCAAATCTGGCCTCTAACTTCCTAGCTGTGATCCCAGGTAAATCACTTAATCCTGTTGGCCTCAGTTTCCTCAGCTGTAAAATGAACTAGAGAAGGAAATGGCAAACCCCTCCAGTATCTTTGCCAAGAAAATCCAACACAAGATCATGAAGAGTCAGATATAACTGAACAACAACAAACAAATCCCAACGTTGATGGCTGCTGACTGATCAGAGCGGTGGTTGCTGGAGGCTAGAGTGGTTGTTGCACTTACTTAAAACAAGACAACAATGAAGTTTGTCATATAGGTCGATTCTTCCTTTTGAACACTTAGAGGCCATTATAGGGTTATTAACTGACCTAATTTCAATATTGTGACTTGGGGAATAAGGGCACCCGAGGAGAGGGAGAGAGACTGAACAGCTAGTCAGTGCAGCGGTCGGAACACACACACACATTTATCAAGTTTGTCATCTTATATGGGCACGATTCATGGCACCCCAAAAGAATTACAATGGTAACATGAAAGATCACTGAGCACAGATCGCCATAACAGATATGATAATCATGAAAAAGTTTGGAACAAAGTGTGACACAGAGACATGATGCGTCACCCAGAGACTCGCTCCATTCAGGGTGGCCACACACTTGCAATTCGTAAAAAATCAATACCTGCAAAGTGCAATAAAGCAAAACGCAACAAAACAAGGGATGCTGGGATGGTCAGATGTCCACAAACACTGAGAGGTCAGATGACTTTTCCCCTTTTCCTGGAATGGTGCACTGGATTAGCCCATTTTACCATGGTGTACTGCCACCCACAAACTTCTTTCCTACGTAAACATAGGTATTCACCGTGTCATTTCTGGCTCTTTAGTCTTTTGACTGCCAGGTTCCAAACACTATTCTGCTTATACCTCTTTGTTTCCCTCCCTCTCTCAAGCACATGATGATGCTGTAGTCGTATGACTGATCCAAGATTCTGATAACTCTTCCCTATGGGTCCCTTCCTGAGAACATTCTTAGTTTATGCCTGTACTTCTCCAGGAAAGCAGAAAGGCCAGCACCATGCACAGAAAAGTACAGAGGCCTAGCAACATGTTCTGCATCCTTCTCTTCATAGTTAGGACTGGTCTAGCTAGCACCTTCCCCCTAGAATTATCTCTAATTTTTTCTATATTATCTTCAGAAACTCTCCCTTTGATTAATGAAATTTTGACTCTGCACAGTAGCCTCTCATGCTCAGTAAAAGGCCCACTGGCCAGTTTCCAAGTACTATCAGAAATTCTTATCCTATCAGGGTTTTTTTTAATAGTCTGCCTGTTCAGGTAATTTATAGAAAACAGCCCAAGTGTTTTCTGTCTTCTCATATGGCTTAGTGAGAACTTTATGCCTCCCCTAAGTATTTAAAACACTTTGCAGAATGTTCTCAATAGCGTTATTACACTGCTTTAATTGGCGGGCCTTTGATGAAGCTCTGGGTGATATTTCTTGCACTCCAGGGGTCTAAGGATACAACATCCACAGTGCCATGTCAGCTTCCAGAGCCCGTAATGAACACCATAACACAACAGGTATCGGGACTAAAGCACAGAATCAGTCACATACACTGAGACAAAGCTAAGCCTAGGAGGCAAGGTCAGTCCTTGTCTCTCCTATCCACCGATCACATTCCTGACTTTTCGTATACATATACAGTCAGACAAAACCTAAAGGGAATTTAAGCTCACCTTACTCCTAAGTCCTGTAGAATGAGAAACCCTGATCACCCATTAGGGCAGCAGTTCTCAACCTGTGGGTTGCGACCCCTTTGGGGATTGAACAACCCTTTCACAGGGGTCATAGGGGTTGCCTAAGACCATTGGAAAACACATATTTCCGATGGTCTTAGGAACCAAGACACCGCTCCTCTATCTGTCTCCAGGCAGGTCCGCCCACATGCAGATACGCCCACATACGAGTATTAAAGGTTAGGAAGGTTGAGAACCACTGCCTTAGGGACAGCTAGCTAGGTAATTCAGTGGATAGAGAGCCAGGTCTGAATTTAGGAAGACTCATCTTCCTGAATTCAAATCCAGCCTCAGACACTTACTAGCTGTGTGACCCTGGGTAAGTCACTTCACTTTGCCTCAGTTTCCTCATCTGCAAAATGAGCTGGAGAAGGAAATGGCAAACCACTTCCAGTATCTCTGCCAAGAAAACCCCAAATGGGATCACAAAGAGCCGGACATAACCAAAACAGTGACCCATTAAATGATGTCTCTTGTTGTTGTACCCAGACGAGTTCTTAGACTAGCTGCCTTATGGAGGGGAAGATTTTGCTAAAGATTCAGAGTTTTGTAGTCTCTCATCCTGAAAAGAAATGGAACCATCCTATGCTGTGGGTTGAACTTGGGTAGGATGAAGCCAGCCTGGCGAGTCTTTTAAATGAGTAACTGCCTCCAATCTCTCCCTTTTTGCTGACTAGTTTAAAAACTTAACAGGCTGGTGTAACCCCACCCAGTCCAACCACACCATATTATATATAGTTCCAGCTCCTCCTGGGCTAGGACAAGACTACAAAGTTCAGGGCTGTTTTCTTGGTTTGTTTTCTTTAGTAATTTAATCCTCTCAACAAGGCAGCCAGTCTAAGACTGGTGTGGGTGAATATTATGCTGCCTTTGAACAAATGAGAAAACCAACTCCTTTATTCACCTCCCCAAGGAGAGCTGTCCTTACATTTAGCTACAATTTGTTTTGTCTTTGGGTTTCATTTATGACAAGATTGTTAAGATGAATATGATTCAATTCCTCTGGCAGTGTGTCAATCCTTGGTCTGTAGCCAGGGATCTCACATGTAGCTTACCAATAACTATATTTCCATATAAGTCTGCAGCTTTGATTACTCTAGTCTTTCATTCAAAAATTTGCACCATTCAAAATTTTCTCCCTTTCCCTTCCTCTTTTTGTTTCTCTCTGTCTCTGCTTATTTCTCCATCTGCTTTCCTTTTTCCCTTTCCCTCTCTCTCCCTTTCTCTCTCTCTTTCTTTCTGTCTTAGTCTGTACCTCCCTCCCTCCCTCCCTCTCTCACATTATGTTTCCCTCTCTCCCTCTCTTGCTCTTCTTCCCTCTCCTCTCCCCTCCCTGGAGGGCTTTTATTGAAATATATCTGCAAGCAAATCAAATCCCTTAGGCAGGTACTCAGCATCACACTCAGCATTCTGCCAGCCAATCAGGAGTCATGTCTCCCTCCTGCTACACAGCATATAGCACAAGGCTGTTTTTTCAGGGCATCTTCCAAGGGGCTTTTAGATACACAATAACAACAACATTGTAAAGACAAGTAAGATTTGAAAAGATTAAGGGCTCCTATAAATGAAATAAGTAATCTTGATTCCAGAGTACCAACAGGGACAAGTTCTACCTTCTTCCAGGCAGGACTTAAGACCAGAATGAAACATATTTGGGGGCATGGCCAGTGCAGGCGTTTGTTTGGATTGATCATGAAATTTTGTTACAAAGATTTTTTCTTTTGATTTTCAATAGGGAGGAAGGGAGAAAGAGAAGGGTATTATGGGTAGTTTACCCCCACCTTACCAAAAAAAAAGAGAAAGAGAAGAAATATAAGGAAAGGTAGAAGACATTACAGATAAGTTTTAAAGTTTAAAGTTTTTTAAGTTTTAAAGATAACCTTTAAAGTTATATCTTGGATTTATTACACGCTTGAAAAAGAAGCTCTACATAATAGAGATTTCCAGTTGCATTATAGTACTCTCCTGTTCTATAGTGCATATGGAAATACTCCTTTTCTTTGATGTTTGTTAAACTCAGGATAAAAAAAATTACATGAAAAAAGTTTTGAAGTTTAGTGCTCCAGGTGATGAAGGGCTCACTCACCATGGCAGCCCTTTTCATTGTCAAGAACAACTTTTTTCCCCTTCTAATGAGCCTGAATCTATAGCCAGGTAATTTAATACTAGTAATGATTGTAGCCAGCTCTTACATACTGCCTACTGCATGCCAGGAACTGTGTTAAACTTCAGAAATATTATTTCATCTGGTCCTTACAACATAATAGCTAAGGGCTATTATGAGTCCCATTTTACAGTTGAGGAAACTAAGGCAGACAGAGGTTAAGTGACTTACTTGCTAAGAATTACACATTTAACAAGTGTCTCCACTCTTCCTGACTCTAGACCCAGCCCTCTATCCACCACATTATCTCTCTTCCTCTAACTTCTGTTCATTGCTCTTAATCTACCTTCTTGAGTCCTGTAGAGTCCCCCTTCCACCTAGCATCTCAGAACTTAAGGGAACTTCAGAGGCATCTGGTCCAAACTCTACTTAAACAGAGATGGTCTTGATAGCACCTGACAAGTAATCATTGAGCTTGTGGGAAAAAATTGTTACCAGTCTTGAAGTCTATAGCTTCAAATGCCTAGCACAACAAAGCAAAATTTCACATTAGATTGTTACAATTATGATAAAATATATTTTAAAAGAATATTACATATATAATATATATAATATTTTTAAAAAGAATATTAAGAGGGGGGCAGAGTCAAGATGGCAGAATAAAACCAGGAACTTGCTGGAGCTCCTGCACTAACCACCTCCAATACCTACAAAAAAATAGATTCTAGGGGCAACTAGGTGGCACAGGGAATAGAGCACCAGCCTTGGAGTCAGGAGGACCTGAGTTCAAATCTAACCTCAGACACTTAACACAAAACTAGCCATGTGACCTTTGGCAAGTCACTTAACCCCAATTGCCCTACCTTGCCCCATCCAAAAAGCAAAAAAAAAAAAAAGATTCTAAACAAATTTTAGAGCTACAGAACCCACCAAGTGACAGAGAGAAACAAATCTCTCACTGAAGGCAGCCTGGCAGGCCTACAGGAAGGGTCTATCACACTGAGTTGCAAGGAGAGCACAGTCTCACATGAGCTGTATGGGCCCGGACCCAGGGCGGCCCAACCAATGAGCACAGACTGGCCAGAGCTGATGTCAGGAGAGCGAATCAGTAGCAGCTGTGGTGGTTTCCAGACTTCTCAACCCATAAACGCCAAAGAAAAAGTGAAAAGTCAGTGGGGAACTCTGTTGATCCTGGATGATGGAAGAGTGTGGTCCAGACCCTGCCCTCCAGGGCGAGAGGTGCTCTGGCACAGCGGCTGCAGCTGCTGCTGCGTGGCTGCCTCAGAAGCTCCTGGCCTGCAGATCATAGGGGGACCAAGCACCCATTCAGAGAGTAATTGCTCTTGCATTGACCTGCTTGGATCTGGGTCATAGTCTTGGGTGGTGGTCCTGGGGTAAGGAATGCTAGTGTGCCAGAGCTTTTTGTGGCTGTAGAGAGGGCACCCTCCTCATAGCTCTGACAACAGCTCTGACAGCTATTGTGAAAACCCCAGCAATTTGGGACACAGCTCTCTCCACTCTGGAAGCAGAATTTCACTGTGGCAAAGAGCTCAAAAGTCAAGTAATTGGCTGGTAAGATGAGCAAGCAGAGGAAGCACAAACAGACCATAGAATCCTTTTGGGGGGACAAAAACGATCAAAGCATGGAATGGGAGAAAGACAACAAAATCAAAACTCCTGCATCAAAAACTTCCAAGAAAAATATGAACTAGTCGCAGGCCATGGAAAAGCTCAAGAAGAATTTTGAAAATAAAATAAGAGAAGTGGAGGAAAAATTGGGAAGAAAAATGAAAGTGATGTAAGAAAATCATGAAAAGCAAATCAACAGCCTGACTGAAGAAAATAACAGCTTAAAAAATGGACTAACTCAAATGGCAAAAGAGGTCCAAAAAGCCAGTGAGGAGAAGAATGCCTTAAAAAGTCAAATTTGCCAGATGGAAAAGGAATTTCAAAAACTCACTGAAGAGAATAATTCCTTCAAAATTATATTGGAGCAAATGGAAGCTAATGACTTTATGAGAAATCAAGATACTACAAAACAGATCCAAACAAATGAAAAAATAAAAGGCAATGTGAAATATCTCATTGGAAAAACCACTGACCTGGAAAGTAGATCCAGGAGTAAGAATTTAAAAATTATTGGACTACCTGAAAGCGATGATAAAAAAAAATCCTAGAAATAATCCTTCAAGAAATTCTCAAGAAAAATTGCCCTGATATTCTAGAATCAGATAGCAAAATAGAAATTGAAAGAATTCACTGATTGCCTCTTGAAAAAGATCCCCAAAAGAAGACTCCTAGGAATATTATAGCCAAATTCCAGAGTTCCCAGGTCAAAGAGAAAATATTACAAGCAGCCAGGAAGAAACAATTTGAATACTGTGGAAACACAATCAGGATGACACAGGATCTAGCAGCTTCTACATTAAGGGATCAAAGGACTTGGAATATGATATTCTGGAGGTCAGAGGAGCTAGGATTGAAACCAAGAATCACCTACTCAGCAAAACTGAGTATAATGCTTCTGGGGAAAATACGGGCATTCACTGAAATAGAAGACTTTCAAGAATTCTTGATAAAAAGACCAGAGCTGAACAGAAAATTTGACTTTCAAATACAAGAAGCAAGAGAAGCATGAGAAGGTAAACAGGGAAAAGAAATCATAAGGAACTTATTAAAGTTGAACTATTTACATTCCTACATGGAGAAATGATAATTGTAACTCATGAGACTTTTCTCAGTATGAGGATAGTTGAAGGGCATATATATGTATATATAGGAGGGTATAAGTGTGTGTGATTATGTGTGTCTGTATATGTGTACATGTATACATAAACAGAGGGCACAAGATGAGGTGAATATGAAGGGATGATATCTAAAAAATAAAATTAAGAATTGAGAGGAATATATTGGGAGAAGGAGAAAGGGAGAGATAGAATAGGGTAAATCATCTTACATAAAAGAGGCAAGAGAAAACTGTTACAATGGAGGGGAACAGCAGGAAGGTGAAAGGGAATGAGTCAACCTTACTCTCATTGAATTTGGCTTAAGGAGGGAATAACATACACACTCAGTTGGGTATCTTACCCTACAGGAAAGTAGAGGGGAAGAGGAGAAGAAGGAGGATGATAGAAGGGAGGGCAGAGTGGGGGAGAGAGCAGTCAGAAGCAAACACTTTGGAAAAGGGATAGGGTCAAAATAGAAAATAGAATAAGTGGGGGGACAGATAGGATGGAGGGAAATATAGTTAGTCTTTCACAATACAACTACCGCGGAAACATTTTGCATAACTACATATGTGCAATCTATATTGAATTGCTTATCTTCCCAGTGGGGATGGGTGAGGAGGGAAGAAGGGAAAGAATCTGGAAATCAAAGTGGGGTTTTTTGGGCGGTGGTTTTTTTGGAAGGGGGAAGGCAGGACATCTGGGGTTAAATGACTTGCCCAAGGTCACACTGCTAGTAAGTGTTAAGTGTCTGAGGTTGGATTTGAACTCAGGTCCTCCTGACTCCAGGGCCAGTGCTCTACTCACTGAGCCACCTAGCTGCCCCTGGAAATCAAAGTTTTAAAAACAAATGTTAAAAAAATAAATCGTTTTTTACATGCAACCAGGAAATAAGATATACAAGTAATGGGGTATAGAAATCCATCTCGCCCTACTAGAAAGTTGGTGGGGGGGAATGGAGGAGAATATAAGAGAGAACAGATTGGAGGAAGGGGTATTCAGCAGGCTCACTATCTTGAGTTGATGGGTAGGGGAAAGAAGGGGAAAAAATTTGTAACTCAAAATCTTATGGAAATGAATGTTGAAAACTAAAAATAAATAAATAAATTGGAAAAAATTTTTAAAGAATATTAAGAACCCAAAGAGACCTTAGAGATGGTCTATTCTGGTCCTCTGCATTATGTGAATGAGGAGGCTGAGACCCAGATAGGCTAAAAGCCCCCCCAGTCAGTCAAAATTACTCCCTTCAGTTTTATATTCTGAAAAATGCTACCAAAGACTCAGAGAGCATAGTAAGAATGTATTTTAAACCTCTATTCCTATATAGTCCTTAGCAGCTCTATTCAGCGGGAATGCCTAAATGACAGAATTGTTCCTTTCAGTTACCTCGGCTAATCCAGAAGAGCACATCTGCTTAGCCCTGGAAGGGACCTTGGAGAGGTCATCTAGTCCAACCCCCTCATTTAACAAATGAGGCAACTGAACCCCCACGAAGTTAGGGGCTTTGTTCCAGGTCCCACAGGTAGGAATATAACAGGAGGAGGTTTTGTACCCAGGTTGTCTGAACCTCTGTTTCCTTCCAGCTCTCCCTGGAGAAGCATGGAGGGGAGACAAACACAGTTTAACAAAGGCAATACCCAGAATGGTCTCTTTTTAATTATAAAGAAGTTCTGCCTCCATAGGTTTGGGCTTACTGAATTTATCAGGCTAGGGAAATGTAATGTACCTCCACACATTTTCAGCTTGTCAACCGTTTCTGCTTTGTGTCTGATTTCTGTAAATGGGTTTTCCCACTGCTTTCATTAGCTATTACATTTTGAATTGGGTTCTTGACTGCTTTCGTATCTCTTTTCCCTTTCAGGTCAAATTAACCTGCTCATTTAGAATTACTACTAATAGTAAATTCATACTTAGCCACTTTATGGTTTATAAAGCACTTTCCCCACAACAACTCTATTAGATAGGTATTACAAGAATCATCCTTATTTTATAAGTGAGGACCCCTCACTCTCTTTCACCCCTCCATATTGAATCTGTAGCCAAGGCCTGCTGATGTTACCGTTGTAAAATCTCATGGTGAAGCCCCCCACTCTCCTCTAATACTGTGAGTTCTAATCTGATCTTAGTCACTTACTAGCCATGTGACCCTAGACAAGTCACTTAACCCAGTTTGCCTCAGTTTCTTCATCTGAAAAACAAGCTGGAGAAGGAAATTTCAAACCATTGCAGTATCTCTGCCAAGGAAACCCCAAATGGGGTCACAAAGAGTCAGATACAAGGGAGAAAGGCAAGAAAAGGCAAGCAGAAGACTGAGATGGAGGAAAGACCTTCAACTTGAACCAGGACACTTGGGTTCTAATCCTGTCTCCTCCACTGACTTGTTGTGTGACCTTGGGCAGATCACCTGTCTGTGGGCCTCATTTTTCTTCTCTGACAAATAACGATGCTTGGTGTTTATATACCAAATAACACACATTTCCATAGTACTTTGAGGTTTCCAGAGCACTTTCCTCACAACTTGTCTGTGAAGTAATGCAATTATGGTTGTCCCATTTCACAGATGAGGACACCAAAGCTCACAGATCGTGTAGGTAGTGAGTGGCAGGGCTGGGATTTGGACCCTGGGTCCCTGACACCAAAGCTGAGGCTCTTTCTACCTCACTTTGGCCAAACAATGAGCCATGGAATCAAAGATTCATGTGTGTGAGGTATGAATGGTGCTAATTACCCCTGTCTGGTTGGCAGAATCACAAGGACTGATTCAGAGAATGGACATGAAAGTTCTGTGTAATTGCAGGGGGTTGTTGCTGCCACTGCTGCTGCTGTTGCTGGGCCTGAGCTGGGATTTCAGACATGGTTGGGTGGTGCAGTGGCTAGAGCACCAGACCTGGCATCAGGAAGACTGAAGTTCAAATCCTTAGAAACTTATTTTCTATGCGACCCTGGGGAAGCCATTTAATCTCTGGGACTCAGTTTTCTCATCTGTAAAGTAGAGATATCACTTCCCTCCCAGATCTGTTGTGAAAGTCAAATGAGATAAACTATGCAAGGTGTTTTGCAAACCACGCAAATGTTAATTATTGTCCTCATCTTCATTACCATATTATCAGTGGAGTGAGCCCCTAGTGAGGAATTTAGGGTCTTTGTCACCTACTCTGTAATTTATAGCGTCATTGAGTGTTGTAGAGGCATCAGAGGTTCAGTGACTTAGGGTCTCAGAGCCAGTTTATAGAAGACACAACACTTGAATTTTCAGGTCTTCCCACCTCCCAGGTCTTCCTTCTGTCTGGGAGCCAGGGCAGACCCAGTGGGAGTGAGGGTGGAAGGACTTAGTCCCCAGAGCCGGGCTGAAGCATGGGCTTGTCAATGTGTAACTGGCTGGGGATCTCCTGGTTACTTGTTGGCCTCCTCAAGGTGTTCTTTGCTGGGTCAGATCACGTGGGCCAGAGAAGCCAGAAGAGTCCAAAGTCTGGGAAGGCTCAGGGGAGCAGAAAACAGCCTCCAGTGCCTGGAAGGTGTGCAATGGAAGGGTGGCGTCTCCCCATCGTTCTGCTCTGCCTCCTGTGCTGCGGTAGGTTGGTTGGGCTGGGACTCAGAAAACGTGAAATTAGAGGCCAGGAGGCCCTGAGTCTGGGCAGAATTTCCTAAATTCAAGAGGTGGGGGGCTGGGAGGACTGAGCAGGGTTATGGAGGCTGGAGCCAGACAGCTGCAAATAATTTGATGAGGGTGGTGGAATGAGCTGTGTGGAAGAAATAGACCACCCAGACCAGAGACATGCTAGATTTTTTAATAAAGTTAATGATAACTCCTATTCCTATAGCATTTTAAGGTACATAAAGTAGTTTTCTCTTGATCTCTGTGATATAGTGGCAAGACCACTAGACTTAGAGTGAGGAAACCTGGGTTCTAATCCCAGATCTGTAATTGTATGACTCTGGACAAGTCCTTTCCTCCTTCTGAGATTCACTTTCCTCATCTGTACAATAGGAGGGAGAAGGAAAAATGGGGAGGAGGTTTAGACCAGGGGTGGGGAACCTGCAGTCTCAAGGCCACACGTGGCCCTCTAGGTTCTCAAGTGTGGTCCTTTGATTAAAGCCAAACTTCACAGAACAGAACTTAACCCCTGGTTTAGACCGTTTAATTCAATCCAACATACATTTATTAAGCATAGTCCTCATCCTCCAGGAGCAAGGGAGACATAAAATGAACACAGATAAGCAAATACAAAGTACATGGAAAGTAATTTCAAGAGATGGAGAAAGTAGGTCTAACATCGCACACCATATTCCAAGACAGACATAAAGGGTGACACCATAAACAAATCGGAGGAACAAGGAAGAAAATGCCTGTTAGATCTAATGATAAAGGAAGATTCCATGACCGAACAAGAGATGGAAGGAATCACAGAAGGTAAAAGGGACAAGTGTGGTCACACGAAATAAGAAATTTTTGTCCAAACAAAACCAATGCCCCTAATGTTAGAAGAGAAGCAGGTAAATGGGGAAAAAAATCTTTTCAGCAAGTTTCTTTAATAAAGATCTCATTTCTATCATATATAAGGAACACACTCAAATTTCTGAGAATGAGAGCTATTCTTTGATGAATAAAATCAAAGACTATGGCAGTTTTCAGAGAAAGAAAACCACGCTATCAATTATCATATTAAAAATTTTTTTAAATCACTTATAATTAAAGGACAATTAAAACAACAAGATTGTAAAGACAAACAATTGAAAAGCTCAAATACTGATGAAACACATCACCCAACTCTTGACAGAAAGGTGATGGACTAATTGAGACATTTTTTTTCTGGACATGGTTAATATAGGAATTTGTTTTGTTTGACTGTAGGTGTTTATAACAAAGAGGTTGTTTTTCTTTCTTCTCAGTGGTGGAAGGAGGTGGAAGGGAAAGAAGGTGAATTTCCATTAATTTAAAAAAGTTAATTTTTAAGAGAAAGGGTCGATTTGGGAAGGACAAAAGACTTGCCATATAGCACTGAGGACTCGCTTGTGGTTAAGTAACATAACTTTACAGTAAACCCGGTTGCATGACTTTTCCCAAAAGCATTTAGTAGCACATGAATAGGAACAGAGAAAGCAGATAGTGAGGGTAATACAGGGTTGGAGGTTGCTGAGAGTGGGGGTTAGTAAGACTGGGGCGAGGGAGGGATTCAAGGAGAGCTTATAGTGGACAGTTGAACCGGTTAAACAAAGGGGGAACAAAGTGAGACTAGATCAAAGGTGAGGTGCTGGGAATACAGAGCAGAATGTCCAGTCCCTAGACTGGGGAGCATGGTAAAGATTTTTTAAAACTGTTTAGGAGGAGTTTGAGGAAGAGATTTAAAGATAGGAGATTTTGGTCAGAAGTAGGAAATTTGGAGTTCTGGTCCACAGAGATGGAACAATTATAGGTTCTCTCTCTGTACTGTGGCTGTGTTGAGATGGAGGACATGGGATTTTAGGAGGCTAAAGAACTGAAATTCCAGGATGTTTAAGGGGATATGAATTTGTATATTGAAATGCCGAACTATAAAGACAGAGGTTAAGGTGGCAGGTAATGAACTCCCTGAGAAAGAAAGGAGAGTGAACTGGAGGTCAGTCGATGACTGGGTCAAGGAAGTGGACCAGGTGACAAATGTGGATCTAGTAAAACTCAAATGAATGAATGAATGTAATTGTAAAAGCTTTATTAAGTGTTTCCTATGTGCCAGGCATTGTACTAAGCTCTGAGAATACAAATACAAAAATGAAACACAGCCCCTGCCCTCAAGGAGCTTACATTCTAATAGATGAAGAAAACATAATGAAGGGAAGTCAAAGGTAACACAGATTGAAGTCATAAGGCAATTGACTGATATTTCCTTTCCAGAAATGGTTGTTAACATGATTACTATTCTCAGAGATAGAGTTGAAAAGGGAAGGAAGGATGTATACCAATAGCGCGGCATGAAGATGGTGGAGTAGGTCTAGGAACTATTCAAGAACCCAGGGTTCCAGGAAAGAAAACTTTGAGCTTTTCAAAGAAAGAAAAATTGCCAAATAATAATGACAAAAGAACAGTCTGAAAGTGGGACTGAGGAGTGAAAAATCTGTCTAACTTCTCTTCTCTGCCTAGTACATGTCCTTACATGCCTTTCAGGGGCGTGTAAGAAGGAGCACCCAGTACTAGAGATGATGGTCCAAGGTGTCGTGTCTTATGGGGAGAACCAGGTTTTCATTAGTGCAAACAGATGAATAACGTGAAGTGAAGAGACCGAACGGTAAACATTAATAGGAGGGCAAAGGAGAATATGAACTGTGGAAGATTGGGACCAATGGGGATGGAGAGAGGAATGAGAAGACATGTAGAAATAAAAAGAAGAGAGGATTTTCACCTCAACTGATGTTGACTCTGAATCACAGGAATGCAAAGAAGGGCCAGAAGCAGGGACTGTGTCTACCATCATATGTGGGGCATGACCAGTTGATAGAGGCTCCAACCCTCCATATATCCATGATATCTGGGGACTGAGTCTCAGAAATCCAGGTTCTAAGATCCCAAGAGCAGAGGAACACAGAGATGAAAGGAAAGTCCCCAGGTCTGTACTGAATCCCATTCCAGGAGCTACTCTGCATTTGTTCTAAGCACTCAGGTTCCAATATCTGAGTCCCTGGGAATGTAGCCCACCCCTCTCACCACCTTGAGCCTTTGGTATTCTAAGGTTCAGATCTGTGATGTCTTCAATGTGTGAATGAAGTAAACCTTATTGGAAGAGGGGTTGCTATGGCAAAGGTACACCTTTAACATAGGTTCATTGCTGCCCAAGGGACCTGACAACTGAGGTGTGAAATGACTTAGAGGCCCCTTCACAAATGGTCTTATGGCCTCTTCACGGTTAGAAAGAATTCCAAAGTCTGACTCCTACATGAGCAGGAATCTCCACTATAACGTTTTTGACAAATGGCTAGCCAGCTTTAGCTTGATGATTTCCATTCTGAAAAATTTACTACCTCATCAAGACAGTTCATTATACTTTTGGACAACTCTAATGATTAGGAAATTTTTTTTTCCAGTAATTCTTGTTGCAGCTAAATAGTGCAGTGGATAGCTGGGCCTCGAGTAAGGAGGACCTGAATTCAAATTCAGCCTTAGATACTTCCTAGCTGTGTGACCCTGGACAAGTTACTTTACCTGTCTGTTTCAGGTTACTCAACTGTAAAATGAGGTGGTAGTTGCAAGAATCAAATGAGATAATACTTGTAAGGCACTTAGCATATAATAGGTGCATAATAAATGCTCCTTCCCCTTCTCTCTTTGGTCTCCTTCCCAACAGAATGAGCCTGAGTACACTTTGAAGACCTAGTTGTCTTTCTTGCTGCCCCCATGCAGATAATATAGGAACTTCAGTATTTGATATCTCTCCAGGGTGTGATCATCAACTCACTTTACAAGCATCTAAGTTCACAAAGCTTTAAGGAAAACAAATAGTGCTTGGGTCAGAGCCCCTAGAAAATGACAGTGCCTGCTTCAGTCACTTATGTAGAAGTGTCAGTCATACCCTGTAGCTACAAGCCACTGAGGGTCCCAAGTCGAGCCAACCATTGGGAAATGTTTAGCAAAATAATGAAAATACAATGCAACATAGATAATATTAATTTGTGGTTTTCTAAGTCAACATGCAGCCTGCAGGGATGCAGGTTTCTAATTGAGCTGGACACCACTGGCTTACAGGTGAAATGTGGAGGTCATTCCTTTATGTTGCTACTTCATTCCATTGCTTCTTTGGCTGCTTCTGGGACACACATTTCCCTCCCCTCCATCTTTCCCTTCCCCCCTCCCCAGTAGCCCTCAGTTCATATACGTCACTGTTGACTGGCTCCCATCCCAGTCTCCACTAGAAAGGTTTCTTGGCTGTACTGTTTTTCAAGTGCTGTGGCTCACACCTCCTGCAGTTCTCCTCATCTCCCAGAAGATGGCAGTCATTCCCCTTCCTAGGATCCAGAATCCCAAGGTCATTTCTTTGCATCATAGTCCAAAAACTGTTCCAGCTGTCATTTCTAAAGACATTTCTCTTTAAAAAAATCTTTTAATCTAATGATTTATTTCTTATATCACCTTCATTTATGAATAAGTCCCCACCCAGTGAATCATTGTAATAAACATTCTTAAAGGGTAGGGAGAAGAGAGAGCAGTTTAGGGAAACCAACCAATTTGCCAGCTGAGTCTAAGGGGCAGATTCAGTGTTTCAAACCCAAGTCACTCAGCTCTGTGAAGAAGGAAGGGAGGTGCATTTCTCTCATTCCAAGCTTGGTCGTCGTCATTATACAGCATTCAGGTAGATTTGGGTTATTCTCATTGATGTTGTTGTGCTCATTATTTATACCGTTTTCCTGGTTCTGCTTACTTCACTCTGAATCCATTCATACAAATCTTCCTATGCTTCTCTGAATTTCTGAAAGTTTTTTTTTTCATACCAAGATGTCCCACATCTAAACCCCACCCCACGCCAATTCCCAGTTCTGAGTTCAGGTTATTTTGGGTGTCCAATGTCCTTTCCCCACCCGTCCTTGTATATCTAAGTGGTCCATAACCTGTCTACACCTTCTAGAAGCACAGAAAAACATACCAATCTTTCTTCCCCGTTGCTTCTCAATCTACTGCAATTCCCTCTGAGGGCTGAGGGCAACGTTGAGCAGGGAGGAGGCTATTCAGATGACCTGAGGTTGCTTCCACAAACAGCTAGAAGGAAGAGAGCCATGCACCCTTGAGGGTGACAGAGAGTAGGTTTCCGTATTATATCAGTTGGAGCACTGAGAGAAAGACATGAAAAAATACTTAGGCAATGTTCACGTCATGTAGGTGCCTTTGGCAAGAGTTACATTCATTAAAATTATTAAGAACCTCTCAAAACCCTTCAGGAGGTTGTGAAATGGAAAAAAAAATGGAGAGAATTGGGCTAGGCCTCTGAAGACATGGCTTAGAGTCTTAATTTTGTCTCCAACTTGCTATTTGACTGTGGGCAAGTTGCTAAATCTCTATGAAATTCTCTGCCCTTATTGCTTTTCAAGGTTTCTGTTAAAAAGAAAATGAACTAAGTACATGTGAACTCATTCTGTGCCCTGTGTATTTCAATGGCCTCCTATTGGGTCTCCCTACCTCCTTCTCCCTCCTCTTTAATAAATCCTCTACATGGTTGGCAAAACAATATTTCCCAGAGCATAGGTCTGACCATGTCACTCACCCTCTCAAAAACTCCAGGGGCTCTCTGTTATCTGTAGTGTCAAATACAAGCCCTTCTATTAAGTACTGAAAGCTGTTCTCCACCTTTAGCACACATTAGCCCTCTTCATGTACTCTTGGTCCAGACAAGCCCTCCTTCCTCTTGTTCCTTACACAAAACATTCAATATCTGGTCTCTGGGCTTTTGCCCATGTTGTCCACCATATCTGGAATGCACTCCCACCTTCACTCCCCTTCTTGGGATCCCTGGCTTCCTTCAAAACTCAGTTCAAGCACCAGGTCTTTCCCCATTCCTCCTTTATTCCCTCAAATTTTTGTTGTTATTCAGTTGTTTTCAGTCATGTCCAACACTTTTTTTTCAAATAGTATGCTTTTATTTTTATCTTTTGCTTTTTGGTGGGGGGAAGGCAGAGCCACTGGGGTTAAGTGACTTGCCCAAGGTCACACAACTGCTAAGTGTTAAGTGTCTGAAGCCAAACTTGAACTCAGGTCCTCCCAAATCCAGGGAAGGTGCTCCATTCACTGTGCCACCTAGCTGCCCCATGTCCAACACTTTGAGACCCCTTTTGGGGTTTACTTGGCAGAGATACCAGAGTGGTGTACCATGTCCTTGTCCAGCTCATTTTACAGATGAAGAAACTGAGGCAAACAGAGTTAAGAGGCTTGCCCAGGGTCACACAGCCAGTAAGTATCTGAGATCGAATTTGAACTCGTCTTCCTGTCTACAGGCCCAGCGTTTCATTCACTGTGCCACCTAGCTGCCCTACCCCTCAAATCACTTTGTATTTGTTTCATACATGCTTTTAGCTGTACGTGATACCTGCCCTAATAAGGCAGGGACTGATGCATTTCTGTCCTTGTATCCCCAGTTACTAATATAGTGTCTGGAACACAGAAGGTACTTACTAAATGCTTGTGATTGACTGACTGAACTTGGAAAAGTTACTTCCCATTCTCTGATGACAGCTTCTCTGTCTGTAAAATGAAAGGTTTAGGCTCTAATGTTAGGCTAGACCCTTTCGCTTCTGACGTTGTATGTTCTCTGATCTTAAGGCTTTTTTTAACTTTGCTTTGAGCTCCTGTCTTGCCCAATTTCAGCACAGACACCCTGACTTCTAGAATTCTCCCCACACAATTCATTAAGTTGTCCCTCAGCTGTTCAGAGGAGGGAGGAGGAAATGGAGCAAAGGGAGGAGAGGATTATGTGCTGGGAAAATACACTGGGCCAAGAGTCAGAAAATCTGGCTTTGATTTGAGTCCCATTTCTGCCAACAACCAGCAGGGTGACTGCAGGCCTTAGGTTTGGGGTCTCCAAGGTCCTTTCTGGCTGTAAATTCAATGATCCCACAATTTCATGGTCTTAAGATTCCTTCCAGCTCTGACATTTGGTGGCTTTCATTCTCCACCTTTGGGTCACATTACTGTGCCCTGGTCCCTTTCCAAGAGCATGAGCCCCTGGGGCAGGGATAGGGGTGGGGGATACAAGATGCCAACTGGGTAAAGGTTGGGGGAGCAAAAACCACCAACAGTCTTTGCTGAAATGGAGCTGAGACAATCTCTGCAGCTCCAGCAACTCGGAACTCCATATTGGCATTCAGCTGTTTACTGGAGCAGGAAATGCTTCCTGAAGCTAGGCTCGGGCTTCTCCCATCCCATGTGCACGTGTAAGTCTGGAGCCAGCACCATCTTTGTGGCACAGCTGGGAGGGGGTTGGTGCAACTCACTGAGCGATGGCTGGGGGTGGGCAAAAGGAAAAGGAGAGGGAGGGAGCTGGAGGGAAGGGCAGGTAGCAGGCCAGACCCTCTGCTGGAATTCATATCCTTTGGGGTCCTGGGAAGTCTCTTCCTACCTTTCCCTCTTGGGACTTCCTCCTTCCCACCCCTGCCCCTCCCTCCCCACCAGATGGTGAAGTGAGGGCAGGAAACACTCCAGAACCTGGGACGGGGACAAGGGTGGGGGTGGGGGGATTTGAACTTGTGTTCCACTGGGAACTTTTCTATTTATGTCAAGGATTTACAGTTTTGGCAGCTATATCAGTTCAGGGGGGCAATGGAGAAAATAAGACCACCAAGAGCAGTAATAATAGCTGGTATTTTGTACGGCACTTTAAAGTTTACACAATGCTTGACAAAGATTTTAATGTTTACAAATAAATTATTAGTCATTTTATCCTCCCAGTAACCCTTGGGGGTAGATTCTAGTATCTAGATTCTAGTATCTAGATTCTAGTTTCTAGATTCCACTTTACAGATGAGGAAACTGAGGCAGACAGCTCTTGCTCAGGGTCACATAGTCATTTTTTGAGGCTCTGGAAGAGACCACAGAGGACCTCTAGTTCTATCCCTTCATCTTACAAAAGAGCATTGGAAGCCCAAACCTCCCCAAAGTCTGAGGTGAGATTTGAACCCAGACACTTTGACTTTAGAGACAGGGCTTTTTCCCTTGTATCACTTTGCTGCTTAACTTGGAGTCAAGAGATTTGGGTTCAAATTTTGGCTCTAAAACTTATTAGCTGTGTGATCATAGACTGGACACCTCATATCTCTGAGCCTCTGTTTCCTCATCTATGAAATGGGAATAATAAAACGACCCATTTGCTGAATCACTTTAAGGAAAACCTTAAAGAGCAATAGAGACATGAGCTGTGATTCTCATATTCATTAGTCCTTAGAGCTAATAGTGTCTAGGAGAGTCTGAAAGCCAAGGAAAAAGAAAAAAACAAAACAACATTTTACTCAATTTATATTTCACCACCCACATAGCTCATTCAGCACGTGGGAAAAAATTCAGCCCTGCTTTCAGCTGGTTCCTCCTCCCCGGCCTGGGGGCGAGAGCGGCTGACTGAGATCTAGGGGACCTCACTTCAAGGCCCCTCTCCAGTTACCTCACCTGAGAACCCTTCCTGCTCTCTGAGCTCTTGTCCTCTCCTTTATAGCATGAATGGAAGGAGGATCAGATTAGGACTCAAAGCACCTGGGTTCCAGCTCTGGCTCTGTGATTTGCTATCTGTGTGACTTTAGTCAAGGAACCTTCTTTGAACCTCAGCTTTCTTCTCTGGAAAATGAGAGGGTTGGAACAGATCACTAGTGCCAAACTCAGATGGAAATTAGGTGGCTAATGTGTATGTATGGAAACCTCTGGTTCACTGACTGACTTGGTTTTAAAATATAAAGTATATAATAAATGTTGTATCATGTATATAACATGCAATATAATATAATAAGTATACTATATAATATATAATATGACATACTATCAAATATAGAATATATAGTATACACAACGGTATATTATTACATATCATAATATTCCTATAACGTATAATTATTAACATCATATTTAATTAATAATATTATGCAATAATTATAAGTATATAATAATATAATGTAGACAATATATAATACAGTATGTAATAAACATTGTATTTTCACTTATTTTGATTAAACATTTGCATTTCACACTCTGGAGGAGGAGGGGATGGTGTGTTGGATACTTCTGAACTAGACAATCATTAAGGTCCTCTCTAGCACTGAAATTTAAAATTCTATGGTCTCTAAGGTTTCTCTCAACTCGGATATTCTTTGTTTTTTCCTTCCCAGCTTTGGGCCGTGTATGCGCTCACTGACAAGAGGTGGGGATTAGGAGTATTGAGTGAGGGCAGCAGGGAAGGCTGGGGGCAAAAGGTAGAGAAGTGTTTGGTGGAAGGAGCTCCTTGGATTCCTGGTGGCTTTTACTTAAGACATTTAATTTTTAAAATAATTAATATGATTAATTAATTATCAGAGTTACGTAGTCATTTTCTGAGGCTGGAGCATAGACCTAGGGCTGGAAGAGACCACAAAGGACATCTAGTTCGATCCCTCCACTTTACAAAAGAGGATTGGAAGCCCAGGGAGATTAAGCCCAAATTTATTAATAATAATAATTATTCATTAATATAGGTAGTTATAATGGGGGGGGGTGTGTGTGTATTATTAGTACCTATATCTATCCTAGCTGTGACATGTCTTGGGACATGCAGTTCTCCTTTTCTCCCTCACTGGACTGGCTCACTTTTCTCAACCTGCCTTCATGCTGGCAGGTCTAGGTTTATTTTGTTTTGTAGTTGAGGGGTGGAGGGGACCAGCCATGGCCACGGTCACACTGCTGCTATTTAAATCTCTCAAGATCCTAGTGGGTAACCCAGATGTTAGGGTAGTAGGACTGCTCGCCCCTGTAGCTCCTGAGTCCCCACTAGCGCATTTCACATTTATACAAAATCAGTTATTGTTTTAATTAATTCTTTTTTTAAAAAAATGAGTTGTCCTCTGTTTCTTCATAATTATTCCCAGCATTCTTTCCCTTCTCCCTCCCAGAAAGCTGTACCATATAACAAATAGTATTTTTTTAAAGAGGAAAAAAATCAGCACAATTAATTGATGCATTGAAAAAGTCCTAAAATGTGTGCAATGTAGAACACCCAACACCTGTTGACCTCCCACCTGCACAAAGGGAGGTTGTGGAACGTCTTTTTATATCTCTTCATTCAGAACCTCATTGACTCTTAAAGATGAACCGCTTAAAAGTGAGAAAGCAAATGCAAAACTAATCATAACATGCAAAAGAAGGAAATATCAGAAATAATCATAATATTTACTTGAAAGAAGGCAAAAATTATGAATAAAAATAACATTGCAGTCTACCCCTATAAATCTGGCTCACGCTCTTCTAACAACGTACACAGTGTCTATGAGGGAGAGTGGGTGGCACACATTTACAAGAATCTAGCGGGGAGGCAGGTGAACAGGAATGGGGCATTCCTATGCCTGGAACAACCCATGACTTGAGACAGCAGGCCTTGAGGCCCTTGGTCTCTTGAGAAAACAGTCCGTACGTATCACCTACTGGGCAAGAATGCTTCTCTGCCATCTCCTCTCCCTGTGGACCTCCTGGCCCTCCTGCTAGATGTCATTATTCTGCTAGTACCATGCCACTGAAGCAACGTCAAGCTTTTTTTGCACACACCCACCCTCCTGGCAAGGTGCTGGGAAAGTGTTATGTTCTTTTGGCAAAATGCATCAGCATTGCTCAAAATAGCTGCACAACCCATCTTTCCTCTTCTTCTTCCCCCTCTCAAGCTTATACAAGGCAATGAAGAGCCACGCAGGCATCCATAAGAGGTTTCCCCCTTATCAGGCTTTAGATGGTGCTGCAGGGCAATGAGCCCAGATAACTCTTCAAAAAGCAAAGGATTCTGCTTTCTTTTCATCAGATTCTAGCAGCTGAAACCTATCTGGCTTCAGTCAGTTCTCTGAATTGAATCACTCTTTCTCCAGCCAATCAGCTCTTGGCAAAGCAATGCCTCTGTTGTAAATAATACAATACCCAGCAAATGAGCCACAGAGGTTGTCTATAACCTCAGCTCCTCGCAACTTCTGTAAGTAGCTTCCTTCATTGTTTTCTGTGTCTTCTGTCATGATTCCTTCTTGTAAGACAGGTAAATACACAGGACTGCTAGCATAGCTTCCCTCTTGATCTGCTCAGACAGGAAGGACAAGAAGACAGCTTGGAGGAAGGGGGTTAATAATCTTATTGTATTCTTCTCTATTCTTCTCAAAGGGGTTGCTAATAATGGGGTCACCAACTCCTACAGATTCCCTAATCACCCTTCCTGTGGGGGCAGCACGAGGGGGGAGCAACTCTTCCTACATCCAGATGGGGTCAAGACAGGCACAGCTTATGCACTCCCCTAAATCCCCTCAAGCGCCAAAGGGGGCTACTTGAGGCAAACACAAATTCCCCTCAAGCCTCAATGGGAGTCGATCAAGGCACATATGGCATTCCAGCTTGTGCATTCAACCCTAAGGGTTCTCTACTCACTGACCAGTGCCCACTTGCTTTATAGGGCAACAAACAAAGAGGGCATCTTGCCAGCAATAGCCTCACAAGTTTACATTATCTCACCTTTACCTCTCACTGCGCAGTCACAGTGGATATTTACAGCTTAAGCACAAATGTCTATATTATTTGTCATTATATAATGCTGCACAAGCATGGTAGAGGTGTTTACAAGTCATGAGTCTGGGAAATGGAGATTGTTATGGCCATGGATCCTGGGAAATTAAACTGTGAGAAAGATTAATAAATATCCACCTTACTTACCCTTCTGTTCTCAGCTTCCTTTCCTGATTCTATCCTCACCTGGCCATTTATCTCCTTCCTACCTACCTACTTCTTCTACTGCCTCAAATAAAGGCCTGCTAAGCAGTGACTCATTTTTAACTTATAATGTAAATCTAAAAGCATATACATTTTTAGTATGGCCCCAATCCTCATAAAATCACCCCATATTCTCCATATTTGATTCATAGTTTACCAACTATATCCTTCAAAACTAAAACCAGTCAGACATAAATGAACTGATGGACCACAATGCATTGCAGGCATCTTTAACTTAGCCAGTGCTCTGTCTTCAAACATATCCTCTCAGCACATTTATCTGAGGAACATTTTTCTCTCTGTCCTCAGAATAGTTTATGTCCTCAAGAATTTCTATTGGAGGGACTATTTCTTCTCAGGTTGATTTTATCAGTACTGATTCCTTACACAACTGGCCTTTTTTTTTAACCTCTTTTGGCAACCAAAATGTCCACATACAAAAGGGGTGGTATCTTCTGTCTTTCTCTCAAATATTGTTCTACTTTATGTATCTAGGTGGCAGATCAATGGATAGAGCGCCCAGCCTGGAGTCAGAAAGATGCATCTTCCTGAGTTCAAATCCAGCCTCAGACACTTACTAGCTGTGTGACCCTGGGCAAGTCACTTAACCCTGTTTGCCTCAGTTTCCTCATCTGTAAAATGAGCTGGAGAAGGAAATGGCCAACCACACCAGCATCTTTGTCAAGAAAACCCCAAATGGGGTCGTGAAGAGTCAGACAAGGCTGAAAAATGACTGAACAACAACAAGATCTCTTCATCTATATGTAGCCTATCTATACATTAACTTATCTATATAGCTTTATATCATCTAGTGGCCTATTTATATATCTATCATCTACGCTCACATGTGTATGTATACAAACACATATATAAACATAAACACACACATAAATATGAGTGTGTACACATGCCCTACTCTTGGTCTGGAATTATGACTTTGTTGAATTGTCCAACCTATAAGCCTTTACTGAACATCTGCTGGGAGCCTAGTCTCAGGGCCTCTGTCTCCAAAAAGCTGGGTGGGAATAGAACATTTACACCTTCAATATGTCGGTGAATCCACCAATGGGGTTACTCTCCTCCCCATTGCTGATTTCCACCTTTCCACAATTCCTTGTCATTCATTGTGATTCTTGCCATATCCTCCTTGCCATATAAATCCTCCATAAAGGATCTACCCAATATGTGGGAGGCCTTTCTTTGGGGCTTATTAATACTTTGTGGGAACACACAGATGAGAAGTTGGAAATGAGATAGGAAAGATGTTAACGTGTGGATTGTACTTAATAATTTTGGGCTGGATCTATTACATCGTTGGTACGAGAAATGTCTAGTGAGAAGAGTCTTTCCACCAATTCAGATTGACAGCTGTTTTGTGTTTTCTTTTTATAGAGGTCCCTGGGGCACTGAGAGATTGAGGGACTTGGCCTGGGTCACCAGCGTGGGTCAGGGAAGGTACCTGAGCTCAGGTCTTCATGATTCTGAAATTAGTCTCTCCATTTAAATCAATGGAACAGGTCCAAAATAGATTGGAAGCTCCTAGAGGGAGGAGACTGTTTCTGTCTTTGTGTACCTAGCACAGCACAAGCATGTAATAAAAGTTTGTTGATAAATAACCAAAACACGTTTATAGATCATTTTAAAATTTACTTATTCCTTTTCTTATCTTAGCTGTGGTGTAGGCTGGGCTCAGTGTTCCCATTTCACAGATGATGAAACCATGGCTCAGAAATAATAGAGAATACTAGCTCTTGTAACATTTTGCCACCTGCACAAGTACAGAGTGATGAAATTCCCCTCCACATATATGTTATTTCATTTGGAATGTGAAATGTCTTGTCTGTGGTCACACAACTAACAAATATTAGAGCCAGTATTTTGAACCCAGGTTTCCTGACTTCTGGCCCTATGCCCTTTCCACTACCCCATGCCTCTTGTTATGGGATGTCTTCAGGTGAAGCTGGCTGGCCTGTGCTGGGGAGAACATTCCTCTTTTCATGTGCAGCTTGGACCTAGTTGTCCCCTTAAGGTCACTCAACTCTGAGATTCTGTGATTTCACCTGAAGGCTTTAGGAATTCAGCAGAGGGAGAGATTTCTGTTGTCTGTGGCCAAGTGGCGAGGGGAGCTCTGCAAGGCTGGTATAAGAGCCCTGGAAGGCCTCCTGAGCAAGCTATGTCCCTTTTCTCCCACCTCCCCAAAAGGAATTTCCCAACTGCCCTGGGTATTGAAGATCTGGGTTACAACAGGAGCCCCCATATGTACCCCGACTAGTCTGGTAACTCCCTTTCTATGGTGGGAGCTCCTTGAGGGGAAGAACGATGTCTTATTCTGCTTTCTATTTACTTCAGTGCCCAAGATGGGGCTTTATACAAGGGAAATATTTATCTAAGAAAATTGAGTTTAGATCACAGGTCGAAGAGCCCACAATTTAAAGCTGGAGGAGTCCTTAGAGACCATGTGTTCCAACCTCCTGATTTTGCAAAGGAGAAAACTGAGACCCAGGGAGGGAAACGGGATATTTGTTGAATTCAATTTAATTTGTCAAACTTCCCTGTTCTTACCTCTCCCCTCAGGCTTGATGAGCTCAGTTTGTATTCTCCTCAGGTAGTCTCCCCCACAGTCCTGGTTCAAGTTCACTGAACTCAATGGGCTTCCTTGAGATCAACACACACCCCCATCCAGCCGCCCACAGCTCCCCAGACTCCACAAAGCCTCTGATTCTGTTCTTGCTTCCAGGAGAGACAGGAGACTAAAAGAAAGAACATGGGCTGGTGGTTGCCTTGCATGAGGAAATCCCAAGGATGAGACTTTTATGTGGGCACAAATAAAAACAGGATATGCCTCCTGCAAGCCTCAGAGAGCTTCTGATTAATAGGATAGTACTGTCAACAGCAGTAACAACAGAGTTTTCTATAGCATTTGATGGTTTAGAAAATGGGGACTTTGCCTGGTGAGGGAGCCCGTGAAATTACTCTTGTCCCTGTCTTGCAAAAAGTCAAGTGAGTCTCTGAGAGGTAGGAACTTGATCCTGGTCACACAGCTTAAAAGTGTTGAATTGGGGACTTGACCTCGGGTCCATGGCTCTTTCCCTTATGTCAAGCTGTTTACTTTAAAAGGTCAACTTCTCTATGGCCTAGCAGCTGATCTGCAGAGACTACAACTCCCTGCCTGCCTGCAGGATGGGCAGAACTCAGCCCTTCTCCAGGGTCCTGGCTTCCTCTCAGACCAGCCAGGAGCAATGGCAGAACCTGTACATTCCATATAGCTACATTCTGTATGTACTTGTGTGTTCCGGACATTTCCAGTAGACCTCTGGCTAATTTTGGCCCTTGCCTGCTTAGAGGAAATGCACTGGGGTGTTGAAGAAAGAGGTGGGATGGGTTCATCAACTATATAAATGAAAAGGGTGGGATGATTTACCTCCAATACCATGAAAAGGGTACTAGATGGCTTTATATGGTCCTGAAGGGAAGTGAGAGGACATTCTTCAGCCATCCTTGACCCTCGTCCCTCTTTCCCAATCCACTCCTCTCAGTCATAAAGTCAGGAGGAGACTGGAAACGGAGAGACCACTAAAAGACACTTGGGTTTGGAGGACTTAGATCTGGAAAGGGATCACCTAATCCAATCCCCTCAGTTACAGATGAGAAAACCAAACCCTGGAAAGTTGAAGTCATTGCCTGAGGTCACATGGGCAGGAAGTAACAGAGTTAAGGCTTGAATCCCCTGATTTCAAACACAGTCATCTAGCTTCTGCTCCTGGCTTTGCCTTGACTTGGGCAAAAATCACTTTCCCCTTTTGGCCTTCAGTTATGGTCCTTGAGGTCCAGCTCTGATACTCTGTGGTCTGTGGTACTAAAGCTCCTCTTGGCTCTAATATTCTCAAGTTCTAGAAATTTCCTTGATTCCAGGAAAGATTTATGTCAAATACCAGGACATACTTCTTTGGGGGTATTTGGGTGGGTCCTGGAGATTAGATCTAGGAGTACCCACTGAAAGGAGATGGGAGTATAGAGACAAAAGTCTGCCCTGGGTGGCCTCTTGACTTATACTCAATCTTTTATTTCTCCCTTCTCTTCTCTCCTTAACCTCTGGCAGAGGTTTCTGTTGCTGTGTATAAGCAGTGGATTCCAAGCACCAATTTTGAAGATGTTTCCAACTGGGACAAAAACCGCACTCCAAGTGAGACCGACATCGTCATGTTTGACAGCAATAAGGTACTCTCCATTTCCGGAATCTTCCTTGTGATTGTTTAAAGAGAGATTTATCAACTAGAACAATGAAAAAGGTGGGGTGGTTTACCACCAAGCACCATGAAAAGGGATCTAGATGGTTTTATGTGGTCCTGAAGAGAAGTGAAATGACTTTATTCAGTCTTTCTTGAGCCCAATTCACTCCCTCAATTCACTCCTCTCTGTCATAAGGTCAGGAGGAGACTGACAACTTGGAGGGACCATTAAAAGAGATGGTGATATCTAATTTGGAGAAGACTGGGAAAAGGGGGTGAGGGGTGATTTCTGCCTTCTAGAGCTATCATGAGTAAGAGGTATTAGACCAGTTTTACTTACAGATATAAGGCAAAATTGATCATGGAAGGAGTGCTGAATTTGGAGTCAGAGAACCTGGGTTCATGTCCTGGTTTTGTCACTTATTAGCTCTATGACCTCACACAAGTCCGTTTACTTCTCTGGCCACCTGTTCCCTTATCTATAAAATGAATAGATTGGATTAGATGACCTCTAAGGTCCCATCCAATTCTGGGAAACTGCCTCTGTTTCCTCACCTCCCTCTCATTTCTCAGTCCCTTGCAATCTGCTTCTAACTTTGCCACTCTACCAAGATTATTTTCTCAAAGGTTATCAAAGGTTGTTTAACTGCTAAATCCACAGTCTTCTCTAAATTCTCACTCTATTTGACCTCTCTGGGGCCTTTGACATCATCCACCAGTTTCATTGGGTTTAATTGGCCAGGCATTTCTTAAGCACCTACTAGTTAGAGGTTGTCTAAATTTGTGATCAAAACCTTTGAGCCTACCACATGACAGGGAGGTAGATTGGCTCAGTATGAGAGGGAGGAAAAAGCTTCCTTAGAATCAGAACTGTCTAATTAGGAATTGCTTTCTTCTGGATGGAATGGGGTTTCTATCACTGGGGGTCTTCAGACAGAGGCTGGATGGCCACTTGTTGGGAATGTTATAAAAGGGATTCTTGCTTGGGGATAGATTGGACTAGATGATCACTCTGGTACCTTCTTTGTTTGTAAGTATGAAATCTAACTAATCCTACTCCTTCTACTCCCCAACACTCATTATTCGGTTGTATCCCACTCTTCATGACCCCATTCAGGGTTTTCTTGGCAAAGTTACTGGAGTGCTCTGTCATTTCCTTCTCCAACTCATTTTGCAGATAAGGCAACTGAGACAAACAAGGTTAAGTGACTTGCCTATGGTCCCACAGCTAGTAAGTGTCTGAGGCCAGATTTGAACTCAGGAGGATGAGTCTGGGCACTCTGTCCATTATGCCACCTAGAGCCCCATGACACTAACCTTTTAAACTTTTCATTTCTTCCCTCAGATGGTCTCCGTATATGTCGGGAGCTCTCATGTTCTCATGGGCGCAGTAAGTATAGCCTTTTCCTGGGGGCACCCAGTGCATTCTTTCCTGGGCTAACACCATACTGGTGGAATGGGCTGGGGGAAGCCAGAAGCCAAGGCTCCAGCTAGACGCATCCTCAGGACTCGGAGGGAGTTGGGTCCTGGTTTCTGAAATGGATTCTGATTTCTTTCTCTTTCTCCTCTGAACCCCTATCACACTAAGCATCTGTACTGAGAAACAATAGTGTGTAGAGGAGGAAGTGTTGTACTTAATGTCTTAGGGTCATGGATTTAAAACTGGAAAGAACCTTCCAGTAGAACCCCTTCATTTTGTGGATGAAAAAATGAAGCTCAGAGACAGTGAGTGACTTTTCCCAGGTCACAGAGGGGCTGAGGAGCAAAGCCAGTTCCTCTGACTCTCACTACAGTACTTTCCGATAGCCCACACTACCAAAGATCATTCTGACATTATCTGTGTGGCCTCAGGTAAATTATTTTACCTCTTCAAGTCTCAGTTTGCTCATCTATGAAATGGGCATAATGTTTACACTGTTAATAATAATGATGAAAATACTTGCATTTCTTATCTCACAGGGCTGTTGAGATGAAAAGGAAAAGTTAAAAGAGCCATAGAAATGTGTCACCAATAATGTATACCCCCTGCCATGTGCCAACCACTGCACTAAATACTTGACAAATATTATCTCATTCAATCCTCACAACGATGGCAGGTGGGTACTATTATTATTCCCATTTTAAAGTTGAGGAAACTAAGGCAGACAGAAGCAGTCAAGTGACTTGTCCAGGATCACACAGCTTGGAAGTGCCTGATTTGAACTCAGGTCTTCCTGACTCGAGGCCCAGTACTTTTTCCAGTGCACCTCCTAGCTACTTCCCCACTGTATGTTCTCACTGGCGCAGTAGATATAGCCACCTTGCTAGGGAGGACCAGGGCTGATTCCTTGCTGATGGAGGGGCAGGGAGACATTGCTCAGGCAGGAGTTCAGCTGATAGGATTTGATGAGACAACCTTGAAAGTCACTTCCAGTTCTAAACCTATAAACCAGGGTTCTTGACTTCAGAAGCTTTCAGTCTTCCTAACAGGATAAGAAATGGGTACAGATTACTATAAGACAAATGTGCCCATGACCTGGGCCTCTAAGCAAAGGACCAATGGCCACGGAAGCTGAGGGATGAGCATTCTAGCTCATCATACAGAGTGTGAGACAGATAGGATGAGTCGGGTGAGTATGGAAATGTCCACCAGATGATAAGTCATCCAGTCTGGCTAGAATTTAGAGTGTGAAAAGGAACACTGAAAAATAATTATCTCCCCATTTCTACGGCTCTGTAACCTCACAGATGTTGGCACTTGTACCAGAGTGGAGCTTGCAGCTCATCCACACTTCTTACCCTATGCTCTTACCTCTGCTCCCCAACAAATCTGTCACAGGGTTTCTACTCGGCCTTCCTACAGCAGGGTTCTGCACACTGCTTTGCTTGAGCAAAACATCCTCAATAGATTTTGAAATCCTTCTGAGCAAATATCCTCAATTGGCTTTTAAATTTATTATTCATTAATATTTACTTACGGTCTAATAAAATTTCATGATATTAATATGATATTCAATAATAAATCAATATTTATTCGCATGCAACACTGATATTTATGAACATTACATGATATGGCATATTATATTTATGTACATCATGTTATGTACTGATATTTTGTACATTATAGTATGTTTATATTACATTTGGTTTATATTA
>CM053581.1:336173327-336186251 GCA_028627135.1 Pseudochirops cupreus | reverse complement strand
TCCTTCTTTTCTTCCTTCCTTCTTTCCTTCCTTCCTTCTTTCCTTTCCTTCCTTCTTTCCTTCTTTTCCTTCCCTCTTTCCTTTCCTTCCTTCCTTCCTTCCCTTGATGCCTGCTACAATGTCTGGCACATAGTAGGTATTTAATAGATGCTCATTCATTGATTATTTCTACATATAATCACGGTATCATAGGAACTTAGGTCTAGAGCTTGAAGGGACCTTAGAAATCACTTCACCCAACCCCTCGTTTTTGCAAGTGAAGAAACCAAGGCCCAGTTATGTTCAATGGTTTGCCCAAAGTCATACAAGTACTAAGTGTAAGAGCCAGGGTTCAAACTCCTGTGATTCTAAGTTCGGTTCATTTTCCACTGCACCGTACTGCCTCTCTTATTAGTGTATCCTTGACATTTACCTGTTGATTGAGAGAATTATCACCAAAAGTTACTATGAATATAGTAATACTTTTTAATATATTCGTATTTTATTAATCACAACTCTTTCCATGTACCTTTCAAAAATAGTAATGTCAGACACTGGATTTGAACCCAGTTCCTGACCTCACCTCTCAGCATCAATCTCAGCAGAAAAGGAACGAAGAAGGGGAAGACTATAGTGTGGGACTTGTCAGTGAGCGAAACCCTATGAGCATGCTCTGAGTGCCACTGATGCAATTCCTGATTTGGAAGAAGCTAGGTGCTTTATTTCTAGGAAAGGTACTGATAATCATTAAATATCATATTTTTGGCCAAGGTCTGAATTAATCAAACAGACTGCTTTGCTTTGCTTAAAAAAATGCCTTTTTCTGTGTCAGCAACTCCAGAGACCAGATAAGATTGACAGTAGGGTTTCTGCTTATCTTGGGACATACTACAGAGATATCCTGAGATCATAAATTCCAAATGGACCCTGCTAGAGTCACTTGGGATTGGAAGCAGGATATGAGCAGGACGTGTTGGAGAGACTGCATATGAACATGTATGGTGGGCGGCTGAGCTATAAATGTCTTGGTGTCATCTTCTATGAGATGAGACCTTTAACTTGAGGCATTAACTTGAGTAATGGGACTTTTTCTTATCTTAACATTTTTTGCACATATTCTATGTTATGGAATGTTAATGGTAAAGAAAACACAGATATCCTGGATCATAATTTCAATTGACACTTTGTTAACTCTCTTATTTTACTGTATTTACCATCTATTCAATTAAGAAAATTCCTTTCTCATACAAGGATTAAACATTTATTAAATTATTATTTATTAAATTATTATTAAATTATTATTATTAAACATAAATTTGTGTGACATAGCCACCCTGAATTGGGATGGTTCTAAAGTGTATTTAAGCTTTCTGAGTCTTCTGTTCAGGTAGAACTCAGCTTCTAACTCCTCGTACAAGTCCGCTAGTCTTAAGGGAATAAATGCTGTAACTGTATATAACCTAGCCTGTTGTCTCCTTTAATCAAACTTTTTAAAGGTTAACAGTATCATGAACTGCCTTAGACACTTTGGTGCATTCTTAGCTGGTTCCAGCTGCTAACTATGTATTGAAAAGGAACCTTGTGATTGGCTGTGCCTGAGGAGGCAGAACCAAGGTGGTCTTTTAACTTGGTTTCAACCTGATCTCTTTAGCTGACTTTATCCTACTGTACTGTATCTAGTGGGAGATAACAGACCAGAGGCCTGGAGCCTCCTCCCTCCAAGACCAACATGTGGCACTGTGAATATGGGCCTCAGTTCTTTGCCTTAGAGGTTGTTCTTTCATTTTAGGGGAAGGAAATCCATCTAGAGGCTATAACCTTGTTAGTTTCAAAAGTCAGGCAAACAAAATGCCTAGGGTCTGGAAGTCTGAGAGTATGGGGCCTGAATTTTATAGCCATGATGAGTTTTGTAGCCAATCCAGCATCATTGTCCTGTAGGGTGACTGACCTTGAGATTTAGGACTTGCTTGGCAATAATGTTACAGTAATGTGAATTTGGAAGAATCAATGCTATGTAGAAACTGTTAAAGTTTGAGCCCAGTCTTTCCATACACTAAGGTGGTATAGGGGACACAAGTTTGTATGTCTATTCTGGTTAAATCTTCGATGAAAATATTCCTTTGTCAAAACTAATTGATATTAACTGGTTAAATGGACCTGAGGGGCTAGTCCTTGGTGGCTAATAGAGGAAAAACCCCTGAAATGGAGACTTGAGCCAATGGCAATATAACAGAGATACCCCCAACACCTCAAGGGTACCCCTAGTGACCTGAGGGGAAATGTGACAGCCTGGCTCTGGGATAGCGAGCCTAATGCACACTCCCTACAAAGATACAGTAGAAAGAGCGAGGGAATAGAAAGCCGAAAACTTGTGTTAAAGCTTATTTCTGTTAGTTACTAGTTTGTGAGGTAAGTGATCCTTTTAGCATCAGGTCAAGTCAATAGTATTTATGTGCATCTTGGCTAGGCACGATGTGGAGTTCTGGGGATAGAAAGAAAAGAGAGAAAAACTCGTTGCTTTTAAGGAGCTTCCAAGCTGATGGGAGTGATAATATACAAAGAAATAAATACAAGGAAGGCATATTCGGAAGAAGTAGAGAAAAGGCACTAGCATTAATATAATCTGTAAAATGAAGAAATAACCCAGATGCTATCTAAGGGCTCTACCAGCTCTTTTTTTTAAATGATTGGTTTCCATTGTAATCCTAAGTATTTTGTTGTTCAATTATGTTCAACTCTTCATGGACTCATTTGGGATTTTCTTGGCAGGGATACTGAAGTGGCTTGCCATTTCTTCTGTAGCTTATTTTACAGATGAGGAAACTGAGGCAGACAGAGTTAAGTGACTTGCCCAGGGTCACACAGCTAGTAACCATCTGAGGCTGGATTTGAACTCAGGCAGATGAATCTTCCTGATTCCAGGTCCAGCACTCTATCCACTCTGCTACCTAGCTGCCCAATTTTTTTCCAGTACTGTTTGTTTTCTTCTTTTTTTTTCTTGAATAAAACTCCCCCAAGTAAGTATAAATAAGACATAAACAGGATAAATCAACAGAGAGAAGGCACTAGCATTAATATCATGTATAAAGTAAAAAAAAAACAACCCAGATGCTATCTAAGTCCTCACAATCTTAGAATCTTAGAGCTGGAAAAGACTCCAGAACTAATCTAACCCAACCTAGAAAAGACTACAGAAGCAACCTAACCCAACCTAACCCAACCTAACTTAAATGGTAATCTCCTACCCAATATTCCTAGATGTTAAAGATTGAAAATGCTAGTATAGGTGTGTACAGTTGTTCTTGGGGGCAGCGGGGCATACTTCAGGGGTTTGCTGCTCCCTATAACATTCCAGAAGCATCAACCTAGCTTGGCCACTTGGGCTCCCAAGATGCATAATGGTAGAAATTATCCCAAAGTGTGTGGAGAATGTTTCAAGAAGCAGAAAGTGAAGTGGATAGGACTGAGTTTGTAAAAGAATTAGGGAGTCACTTGAGATTAGAAGCAGGATATGAGCAGGATATGTTGGGGGGACGACACATGAGCATATATGGTGGGCGGTTGAGCTATATTATATGTCTTGGTGCTATCTTCCAGTGATATAAGTCATTGAACCATGATGAAAAAACCTGGTTGGATTAGATAGTTGAACAAGCTTCTGACCTTCCAGTGTTCTCCACAAGATAAATCAGAAAGAAAACTAAGGCTCAGGTCCTATGTGAGATCATTGTGCCTGGGAGAGTTTCTCAACATAGATCCGTGGCCAGCCATCCTCTGCTTAAAACCCTTCTCTATTGGAAATTCAATACGCACTGAGACAACCCAAATGAGGCAAGTCAAAATCAACTTCCCTTCCACTGCCACCCATTGTGCCAAGCTCCACGTTCCCCAGGGCTAAACTCATCAATTCTAAGATCTCTTTCTTGTGACAACTCTTAACTCTTTGAACACAGTTATCAGCACCCTGCCTCTCCCTTGCTCCAAGTCTTTGTTACATACCCAGTTACTTTCACTAATCATAATGGTCTCCTAGACTTGGTTACTTACCCTGGTCACTGTCCTCTGGACTCAGTCCGCTTTGTTAATGTTATTTCTAAAACATGGTCCCCAGAACAGGACTATATGCTCCAGATGTGGCCTCACCAGAGGAGAGACCCACAGGATCATCACCATCTGGGTTCCAACCTTGGTGGTACTATTTACTACTTGTGTGACCCTGGACAATTCACTTATCCTCTCTGGGTCTCAGTTTCATCATCTAAAATGAGGGAATTGAACTAGATGACCCAGAAGTTCCCCTTTACCCTAGCTCTCTATTCCTATCATTTTAATAACAGAGTAAAATCATGTTATCCTTTTCAGTTTCCAAATAACACCAGAGTTTTGGTTTTGTTTGGTTTTTTGGAGGGGTCTACACCTGTAAAGGAACTCCTTGTGTGGAAACTATCTCCACTGATGCAGACTGACAACTTATCTTTAACTTAATCTTAGGGGACTGCCTGGAGGTACTGAGAAGATTCACAGTCCCACAGCTAACATGTTTCAAGTGTAGGTCTGCTTGACCACTGGTCTTCTGTTCACAATATTATGTTGCCTCTAAGAGCTTATATTCCCTCTCTCCCCTCCTCAAAGAAAACCTCAAAACCCTGGTCTTTTTTACACAAAATATTGCCTTACCTTGTCTCCCTCATCTTGGACTTGTGCAGCTGATTTCTCTAACCCAAGTTTAGAACATTTCCTTTCTTTCTACTAAATTTCATCTTCTCAGATTCAATCCTTCACTCTAGCCTATTAAGATTTTTTTTTTTACATTTTAACTCTGCCAACTAAGATATTAACTATTCCTCCCAACTTTGTGTAGAATATAAGGACCCTGAGTCTACTGGTGGTCTCCCTTTTTTGTGTTTATATTGCCAGCACCTGGCACAGTGCTCAGCATGCAGTAGGTGCCCAATAATAGCTCACTTGTTGTTGCCGATCGGCGAATTTGACAAGCATACTTAACATTTCTTTGTATGGAAAAGAATTTAGCAAAATTGAAAGCACTACATAAGCATTAGCTATTCTTATCATTCATCCAAGTTCTTGATTCTGATGACTGTAAAGTCCCTTTTAAACCAAACATTCTGGGATTCTGGGGAGACTAACTGTTAAACTGAATCAGAAAGCAAGAAACTCTCCTTCACTATCTGGCTCATTTCTGGGGCTCACATCACTGGGCAGTGACCCTCCATTCCATGAATACTAGGCTGTCAAGCCTACAGCCCCGGTCCAAAGGCTTGAGCAGCCTTTGACACTGATAGACTTGGAATCAGTGCCTACTTTGTAAAATCACACGCAGCACCAGCTTGAATAGCTTCTCCCAGAGAGATTAGAGATACTAATATTGCATTTTTTTAAAAATGCTGTAGATTCTTGAGAGACTGGCAGATTAACTGTCATTGCAGAGAGTTAAACTTTCATGGTTGGAAAGAGACTAAATAACATCAGAAGAAAGAGAATGAAGAGAACATCTTTCCTGAGAGCTATTTTAATTTCTCTTGTGGAGTAACATGAAAAGAATTCTTGAGAAGAGACTTAAATTGATATCCTGAGAGAGATGAATGGTGGGACTATGTTTCCAGAAATGAGAAGTTATTGGTTGTGGAGACGATTAAAGCTAACTTCAGCTATGATATTTCCCATGGTATTATAAATAACTATGTCTTAAAAAAATTTTTTTTGTTACACTGTTAATAAACAGTATAACCAGTAACTTTGTTGTGTATTTAAGCATAGGAAATTGTGTGTGTGTGTGTGTGTGTGTGTGTGTGTATCTAGGGAGATAGAGAAAAACAAAAGTTTATGGGACAAGAGATTTACTAAATAATATGCAAAATTAATAAATGTGAATATTATATGAATAGTATAAATAACATTTAATGAAGTGGGGCTCAGAGACAATTGATTAACTACCAGGAGAAGTTAAGATTTAAATAAATTCAAAAATCCTTCTCAATTACCTAAGAACTCAGGATGAGAGAAAAAATAAAGAAAATGATCCAGGTAAGAGAGTAGCAACCCACCTAGTCTATACATGGGGGTGTCAGTCCTACAATCCAATTGCAAATGGAGTCTCATCTGGTATTATTGAATTTTTTTCTTTCCCATAAGCACGTTCTCTTTCATTTATAAATTCACTATAATAACAAATGCAAAGTCCCTGACTTTGTTACTGACAAACAAACATGAGATTAGTGACATTCATCTGCCTATACATATTAATTTCATAAACTAATATTTCATTTTTATTACTCTACGTAGTATATGTTTCATGATTGGTTTAGCATTAAAACTATCATTTTTGGGGAAGCTAGGTGGTACAGTGAATAGAGCACTGGCCCTGGAGCCAGGAGGACCTGAATTCAAATCTGACCTCAGACACATTGACCTTGAGCAAGTCATTTGACCTCAATTGCCCTGCTTTCCCCCCCCCCTCCAAAAATAAAAGACAAAAAAACTATTTTTACATTTCCACTACTTCAAAAAAGTGGAGGCTTACAGGTTTATATTATATTGTGGCTTTTTTGAGCTAGAAACTCACAGGGTAGGGGTTTCCTAATTTAAGGAGTGGACTCAATAAGAATAAAGACATTGTAAGTGTAGCACTCTTTTGGCACGGCCAAGGATGCTTTGACTATAAAGGTAGGGAAGCCTAACAAGTGAACATGCTTGGACCAGGAGAGCCAGGCTTGCAAGCAGGAGAGTGAGAGCCCCAGCTTAGGGAACTGCCAGCCAGACAGTCAGGCTGAGCATCTGCATCAAAGACCAAGAGAGGCCAAGGGCCATGAGAAGTAAATTCTGGGCTGCCAGAACCAGGCCTATGCAACCAAATAATTCTGGAGAGGGACAGGGCAGGATTGAATTGATGGAACCATTTTAACTTCTGAGACTAAAGCTGGTAACTTATCTCCTGCCTCTCCTTTCCTTTCATCTCTTCTGAGTGGAAGTATGTGGCTGTGTGCCCATCTCTCTGAACCTTATCTCCAGCTCTTAATAGTTTATTAATCTTTCCTGGGCACCTACCTTTACTGTCAACTTTTATGATACACCCCATTAAACATTGCTTTGCCTACCTCTGCGTATCTTTGTACAAGTGCAGCAGAAAGAGAAAATAGTGGAGCATCCAAGAAGGAAGAGACAGGAAAGATTTAAAACCAGCAATCTGCTCAAATGCTATTTTTTCTGGCTGTAGCTTGGGAGCAAAGAGAATTATTGATTCATATTCACAGTTTTCCAGAAGAGGGGTGAAGAGGGAAGGAAAAGAAACAAGAGAATGACACACAGTCTCTCCAGATCCGAGGTTTTTCCCTTGGCTTCCACAGACATACAAGGGGTTTGTGGATAGATGTCAGGCATAAAAATAAACAGGAAAAAATACAGCTTTATTTTCATTAACCTCTAACTGAAATTTAGCATTTGCTTCAACTCGGAATTTTTTGGAAAATTATTCTGAGGCATTTGTAAGCTTTATCAGACTGCCAAGGGGTCCATGACAGAAAACTGTTAAAAAGCACCAGTTCTGGACAATGAGTGAGTCAGCAATTAAGGGTTTGAGGCTGGTACTGGCTTTCCAGCAATGAAAGGCAGGTCCATCATCCCATTCTTGCCCATTGTTTCATGGGTTTGGTTTCCCCCAAAGGAGGAAAATTGAGAGAGTGACTAGATCAGTGGCTCTCAACCTGTGGGTCATGACCCCTTTGGGGATCAAACGACCCTTTCACAGGGGTCACCTAAGACGATGGGAAAACACATATTTCTGATGGTCTTAGGAACTGAGACACTGCTCCTCTATCTGTCTCCAGGAGGGTCTGCCCACATGCAGATACGCCCACATATGAGCATTAAAGGGTTGCAGCATTAGGAAGGTTGAGAATCACTGGACTAGATAGAGGTAAAGTCACCCCTGAAGATAGAGTTTGAAAGAATACAATAATCTTAGCAACCCAGCCCACCAGCATGGCATAGCATTATGCCACCAACCTACTGCTAGAGAGGAACATTTCAAAGAAAGGTCAAAGATTTGAGGGATTAGAAAGGAATCCACAGCAAGGTCAGGGCTGGGAAGACTCCTCAGTTAATAAATACTCTGTGAATTACTTCACCTATCATATCATGAAAAAATAACACATACATTGATAGCAGAAAACAACATTAGGAAGCTGATCTATACACGTCCTGGGGAGGGTGTTTGGGAGTTAAGAGACTTTGCTGAGAGAGTGGAGTGGGGGGCTGCAAGGAATCTGAAGGGAGTTCAGAAGTCAGGAAGAGACGTCCCCTGGAACTGGTCCTCTAGGGCAGAAAGAGATAGCTTCTCCCAGGGAAAGGCCAAAAAGAGCTAGCTCTGCATATTTGAATAGGTATTTGATGCCTATGAGTGAGGCTAAAATTAGATCCATGTTACAGAGGGTCAAAGCCAAAATGAAGTTCTCTTGCATGAATGCATACTCCTGTGTGCGTGTGTGTGTGCACGGACATGTGCTCAAGTTTGGGAAAATTGCCATGCTCTTGTCTGGGACAACCAGGTAACAGAATCACAACAGAACTTGAGTTAGAAAGGATGGTTAGCAGAATGGAATGCCACAAAGGGTCAGTCAGCTTTTGAACTTGCATGGGATTTTGGAAGGATGCCTAGCTAAGACTTGTGTGGCATATCTGTATTCAAACACTAGAGAGATGATTTGGGATTATGGGAGAGAGAGGAAGTACTCACTTGATTTCCTACTTCATGTGAATGCCCTATAAAAGAGATTGCCACAGAGGGGACCAGTAAGGATTTGGGAAATTGGGAAAGGTCAGGGCTGGTGAGATGAAGGAGATGAGTTATCCTGGAATGAGAGCACAACATGGCCCAGAGAACAGAGGAGCCTCACCTTGGCATCCATCCATGCCAGCCTCTATCAGATTTTGAAAAGTCAAATGCCACAGTACACAGGACGGAATGACATTACAAAGCTGCCCTGGGGCACTTTCCCTGGGAAGACTCACCCTCACCTAGCTCAAGGTCATCTTCATGTGTATAAACCAGGGAAAGAAGTCAAGGAAGCCACACCATGGATACAGAGTCAAGGTCCAAAGATCCCAGAGGATCTGTTCCAAGTAGGAAAGAGACAAAACCATCCTATTTGTGAATATGAGAGACCAAGTGAACAGACAGATGACAAGTTGTACTTCAAGTCCAAGCACAGTACAAGCAAAGAGATATCCCTTTCAATTGTAAGCTCCTGCAGGGCAGGGGCTATCTTTTTGCCTCTTTGTATCCCCAGTACTTAGCCCAGTGCCTTGCACACAGTAGGTGCTTAATAAATGCTTATTTCTTTTTAAAAAATTGATCTTCGGTTATGACTAAGGTTTGGATAGGGGTATGAGTGATGCATGAATCACTGAATTTCATTTGGGTATCATGAAAATCACTGAAAAAGGGAGTACAAGACCGGGTTGATAACAAGAAACAAAGATGCACTCAAGAATAGAGGTCATCCTTTTAGGTCAATAGTAAGAAAGACCTATCATTTATATAGAAACAACTTGATAAAAGAAAATCACCAATAAGAGATAATGAGGGGGAGGATTGTCTTCTGTTACAAATGTGTACTATCTGATTATAAAGATGTTGATTGCACTGGGAAGGAGAGTTATCACTTGATTCAGAGAAACCTAGTGCCCAAGGAACCAGTATTATGAAATAGGTAATGTTATGAGGCCCAAATCTGTAATCAAGAATTGAAGCAACAGGAGAGAGTTTTGCTGAAAAACTTGGCTGTTCAGAGGATATTAGAGAGAATGACAAACCTCACAGAACAGCCAAAATGTGGGATGCCTCTGCTGAGGAAGAAACAGGAAAGTAAAGCAGAGGGAAAATATGCATTTACAAGAAATCAAAATGTTCCCACTGTGGATAAAAAGAAATAGCTAGATCCTGAAAGGATCCATCAGCTTGCTAGAAAAGAACTTTAAAAAACACTCAAAAAGAAATTGCTACATTGAAACTACTTAAGAAGGGTGAAGCCTGGCTTGTTCTTTTCCAGTCAACCCAGAGATCTCCTGATAAAGTATTGCTTTGAGTAGAGCAGTGGCTACATGGAAAGCCAGCAAATTCTGCTCCCCAAGGTTCTGAGGACAAGAGACATCCAGACTGTTAGTCAGAGCCTGAAGAATCTGAAGCTGTAGCCTCTAAAACAAGGTGCTCTGCTTTTCTTTCCTCACTGTACCTTAACCCATTATTATAAGAATATTCAAGCACATTTCTATTCTACCTAACCTGATGATAGGAATGGGAACCTCCTCTTAGGTGACCATACAAGTATAGGATTTGGACTAGAAAGAAAATGGGCTTGAAGCAAACCTGTTGGTGTTAGAGGACCAAAATATTCTTCAAGGGTATGACATTTGTGTGTAAGCTCCTTGAGGCCAAGGATCATTCTTTGCCTCTTTTTGTACCCCTGGAACTTATTACAATGCTTGGCACATAGTAGGGGCTTAATAAAAGTTTGTCTATTGGTTGACTGATCATCAGTGCATATACTTGGACAGAACCTGAACGCTGCCAGGATAAGGAATGAGGGGATATAGGGTCAGAGACATAAAAACTGGAAAGGACTTTGGGAGTCATCTAGTATAACCCCCTCACTTTGCACGTGAAGGAACTGCATCTCAAACAGGGACTGTAATAAGTGACAATGTTGTTTGTTGTTGTTCAGGTCTCTTTGTGACCCAGTGGACCATAGCATGCCAATAAGTGTCCATAGGGTTTTCTTGCCAAAGATACTGAAGTGGTTTGCCATTTCCTTTTCTGGTGGATTAAGGCAAACAGGTTAAGTGAAGCACCCAAGATCATACAGCTAGAAAGTGTTTGAGGTCAGATTTGAGCTCAAGACTTTGTGACTCCAGGCCCAGTGCTCTATCCACTGAGCCACCTTGCAGCCAGTGTGTGGCAATGCTGTAGTTCAAACCCAGGTTTCCAGAATCCAAATAGAGTATTATTTCTAATGTGCCACACTGCTTTTTTTTTTTAACTCATTTCAATTCAACTCAATTGAGTTGTTAGTCAATATGCAGTTATTAACTTGAGTGCTATATGAAATATCTCGTGTGACGTGGCCCCACTCACAAGAACTTTATACATTCTTACTCATTATAATCATATCTAGACTCCAGATCACATAGGCTTCTCTCCAATGCCCTCTTCTCCTGTGAAAAGACTAACAGAGGCTCAGATCTATGTCAATCAAATATTGACTCTTTCAGGACCACATTAATACAGCTCTCAAAAGGTGGTTGTTGTTCTATGGAGGATTGGTACAACAAGCCAGGGCCACACAATCCAACAAGCTACATAGACAGGAGACAACCACCTCTGCCTTACCATAGAGCCCATTCTCCATACCCCTATAGACCTTTCCTTTTACTCACTCTAAACACAAAATAATTTCCTAGTGTCAACACTTGGAGGCTCATCCTAATTCGTATCTCTTACCTGGAATTCTACTCTAATTCTTTATTCAGTCAAAATTATGAAAAGGCTCATCAGAGTGACTTTGAAGAGAGGGAGACTTGTCCAGTGAGTAGAGTAGAGCTGAGTGGAGGGTGAACCTCTAATTAAGATGATAATCCCTAATTAGACTAAAATATGGAACAGATTTTAAGAGACCTGTAGGCCAAATCCCCTTGGGAAAAAAGCAGTGTCTTTGAGGAGCTTTATGGGTAAGGTGGTTTTTGGATTCAATCGCTGATTTATAGAAACAACTGTAAAAATCTATAATGATATTCTTATCCCCTCTACCAGAGGAAAACAGGAAGAGAGAGAGACAGGAATGAACAGGATGTGTAAAAAAAAAAATCCATTTCCAGGTGATGATGATGATGACGAAGTACTTTAAAGTTTCGAAGTGCTTTACATAAATCATAATATTTGATTCTCACAACAATCCTGTAAGATAGGCGCTACTGTTTCTTATTGGAAGTCAGACTCTTCTCCTAGGACTCTGACAGGTAAGCTTTCTCTTCATCTTGCCTAGAACCAGGTAATTTCCAAACCATATCACTGTGTATGCTTCCACCCCTCCTGCTTTCCAACTCCCCTTTATGTATTGTCTTCTCCTTTTAGAATGTAAGTTCGTTGACTTTAGGCCCAGATGACTGCCTGAACAGGAGGCAGACCACCGAACTCTAACATACTACAGCAAAGCCCTGAAGTCTGCACCAAGCCAAATAATGATCAAGAAATCCAATGAGAATCTATCATTAAGTGACTCCTTCTAACCCAGAATTGCACAAAAAGTCGTCCAGAAGCCCATATGTCAGCGGTTCTCAACCTGTGGGTCGTGACCCCTTTGGGGGTCGCCTAAGACCATCAGAAAACACATATTTCCAATGGTCTTAGGAACCAAGACACTGCTCCTCTATCCGTCTGCAGGCGGGTCCACCCACATGCAGATATGCCCACATACTAGTATTAAAGGGTTGCGGCATTAGGAAGGTTGAGAACCACTGTCATATGTACTGGCAAAGGGCAGATTTCCTACCCCTACCAGAAAATCCAATGACAATGCAGGATAACCTACCAGTACAACCAGAGGTGACATGTACAGCCTTCAAGGCTCTGTGTCCAGAGGCAGCAAGAGTAAAGGGCTCTGTATTTGATTGCTTATCCCTCCAGTGGGGATGGGTGGTGAGGGAGGAGGAGAAAGAATCTGGAATCTGGAGTTCCATAATCAAATGTTATGAATGTGTATCTATCTATCTATCTTTGCATGTATATACATATATACATATATATATATATATATATATACACAATTATTATTATTATTATTGACTACATCCAACTGGAACTTGAAATACACAGGCACTGCAGTTGGGAGATCCATCCTGCCCTACCAAAAAGTGACATAGGAGAGAATAGAC
>CM053581.1:336126430-336164399 GCA_028627135.1 Pseudochirops cupreus | reverse complement strand
TGTATCTATCTATCTATCTTTGTATGTATATATATATATATATATATATATATATAAATGTGTGTGTGTGTATGTATGTATGTGTATATATATGCAACTATTATTGTTATTATTGACTACATCCAACTGGAACTTGAGATACACAGGCACTGCAGTTGGGAGATCCATCCTGCTCTACCAAAAAGTGACAGAGGAGAGAATAGACTGGGGGAGGGGGAAAATACTGGGATGGCTGTTTTGGGGTGGTGGGTGGGGGAAAGACGGGGAGAAAAGATGTAACTCAAAAAAATTTAATAAAGAATCTCATATAAAAAAAAAAAAGAGAATATGTGCCCCCTAGTGGAATTGCAGGGTCAAAGGATATGAAGAGCTCGGAGACTTCTTAAATAATTCCAAATTGTTTTCTAGAAAGGTTGGAGCAAGTTACAGCTCCATCAACAATGTATTAGTGTGCTGATCTCCCCACAGCCTCTAGCATTCATTGTTCCCATCCTTTATCATCTTTTTCAATTTGCAAAGTGTGAGGAGAAACTTCAGAGATATTTTCATTTCCATTTCTCTTCTCAAATGGGATAATATGAAAAAAAAATTTAAAAACCAAAAACAATCGGATAATTTGTAAAGCATATTGTAAGTCTTACAGTGGTATATGAGTGGTATGTATATTATTGCTATTAGTGCTTTGGAGTATTTGAGAGTATGGTTGCTGATCACGTATATTTCTTTCCCCTTCTTGTTTCTTCTAGCACCTCCCTCTAGATGGAGAATTTATCTTGGCTCCCGGTGCTGGCTTTGCTGCATTTGATGGTGCCTCTGATACCAGCTCAGATTCAGGTGGCATATAACAAGACTTGCCCAGAATGGGCACCAGCCCTTCAGAGCAAAATCTTTCTTCCTAGAGAATGCTGGGGTCCCCCCAGGGCTAGACCAGGGGCTCCTTGAAGGTGGACTTTTTCCCCTATTTTTCGTTTCTTCCCCACGTAATACCTAGAATAGAGATCTGCAAATAGTTCTGAGTGTCCCAATCTCTGCCCCTTTACTCAGCCTGTGCCCCATGACTGGAATGCTCTCCTTCCTCAACTCCACTTTTGAGAATCTCTAGTTTCCTTTAAAGTTTACATCAAGCTCTACCTTGTATGTGAAGATCTTCCTTTTATTTTTGTTTTAAAGCTTTTGTAACTTTTATTGAGAACTCATTTTTATATAACTTTTATATCATAAAACCCCCTCCTCCTTCTCCCAGAGTCATCCCTTATAATAAAAAGAAATGGGGGCAGGAAAAGCTTAAGCAAAATTAACCAACCCATTAACCAAGAACATATGCAGTTTTTCTTACCCATAGTGCCCCATGTTTGTAAAAACAGGGTGGTGGTGGGGGGAAGGTGCATCCTCATATCTCTTCTTTAGGAGCAAGGTTTGTCATAATTTAGTTTTTATCTTTGTTTCTTTTTTTAAAAAAAATTTACATTGTATACTCATTGTACATTTTGTTTTCCTGATTCTGATGACTTTACTTTGGATCTGTTCATGTAAGTCTTCCCAGTGCTTCTCTGTATTCATAGTCTTTAGTCATAGAACATAGTCATAGAACAGTAATATCTGTCACATTCATATGCCACAGTTTATTTCACCAAGTACCAATCTACCTTGTTTCTGGTTCTTTGTTATTATAAAAAGTGCCATTACAGAGATTTTGGGAGTGTTTCAGTATATACAAGGCCTTTCTTTTTGTCTTTAATCACTTTCTTAGCATAAATACAAATGAAACTCCACAGTGTTTGGAACAATTTACAGCTCCACCAACAATGTATCAGCGTGCCTGTATTTATGAAACCACGCCCCCACTGCTACTGCCTTATTCTTCTGCACCCCTCAGACTAGCCAGTATTCATTTTCTACATACTTACAGATTTGTGGCATATTGTCTTCCCCAATGTAATGTAATCTCCTTGAGGGCAGGAATGGCTTCATTTCCATTTTTGAATGAACAGAGCCCCGTAGTAAGCACTTAGTTTGTTGATTGACTGATGGATAGTGGCCCTTAGTTAGGGCTATAGACTGACTTGTTGAGTACCATGCAGTGCCAGGCTGACACCTGTGTCTCAATCTCAGGGTCTCTGGCTTGGCCCTCATTGGCAATACTGTCTTCGCCCTTCTTTCTTAGGTCAGAACATCCACTTCCTAAACGCTGATCGATATAGCTGGTATGACCCAACCTTGTGGCAAACAGATCTAGAAAACAGTGACCACCTATTCTCTGTGGATGCTGAACGTATCCCCTGTCGCCAGGATGATGTTGTCTTCCCACCAGAAACCTCCTTCCGTGTGGATCTGGGAGCTGGTGGCCGGACCATCAGCCTCCATAGTATATCCATCCTGGGCCAGGTGAGTGTGGTTGAGTTCTGGGGCAGCCCACTGTACAAACCAGGGGTCTGAGTCTATTTCCCTTCTCTAGGTGGGGAGAACTTTGGCTATCCTCCCCCATCTGAAAATCATCCAGAATGCGTCCTTTACTAGGGCAACATAAAAAGGTAGTGTAGAGCAGTGGAGAGAACCCTAAATTGGTAGTCAGGGTATAAAGATTTTAGTCCTAATACCCTTTGACTAGGATGACATCTTATTAACATCCCTTACTAATGGTAAGTATAATTTTCCCTACTGGAAAGAGGGATTGAAAGATAATAGGAGGAGGATATAGGATTGAGGAGAGGAAGGGGAACCTGGGAGCTTTTGAGCATCTGAAAGAGGAGAGGGCCTAGAAATACAGTCACGTACCCTCATCAGTGACCAGTTAATTGCAAGTGAAGTTCACTGCTACACTGAACTGAATGTAATTAAGAGCAGCTGGAGCCATGTTCAGTTTACTGGCCCACTTAAGGACCTACCTGGATGGGAATTTTGCTGTTTCCAGACTGTTTGGACCTGGTGAATTTACTTTCTCACCTGCTTCAAACTGCCTGGCAATTTATTATGTAGGTAGTTGCCTGCTCATTTAAATAGTGTTCATTTTGAGCAAATGTTTATTCTAAAAGAGTACATCATGCAATAGGGATAGAAAAAAGAAAACCAATCCATTGACCAATAACCCTAGACTTAATTATAAGCCTATACTGAGTCAGAGTCTGTCTGTCTTTCTGTCTGTCTGTCTCTGTCTCTGTGTCTCTGGCTTCGAGTCTCTGTCTCTTTCCTTCTCTTTCTCTGTCTCTCTCTGTGTCTGTCTCTCTTTCTCTGTCTCCCTTTTCCTCTCTCCCCACCTCTCTCCCTGCTTCCCCCTCTCTTTCTCTGTTTCTGTCTCTCAGTGTATCTTTTTGTCTCTATCTCTGTCTTTATTTGTCTGTCTCTCTTCCATCCCTCCCTCCCTCTACAAAAAAGGGCTTTAGACAAGTGTCTCCACTCACTCTTCTGGGCCTCTATTTCTCCAGCTGTCAAAAGGATTATTAATATTATTGTTTACAGTAATTCTGGGGATGGGGGAGGGGGGGTCCTTGTCCTACAGAAATTCAATACAAACCAGGAACTGGCTACCTATCTGAGCAGCAGCACTGGGAAGTTACAGTTCCATGGAGCCGGTTCTCTGAGGTTGGCTCCTGACCCCTGTGAGGACCCTTCAGGCTGTGAGTGTGGGAATGATGAGGTGAGACCTGAAGCCCCTACACCCCCCATCTCACTGCAGAGCTGAAAGAGAACTTGGAAACCATTTAGCTCAGAAAGAACAAGAACAAGACACACAAAACTGAATGCTGTATAGTTATAATAGCCCTGCTTGGTCCTGGAAAAGCATTGAGAAAACACACCTTTTCCTCCCAGATGTGGAAGACTATGTATATGGAGATTGTGTATGTGTATGAGACACCATCAGAAAAATACTAGAACGGAGGAGGTAAGGGGAGTAGCGCTCAATAAATCTGGAAAGGTAGGTTGAAGGCCAACGAAGGAAGATTCGGAATGCAACGGAGAGTCCCTGATTGATCTTGTAGCATAGTCAGATCTGTATCTTGGGAAGATGACTCAGACTGTGTGTACATGATGGTTTGGCTTGGAGGGACCTGGTGCGGAAGTATTATAGCGATCCAAGTGGGAAGTGAGAAGAGATGGACCTGGAAGGGGATGACAATCAGAACAGAAAGGAAGGAATAACATTTAAGAATGCCTTCTCACATTGCTTGAATCCTCTCCAACCCCCATGTGGCTTTTGAAATTCTTCTTGTCCTCCAAGGCTTAGCTCAGGCTCCATTTCCTTTGTGAAACTCTCCCTAATACCCGGAGCTGGACCAGATTCCTCCCTCCTCCAAACACTCACACACTTTGTCCCTCTCTCATGACTTTGATCACACTCTGAATTATTATTCCATGGTTTTACCTGTCCACCTCTTATTCCCCCACATCCTGGACTAGATTGTGACCTCCCTGGAGGTTCAAGGTCAAGAGCCTTCTCTCTGTGTCCTCCTGTCCACTCCCCCACATCCACAAGCAAAAGCATGAGGGATTTTGGGTGTTTGCTGAATGTTGATGGATCCTGTTCCAGGTTGAGACCTGGATCTGTGCCTCTCTGCTCCAGACCTCTGGAGGCCGCTGCCCCAAGCCTGCCTGTCAAGGAGCCCTGAAGCCTGTGGGCCAGTGCTGTAAGATCTGTGGTAAGCTGGGGACCCTGAGATAGGGTAGGGCAAGAATAGCTCTTCCTATAGCCAGAGGAAGGATATTTGCTCTCAAAGACAGAATCAACCTACAAGAATTTATTCCACATTCACTATGTTCTCTCGGCCCTAGGAATGTGGTTGTTGTTGTTCAGTCCTTCAGTCACGTCCAACTTTTTGTGAACCCATGGACCTTAGCCCACAAGGCCCTTCTCTCCTACACTAACTTCCAACGTCTGTCCAAGCTCATGTTTGTTGTTCCCGTGACATTGTATCTGTCTCATCCTCTGCTGTCCCCTTTTCCTTTTGCCTTCAACCTTTCCCAACATCAAAGTCTTTTCCAGTGAATCCTGTCTTCTCCTTATGTGGCCAAAGTATTTAAACTTCAGCTTCAGTGTTTGACCCTCCAGTGAATAGCCTGAATTTATTTATTCAAGTATTGACTGATTTGACCTCAAAAGTCTTCTCCAACACCACAGTCTGAAAGCATTGATTCTACGGTCCTCAGCTTTCCTTAAAGTCCAAATCTCACAGCCATACATTGCTAGCGGAAAAACCTTAGCTCTGACTATGCAGACCTTTGTCAGCAAGGTGACGTCTCTGCTTTTTAGTATACTCTCCAGACATAGCCTTCCTATACAGAACAATAGGGGGTTTGTTCTGGGAAGTTTGGATTCCGTCATGGGGCTGCACTTGAGGACCTAGAGGGCCACTTGTGGCCTTGAGCCTGAAGGTCTCCAACCCTCCCTCATTATGCAAATGAAGACACTGAGACTCTGTAAGGGGAAGTCTGTAATCATACTCACAATCACAGCAGATCAAGACCAGAGTGGGTACAAGAGCCCAGGGCTCCTGACTTCCAGCCCAGGGCTCTTTCATCTCTTCAGATGGAGCCCCAGCTCTTAGATGTAGCCTGCAATTTCTAGAAGTCTGCCATGGGACAGCTGGGGGGCAGGCACACAGAGCTGGGTTGGGTGAGTAAACCCTTGTGGGCTCCCCAGAGGAGGAGGGATCCATAGCTTTCCTCTTTTCCTGTTACTCAGGAGCCATACTCTTCCTCAACTACACCCAGGCTTTCGATCTGCAGCAGTACAAGCAGAGGCTGCTCCATACCTTCCTGGACCTGGTAGTGTGAATTTGGGGGTGGGTGGGATTGAGGGAGGGAGGCAAGACTGCCAGACCCCAGGTCTTTTTCCCTAGGCTCTTCCCTACTGTCCTAGGGGCCCCTCAGGTTCCTCTGAACTAGGATGTTTAGGGAAAAGTTGAGATCCAGCCTCTGGGTATAGTTCAGAAGAAGGGTCAGGATCCCCCATCCATCCCCTCCCCTCAGTCATCTGCCTCAGTTCTTTCTCTTGGTTTTTCTCCCACACTCTTTTCTCCTCTATGTCCTCTCCAAGCAGCTAGGGGGTGCAATGAATAGAACAATTGGCCTGGAGTCAGGAGGACCTGAGTTCAAATCCCCCTTAAATGACCTTGGTCAAGTCATTTAACCTCTGTCTGCTTCAGTTTCTTCCATTGTAAACTGGAGAAACAATAACACCTACCTCCCAGGATTGTTGTGAGCATCACATGAGTCGTGTGTGAAGTGTTTAGCACAGTGTCTAGCATATCTGTTGTTCAATCATTCAGTCATGTTCTACTCTTCATGACTCCATGGACCATAGCACTCCAATGCTGGGTTTTCTTGGCAGGGATACTGGAATGGTTTGCCATTTCCTTCTCCAGTGGATAAAGGCAATCAGAAGTCAAGTGACTTGCCCAGAGTCACACAGCTAATGAGTATCTGAGACTGGATTTGCACTCTAGTCTTTCTGACTCTAGACCCAGCGTCCTATCCCGAGTCATTTAGGGGCCCCCAACCTAGTATATGGTGTGTGCTTAATAAATGCTCATCTCCTCCCTCCCCTCAGCAAGGTTATGAGGAGAGAGTGGTCAGAGATCACTTTTCACATGTGGCTGACCCCTTCTTCCAGCTCCCTGGGGAGCCTTTGGAGAGAGAGGATCAAGTTTGCTGGGGTCCAGCCCAAGGTCCAGCCCGAGGCTCAGGCCAGGGCTCCTCACCATGTCCTCCTCCTCTAACCCTCACTGAGAGTGCCCATGCAGTGTTCTACTTCAGCAAAGGAGGATATGCTGTCTACCTCAGGCCACGTCACCAGGCTGTACCCCTTCACTGCCAAGCTGACTGCCTCCACTCCCCCAAGCTGAACCTCATTCCCTACCCAGCAAATATCCTCCTTCAGGACTTCCCCTTCTCCCTAGACCTCCACTCTGACCCTATGCTCACATTTTTTCCCTCCCCCAGGCAGCAGTCCATCCACACACGTACACACACACACACACACACACACACACACACACACACACACACACACACACACACACCCAGGCCCTCAAACTCCCCACAGCCTAGTCAGTCTCTCAGAGTGTGGCCTGGCATCCTGCTCCACCCCAGACCCTAGGCTGACCTCATGCCATCCTCAGCCTCAGGTTTCTGGGGTGCGCATGGCCATCTCAAAAGTACACAGGGCACCCACTCTGCGAGGGTCAAGGCACACAGGGCGTGGGAAGCGACAGGCCGAGACCACGACAGAGATCCAGCTGGTGTTGACGGATGACGGAACCGGGTCTGAGGCAGGAAGGGCAGCTATAGAGGTGGCCCAGGCCATCCTCGCTGATGTGGCTGAGCAAGGTATGGCCCACCCTGTGCTCCCTCACTGCCCTCTGCCCTAATCGGGCTTCTCAAAGAGACACTGTCCAGTCCTGCTGGGTCTGGAAAAAGACCAAGCGGGGGCATCAGGGCAGTCTCCCTGTAGCACTGACTTTCCCAATTCTTAGCAGCTTCCCCAGTCCTTCCTCCACCAGGATCCTATGCAATGTGTCAGGGAGCTCTTTACAGTTTCCAAAGCACTTTCCCCATCACTGGGAAAGATAAGGGAAGTGTTATTATCTCCATTTTACAGAGGAGAAAACTTGAGTCTCAGAGCAGGAATGGGGAATAAAGTGTCATATAAAGCAACAGATAATGCCTGGTTGCCTGGAGCTACCTAGATCCAGGTGAGTTTCCTTGGGCACCTGCTTCCAGTATTAGAGCCTGTCTGCTAGGAGATTGGCCCAGAGTTCCCTCTTTGTACTTTGTAAAGACCATCATGGCCTAAATCAGGAACCTCGAGTTTTCTGGCCTCAGCCTCTGTGCCTGCTGGTCCCCCTGGGCTCAGGGAGGACCTCTGAGTCCTGTCTCCCCATCCCTCCCCCAGTTATGGGCAGCTGAGCAGTGCAGTGGTTAGACCTTGGTTCTAATCCTGCGGGGGGATCTCAGGCTCTGAGCCTCAGGTCATCGTCGGTAAGTGGAAGATAATGCTATCATTTTCCTCACAGGGCTCTTATGAGGAACAAATGAGATGATTTATTTAAAGCATTTTGCAAACCTTAAAACGTGACATAAATGCTAGCTATTAACTTCCTTTTCCCTCCTGTACTATGATCCATTCCTCTTTTTCTTGATGGATCATAGATCTGGAGCTTGGCAGGGCCTAGAGGCCATCCAGTCCAGCCCCCTCATTTATCACCATGACACCCCCGGAAGTAGGCACCACTATTATTTCCATTTTATGAATGAGGAACCGGAGGTGAGATGAGAATTGAGTCCAAGGAGGTTGATGAGATTTCTCAAGGAGAGAGTGAACAGAGAGGGGAAGAGGGCCCAGTCAGGCTCCTGGGGAGCCTGGGGGTCACCCACTCTTAGAAGAGTAAGGCAGGGATGATGATCCCAATAAAGAGATGGGAGAGGCCTAGTTAAATGAGAGGAGAACCAGGACACCCCAAAAGATAAAGAAGAAGAAAGGGAGAGGAAGTGGTCAATAGTGACCCGTGCTGAGAATTCAAGAAGCATGAGGGCTGAGAAAAGGCCATTAAGAGATTGGTAGAAGCCTTAGAGATGTTTCAGAAGTCAAGAATCTGAGAAGTGAATGGAAAATGAGAGAGGGAGGAGCATTGCAATGATCAGGGAATCATTATGAAGACAATAGGATTGAAAATGGACCTTGGAGCAGTTAGCATCTTCTTCCCAAGCCTTGGAAGATCAAAGGGAGTGACCTCGATCAGAGGCAAAACAGACTAAAGGATGGGGCACTGATGAAGCTTCAGAGAGAGTCATGGGCAAGAGAACCCTTCTATCAATGTCATTGGCTAAGTTGCCCATTAGTGGTAGGCCAATGGGAGCTGGTTTTGGTGAGTGACCTAGCCTGGTGCCTGACATATATAGCAGGAGCTAATAAATATGGATTGACTGATTGATTGATTGGCCCTCTAGCCCTTGGCCATTCAGTGACAGGGGTGGGAACACTGGTCTCTACACAAGAAGAGAGTTTTGAGTAGCCTTCTGGGATATACAGTGACCTACTCAGCTCTGGATTCATTGGACACTCCAGGATCTTCAAATAGCTGCTTGTTCTAGAAATATCAGAGCTGAAACAATCTCGAGAATAGAAGAATATAGAATGTCAAAGTTGGAAAGGGTCATGAAAAGGAGAATAAGGGGAGGTGGCTACCAGAGAAGAATGTCCCTCTACCATCCTTGGAGTAGGACAGTTCCCCAGAAGCCAAGACACAAACCTCTGCTGTTTCCTCTCCAAACAGAAAACAGTCCTTACCAGACATAAGAGCCATCCCAGCTGGGGCAGTCCCAGCTCTTTGGGGATCTCTCTTGCTGTTAGTCAGGGAAGATTTCCTGGATGAGGAGGAGAGGGTATTTAGGGAATCCTTCTTTACAGGCATGTCCTGTTTCTTCTCTCCTTTTCAGGGGCAGCCTTTGGAGTCCTGCAGGGGGATGTGGAGTACTCAGGCAGCAGTGGCTCTACAGCTGAACTGACAGGAGCCAGCGTGACCTCAGGGCTGGTGACTGGCCTGGCTATTGCCTTGGTCCTAGGGCTGATGGTTCTGCTTGGGGGTCTTCTGCTCCTTCACTGGACTGGACGTGTTAGGTAAGAGTGGGTCCCACCTAGAGGGACTGTCTGTTCACCCCCTATCAGTCTGTCCTAAGGCTTTCCTATGTTCCCAGATCTGTGTTGTGGAAGGATATAGGAAGAAGTAAGAACCTGCCCTCAAGGAACTCACAGTCTAGGGGAGACAGAGGAGGAATAGACCCTGGGCTCTGTCTTAAAGGAAGTTCATAGTCTAAGGAGAGACAGACCCACCCTATACAGACATTTAAGTATCATATGATGAAATGTTATGTACATATCAGGGCCATAGGGGCTCTGAGAAGAGGGAGGTCCCTGAGGTCTGTAGCTACCAAGGAATGCTTACTAAAAGGAGAAACTTGTAAGTCATGTAGGTTCGGAATGGGCAGAAAGAAAGGGATAGGGCACTCAAGACCAGAAAAGCATTGGAGCCTGGAGTGGGTCTGGTGTGTCCTGGAGATGAAGAGACCAGTTTGATTGGAGCAGAAGCACATGTGAGAATGAGCCTCCAAAGATGAGGAAGGAAAGGTAGATTGACCAGATTGTGGAGGGTTCTCAATGCCTGACTAGAAAAGTTGCATTTCACCCTATAAGCCAGTAGGCTCCATCCATTTTGAGTATCAGGACCACTTTTTAATAATGTCAAGAAACATCATGGATGTTCCCACATAGAAAAATAGTCACTGCCTGCTCTCAGGGAGCTGAGATTCAACTGGAAAAGGGGGGATATTGCATGTAGTAGGCAATAGGGTACAATTGTTGGATTGAACACAAATACAGATAAATAGATCCACAATAATTTGAGGATGGTCAGTGTACTAAATAATAAGAACAGTACCTTAGACTGAAATCTTTGGTCTCATCTAGATGAGAAACCCTTATTTGGCTTTCTTAACTATCAATTCTGAGATAATTCCCTCAAATAAATCTGGGTTACCCCCTTACCAAAGGGATAACCACTTTTGGGGGAGCATAGATAGAAAATTCAGGGGGAAACTCCTTTCTTCCTGAGGAAAGAATTAGGAGGGAAGAGACAGGACAACAGGAAGACAGAAAGACCCCTGTAGCAGGTGGCACTTAGGTTGAGTCTCAAAGGAAACTAGAGATACAAGGAGAGAGTTCATTCGAGGCATGGGATACAGCCTGTGCAAAGGCACAAAAGACATGGAACACCAGGTTTGGGAACCATCGAGTGGGCTGGTCTGACCAAGGCTTTGCATGTCTGGAATGATTATTGGCAACACAACGGGCCAGTTGAGGTTCGATGACTTAGATTCTGTAGTTGACCTTGTCAGCATGACTGTGGTACTTAAGCAGCAGGAATACAAAGGAGAAGGAAGATGGGGGGGCCTTAGAACAGTGGGAGCCACAATGGGGTAAAGGAGCACGCGATTTGAGAAGAGAGAACAGTATACCTGAGAACTGGTTAGGAAAGCGAGCTCAACCAAAAAGAAGCATTTATTAAATACCCACTCTCTGCCAAGCACCGTGCTAAACAAAGGGAATACAGAAATAAGTCCTCGAGGAGTTTATAATCTATCAGGGAAGACAACATAAACACGTATGAATATACATAATATAGTATACACACATGCACGCATGTAACACGTGTACAAGGTTAGGCTAAGGTAGCTTTGGGAGGGAGGGCTTTCGAGGCTATGAGGACCAGGGAATTGAGTGGAGACCAAGGAAGAAGACTGCTGAGCAGGAGTGAGAGATGATGGAGTCATACCCTTGGTGTAGGGGCCTCAGGGCCGTCTCAGGCAGATCTCAGCTGTCATCAGGTGCACGGCTTCTACAACTTTTTCCCCTTGTGACTCCTTTTCCCATTGGTTGGCTTTGTGTGGCTTGAGGGCATGTGCAGGCAACGTGGGTATGCTTTGTGTTCAGAACCAAGGCTGTCAGGAAAGCACTGCCAGAAACACCTTGGGTCCATTACACATTTGATTTTTAATTAATTCTTGGTCATCATGTGTTCAGAAACCTTCTACTGTTGCCAAATTTTTTGTGAACCCATACAAGGTGATGACCCACAGCTTACAAAGCACTGATTTTCTAGTGCAACTCTCCCTCCGCCCACTTTTTCTTTAACAGATAAAGAAACTGAGACCCAAATAAGGTTAAGTTACTCGCCCAAGGTCAAGGTAGTAAATGGCATAGCTAGGGTTCAAATTCTAAAATCAGTGTTCTTCCGTTGCACCATTCTGCTTCCCTATGGATAAAGAAATGACAAAAAGTTACTAGGAATTTGATTATACCTTTAAATGGAACTAAATTTTTACTAATCATATTAGCATCTTCACACATTAAAAAAGTAGTAATGCAATCTATGTTTGAGACAGTCTTTCAACTTTCAGGAGGTATTATATTTGCTTATTTATAGAGTGGAAGAAAATTCTATATTCAGTGTTTTAGGCACTGCCTGCCAGAAGCAATTTGGTTAGCTTAGATTAAACTAATTCTAAACACTTCTGCTTAGAGAGATGTCCAAATACTGGCAGAGTTATTTCTCATTTTCTCTCCCCGCCCTGTCCCCAGTGCCTTTGAAAACACTATCACACAAACCATTTTTGGAATTACAATTTATAATCTCAAACAACAGACAAAACTCCAGCTAGGACTTAGCAAAGGGTCGGCATTTAATAAAAGTCTCAGAACAATAGTCATTTCCGATGTCTTCGTACTGGACGTGTTGGCCCATGCTGGGCATGGTGGCGCATGGCTGAGAATCTCTGCTCCTGGGGAGGTGGAGGCTGGAGCATTGAGCTGCAGTGGGGTTGGAGGTGGGTGTTTGGTCTGCCTCAGGTCACACCACAGAGCAAATAAAACGTCTGGGGCCAGTTTTGTGCTGATCAGCTTGAATTTAGGCCCATAAACTGCCTTTGCATGTCCAACCTGGGCAAGATAGGGATGCCTGCCTAGTCTTTAAAAAAATTTTAGAATGTCTGCACTCCCCAGAGAATCATTCTCCTGAAATTATTCATTTCCTCTTTGAACACTCTTTTTAAATGGTGGAAGGTGACCATTAGTCAAAGAACTCCAGAGATACTTCCCTTAACTTCCCTTCTTTCTCTCAGTCTGATCATTACTTCAATTCAGTCATCAAAGCATGAAAAAAGAAGACACTCTCTTAAGAGGATCAATCTAGGGTCTCTCACCCTTGTACCATCAACCTCCCCCCTAAGTCTTTCAGGGAGAAAGGAGTTTCCTCCTGATTTTTCTACTTAAATTCCTCAAAGAAAGTGATTACCTTTTGATAAGGAGGGAAACCAGATTTAGTTATCTTGGAATTGAAGGTTAAGAAAGACAGGTAAGGATTTCTCATTTATGTAAGACCAAGAGCTTCAGATTAAAATGCTGTTCTTATATTATTCTGAAATATGTAACCAAAAGAGAGAAGGGAGGGCAGGGCTCAGTATGCTCTCGCAATGTATTCTTGAACTGCTTGCATTGCTCCACGACATCCCAGGAGTCCTTGGTCCACAGACTTCAAAATCCTTGTTCTAGGCAATAGGGAGGGAGCCACTGAAGGTTTTTGAGCAGTAAAGTAACACAGGCAGAGTTGTACGTTAGGGAGGTGGCTGCCAGTGTCTTCAGTGTTGGATGAGGGTTGGATTGGAGATAGCTATTTTTTCAGAATGGCTCCAGTGGGTTTGGGATGATCAAAAGGTCTCTCAAAAGTTAAACGACTTGCCCAAGGTCACGGAGTGGTGATGGTGATGAGGGGAATCTCCCTAGTGAACTTGCTGAAAGACCCTACTCCTTCTCTTCGGATAAACTAGGAGTACTAAGGCTTAGGAAACAATGAGGATAAAGGAAATGTCTCCTTTCCCACCTAATTCACATGTATGTAGGGTGTGTTTTACAGCTCACAATGTGATTACAGGTTACAAGTGGTTTTCCATCTAGGCACAGTGATTTCTTAGTTTGGGGTATCTAGGTGGTAAGGCGGGTCAAGAAGACCTGAGTTCAGATCTTGCTTCAGACACTAGCTATGTGACCCTGGGCAGTCACTTAACCTCTCTTATCCTCAGTTTCCCCATCTGTGAAATGGGAATAATGATGTCACCTTTCAAAGGGCTGTTGTGAGGATCGAATGAGATAACAAAGTTTAAAGCACTTATCATTTCCATCTCTCTTCCTGTCGTATCCATCTTTGCCTCCCCAAGGAATGAAGGGTGGAAAGGGCAGGAGATTTTGAGCCGACAGGATGTGGGTTTGGATCCTGGCTCTCTTCCTGATAATCAGAGGAATGTTGGAGCGGATCTTTCCCCTTCTGGACCTCAATTTCCTCATCTGTAAAATGAAAGGCGTCCAGCTAGAGGAGACTTTCTCCTCTTTCAAGCTACTGATTCTCTAATTATCTGTATCTTACAAAAGAGGAAACTGAGTTCCAGAGAAGGGAAAGGTCTGTCCAGGATCACAGAGCTGGGGTTGGCCTCTCTGGTGTCCCTGCTTCTTACTGTTGGAGGGGACTGAGGGGGGAAGGGAGGTTGGGAGGGCCCCTCTAAGCATGCACGTTTTCAAGACTCACCTGCCCTGCCCCTTCTTGGCCTAGGCTGTGGCCCCTGCCGATCCCCATTCTGTGGCAGAGATCAGAAGCTGCATCAGATCAAGGGAATCAAAGCTTCGACAACCCCATTTTTAGCAATCCTGCCCTTCCCTCTGTCCTGGATCCTGACCCTGCTGTGAAAGTGGTGAGTAGATATTTCCACAGTGAATTACAGGGTCACATAATTTCAAAGAACGAGATCAGAGGTCAAGCTCATGATTGCTAAAGGTTGCACAGCTTGGGGGAGACCCAGAAGTTATTGGTGGTCAAATTTGGGAGGAAGTCACATAGCTGGGAGAGTCAAATGTGGGAGTCACTAAGGACCACACAGCTGGGAGGGAGTTAGCCCTGGAAATAACCAGGGGCCCTTCCCAGGTCTGCCTCCCTTCTCCTTGCCCCCGCCCCAGATCAGTGTTTGGGGTGGAATTTTGGAGAGGTGTGTTCTGTCCTTTGGCAGAAAACCATCCTCCTTTCCCCCATTCTTATTTCCCTCCACCAAAAACTTCCAGGGTAAATTTTGGGAGGTGGGGTTCTGCCCCAATTCCTTGGATGGTCTTCCTGGCCACAAGGCTGGGGGCACAGAGGTCGTGGTGTCTGGCCAAGAATTTTGGTTTCTGAACAGCTGGGAAGGAAGTGAGGTTGTCCTCAGGGCCCTGGGAGAGGGGGCGGGTCATGAAGAAGAGACAGACTGTCAGAGCTATGATGGTGCTGAGCTCCTCTACAATCCTCGTCGCCTGGGATCTTTCCACCCCTCCCCCGCCCCTTGTTTTTTCTCTGTCTGGGTGGATGGGTGGTCCTTTCTCTGATTCTATGTCTGGCTCTCCATTTGTGTCCTTGTGTCCCTCAGGTTGCCTTTGTTCTGCTTCTCTGGGCCTTGGTCTGTCCTCCTTCTGTATCCCTATGTCTTTACTCATTCTTTCTGCACTTTCCTCTCCCTCTCCCTCCCTCCCCCTCTCTCTTTCCCTCCCCCTTTCCTCCACCCCCTCTCTCTCTTTGTCTCCCTCTCCCTCCTTCTCCCTCTCCCCCTCTTACTCTCTCTTTCCTCCACACCCCCCCTCTCTCTCCCCTCTCCATCTCTGCCTCTCTCGATCTCTCTTTCCCTTAGGTTTTTGAAGATGCCTCCCCTCCGACGATCCCCACCAAGATTAGTGGCAGCTACTTCACCAACCCCTTGTTTGAAACAGACATCTGAGGCCCTCCCAGCCTTGGCCCTTGGCTCGGTGAGGCCCTGGGAGCCTGGCCTGTGTAGGGAGGAGGGAACTACCTGAGCTGATGTCAGCCCTCTTCTGGCTCTTGCCTTGTCTCCACCATGAAACCCCGCCCAGGGCTCTCCCCTCCCCCCTCCTCCCCCCCCCAACCTGAGTTTCAATGGCTGGATGGAGGGATGAGCAGGTTGGCTCCCATGATGACGGGCAGCTTCTGAACTGCCTTTCATCCATCTTTCCCCAGCATAGGGCACCGTCCATGCACTCTCCTACCAGGGCACACCACAAAGTATGTCTTAAAATGAAAGCCAGACCTCCCAGCTCTCATCTCAGACCAAGCTGTCCAGCCCTCTGTACGTCCATCGTTCCTTGATTTGGCTCCCTCAGCCTGGGCAATGCCCCTGGTTGGCCCTCCCTTCCATGCAGTGGAGGGCTATTCATTCTTTCCCCACAGGAATTACTCCTTTCTCTTTCAACCTCACAGTCCCTCGACTGAATATTGAGAGATCTGAGTTCAAGTCCTAACACTGACTCACTGTGTAACTTTAGGCAAGTCTCTTCCTTTCTCTGGGCCTCTGCAAAATGATCTTTGTTTCCCTGCAGCTCTGATGATGGCTCAGAGTTCCCAGTGTGACCCATCCTTCAAACAGAGGGAGGGGGAGGGATAGGGAAAGGGAAGTCTGCCTTGTAGACAGATGGTGGAGATGGCTAGTTTTGCCGTCACCCAGGGAAGGGCTAGAGAAAGAGCCAGAATGGGCCTTTTTCAATGAAAAATGTCTGACAACATGCTTCAATATTTTCTAAATACTGAGGAAGAGTAGCTAGAGGGCTAAGTCACTTCTCCCTGGTTCTTTTCTACCAAAGGGGTGGTCATAGAAATATCAGAACTTTATTAACTAGAGAAGTCATGATATCCCCAGAGCAGGCTGCTTCTAGCAATTCAAATTGTATATTGGACAAAGCATTCGATTCAGAGTGAAAGACCTTTTTCAGATACTTACTAGCTGTGACCTTGGACAAGTCACTTAACTTGTTTGTCTCAGTTTCCTCATCTGTATTGGGGGGAGATGGTGTTTTTCAGAACTTCTGAGATTCATTCCAGCTATAACTCTATAATCTTGTGATGGGGCAGGTAAGAGGTGCCAGTGGCTAGTGTTGGGCCTGAAGTCAAGAAGACTCATCTTCCCGAGTTCGATTCTGGCCTCAGACACTAACTGTATGACCCTGGGCAAGTCACTTAACCCTGTTTGCCTTAGTTTTCTCAGCTATAAAATGAGCTGGAGAAGGAAATGGCAGAAGGAAATCCATTATCCTTATCAAGAATACCCCAAATGGGAAGACTTTATGACCAACAAGAGTTAGGGAGCATTATAAAATGCAAAATAGATAATCTTGGTTACATTAAATTGAAAAGTTTCTATACAAACAAAGCCAATGTAACCAAGATTAAGAGGAAAGCAGGAAATTGGGAAAGAATTTTTACAACCAGTGTCTCTGATAAAGGCCTCCTTTCTAAAATATACAGGGAATTGAGTCAAATCTATAAGAATACAAGTCATTTCCCAATTGATAAATGGTCAAAGGATATGAACAGGCAATTCTTAGAAATTAAAGATATCTAGAAGAATATGAAAAAATGTTCTAAATCACTATTGATTCAAGAAATGCAAATCAAAACAACTTTGAGGTACCACATCTCACCAGTCAGATTGGCTAAGATGACAAAACAGGAAAATGACAAATGCTGGAGAGGATGTGGAAAAACTGGAACACTAGTGCATTATTGGTGGAGTTGTGAACTGATTCAACCATTCTGGAGAGCAATCTGTAACTATGCCCAAAGGGCTATAAATAATTGCATACCCTTTGACCCAGTAATACCACTTCTGGGGTTGTATCCCAAAGAGATCATAGAAGTGGGAGGAAGACACACATATACAAAAATATTTATTGCAGCTCTCTTTGTGGTGGCAAAAAATTGGAAATTAAGGGGATGCCTATCAACTGGGGAATGGCTAAAATAGCTAAAAGTTGTGGTATATGAATGTAATGGAATACTATTGTGCTATAAGAAATGGGGAGGAGATAGACTGCATATTTATGTGGAGATACTTATACAAACTGATGCTGAGTGAGAAGAGCAGAACCAGGAGAAATCTGTACATGACAGACACAACGTGTGTGATGGCTAACTCTGATAAACTTGACTCTTCTCAGCAATGCAAGGTCATAAGGCAACTCTGAAAGACAGGATGAAAGATGTCTACATTCAGAGAAAGATCTAGAAAGAACAGAGTTTAAATGCAAACTGAAGCAAACTACCTGCTCTCTTTCTTTTCCATGTTTGGTTTTGTTTCCTCTTTCCCATTGTTCATTGCAACGGTTAAAACCCTTCTATACAACCAGACTAACGCCTAATGTAAAAGTATTTGCAGATCCTGTACTTGAGTGCATGCCGCCATGGGGGAGGGGCAAAGGGAGGGGAGAAAATTTGAAACTCGAGGGATTGTGGAACTGAATCTTGTAAACTGAAAGTAAATAAACAAATCAATAAAAACAAAATTTGAAAAAAAGAAATGTTAATAACAGCAATAAGAGAAATTAAAGATGTAAAGAAAATATAATAAAACTACCTCTATTTGCTGATGAAATTATGCTTTACTTGGAAAATCCTAGAGACTCAGCAAAAATATAGACAATTGATAGATTCAGCAAAATCACAAATACAAAATAAACCTTCAAAAAAAATAACCCAAATGGGGTCATGAAGAGTTGGACGAGATTGAACAAATGATCTCTTCCACACCTTAGAACACAGGTAGCCTATGTGAGTGCCCATGGCCATAAAATGCATCTTCTGGGGACCTGACCCTGGGATGGGGGTGGCAGCAGGCAAACCCAAACCCACGTCTCAAATCTTGCTAGCAAGGTAGGCAGTGGCTCACTCAGCCCTTGAGAATGCAGGGTCCCTTCAAGGCTACTGCATCAGAGAAGACAGATTCATCTCTTTTTCCTTTTCTGCCACGGTTACTAGGATGCTAAATCAAGTGAATGGGGGTGTGCGTGGGTGGTGGGGTATGCATAAGGGACACCGTGTGACCTCAGGCAACTCTTTTCCTTCTCTCTAAAATGAAGAGGTTGAATCACATAATCTTTGTTTCCTTCCAGATGGCACACCTTGCAAACAGTAGGAGTGTGGTAAAAATGTCTGTTGAGTTCATGCAGTAGGTTATGTCAAGACAGACCACTATGAACTTTAAAACCTCCCTCTTCTGCTTTATTGACAAGTAAATTGTTCAAAAATGTTCTCACAGTTCAATAATTACAAAGACTCAGACTTACATTAAAAAAGTAAAAACCAGATTCCCCCCCACCCCCCAAAGCAGTAGTGTCCAGCTCCAAAGGAGCCCCTTTATGGAGAATCTGAGGAGAGAGCCAGTACTGTCTGTCAGACACTTAATGTTACAGGACTAAACGTGGACTAGAACACTCAAGTTTCAACTAAAAACAAGTGCACATCATAACAGAGTTTTGGGGGGGAAAAACCATTGATGTCGCATAATTATCCCATTAAAATCAAATCTTCAGTAAGTGACATCCAACTGTCATATTGGGGCAAAAGGCACACTAATGGATCAATGAAAAAATGGACATGCCAGCCGTGGGATTAATTACAAGCTTTTAATGAGATGAGGTCACAAATATGGTCACTAAATTGAGAATATAAGGAAGTGTGAGATTAAATAGCCACACAAAACACCACCACCGCACATGGGCCATCGGAAGTCTTTAGGAGGGTGCCGTGTGTTTTTCTACATGATCAATACTGGTTTAGTAATCATGGGGTCTCCATGCAGATGAAAGATGATGAATGAGAAGCGCTGCTCTCTCATGGGAACACAGATGTTTCATCTGTTTCATATGCAATGTGTGTGAGAGAGTGCTACTCCTCAAAAAAATAAAAGGGAATGAGAAATAAAGGAGAAAGTTTTCACAACAGTATTTCTGATGCCTCAAAAGTCCTGATCAGTGCCATCACTGAGGACGAAATGAAGAGCAGCTGGTGGGGTAAAAAGGGGAAGGGGCAGACGTTACTGGTAACAGTCCTATATACATGACTAAAAAGTTGGTAGAAAGATGTTTCTGCAGCTGAACACATAAAGGCCACAAACTAACCTCAGCTTTCTCTTGACTTCAGGATTCTAGTGATGCTGGAACAATGGACAGTTTCCTATTGTTTTCCTAAAGTTTTAGGAAGAGTTACAGGAGAAAGGGAAAAGTATATTTATCTGAGGAGGTAACAGGTCCTTTGTGTGTATTTCCTATGCAAAGGGCCGTATTTGCCTAAAAGGATCTCCAGCTAATGAGACATTACATCATTCTATAGAAAAATAATATTGTCAGTACTGTTTAGCATCCACACTACCAGTATTTTCCCCTCTCATTCTTTCTTGGCAGAAGAGATTATTTATTGGTTTTCTTTAACGCTTACATGTAACAGATTTATATCACAGCTGTGCAGAAATGAATACATCTTAACTATCGCAACTGCCCAACATTGCAAAAAAAAGTGATTATTACTGTAATAATAATTTGTTTTCATTTCCATTTTCTTATCTACAATCTGGATATTTATTTTCTTGTGCAACACTAGAGACATTCAGGTGACGCGCTTGCTCCATCTGTTTCTGAACGTGCGGTGCAGTGCTGGGAATGGGAAGCTGAAGCACTGGAGTGTTAGGCATCACAGGTGGATTGATCTAGGCCATCTAGTGTAAGCTGATTTCTGTGTGGAGAGTTGGGGCTAGGGGGACCACTTGGATTGGAGCTGTTCGATGGAGTAGAGTGTTTGGTGGAATCAGAATCCGGCTGTTAGAAAAGAGAAGAAATGATAATGAACATTCCCAAAGACAATCTTCCATATTCTTACATATACAATGCCTTTTACCAAAGAATTTTAAACTTTAGATCTCCAATTCTAGGCTAAATGGTGAATTCTGAACTTATCCAGCAAATGGGCATAGGAGTTCAAAGCTGTCACATTATGTAAACAGGACCCCAAAGTTCTGGTCCTGCTGCTCCAGCAGTGGGGAGCTTGAGGTCTCCAGGTCACCTGTGTCCTTGTAGGTCCTTGGGTGAGGCCTTTTGACTGGGTCCAAGTTCTACAGAACAAATCCTTTTATTAAGGGGATTTGTCCTGTGAGGTTCAGATTCAAAGGGCCACCATGTGGCCCTAGGCCACAGGTTCCTCACCCCTAGCTTAGACTGTGTGGAACATGACTGTGGGGACATTATTTCATAGGGGAAAAAATCCTGGAGATCATCTAATCCAAACCCTTCATTTTATGGGTGTGGAAATTGCTTTGGGGAGCTGACGTGAAGTCTAGTTTTATCTTTTCAAAACCAAAGCTTTTTCTTGAGCTTACTCAGTTTTGGGGAGCTCATACCAAGCTGGAGGCATGTTGAGAATTACTGGGGAGTAAGGGAATGAATCACAAGTGAATAAGATGCCTGTGGGCAACTGTATGTAGTAAAGTAGAGTGTACTGGATATGAAGTCAGACCCAGGTCCCTAAGCTGCTGCTAAAGACCTCTGGAGATGACTTAATCTTTCTGGGTCTCTGTTTCCTCCTCTGTAAAATGAAGGATTGGATTAGATGCTACTTAAGGTCCATTCAGCTCAAAATTTATGGCTTTATGATCTCTAACCAGCCCTAAGACCACATAACAATTAGTCACTGGAAAAAAAATGGCTGAATTCACACCCTGCTAGCTGTAATGGGAACGGGACTTTAAAGACCTCCCCTGCTTTGAAAGTAAACTCTTGCCCCCCAATAGGCTGAATGTGGTCACATGAAGCCTGTGGTGGGAGGAGTTTGCCGAAGGGAAGCAGAACCCACAGGAAGCTGGTAGTCAGAGCTAGTGAGACAGTGGGGGGGAGAGACGACCTCAGGCAAGGAGTCAGATAGGCTCATGAGTAGATATTGATCTTGTATTGGTTTGTGGGAAGGCTGAAGGATGCTGTGGCTCTCAGTGTTATGGCTTCTGAATCTCTTTGGTACTATGATGGAATTGGCTTACTGGTTTGGGGATTCGGTTTTCTGGTATCTAAATAAATGCTTCAGTTCTGTCCTCCATCTAGAGTTTGGCATATTTTGCGACTGAATGTCATGTGGTACTTATAGTCACAATCTTTATTGTGATCATGAGAGCTATAAATATTGCATTGGTGCTACACTAGCCATGACAATTCAATGACTGATAGGATGGCGGGGGCAGGGGGAAGTCTCCTTATAGGTTCTTTAAGGGAAAAAAAAATCACTATTTTGTTATTATTTTGTATCAAATTTTTCCCACTGTGAAGGGAAGGCAGGATTCATGGCCAAATTGTCCATCCATCTTTCCCTTCCCCCCTCAATAATCAGAAACTTGTAAAATACTGAGAAATTTACTCCACAAGTATCCGTAACAAGCAACCCAGGCAGAATGAATGAAGTGCTTATTATTCTCATCAGTTTAATAAACTCACTGCTTCCAGGCTCATATCCATTTCTCTTCAAAAGAGACACTGAATCTGAGCAGTAATGGACCCCAACAAATCTAAGGACAAGCCTTTGTATTAACATCAGCTTCTGCTTGGAGACTTGAAGACAAACATTAAACAGAAACATAATCTGTATTAAAACGCATTTGACAACTTTATTTCTGTGTTGTTAAAAATTAATATGCACAGCTTTTACTTTAATCAATAAATAGGAAGAGTGTGATTACGCATACAAAAAGTTACGCTCTCTTTCTGTAATGTCTTGTTGAATCATTTCCTTTTGCCACATGTGTTTTGTTTCTTTTACCTGTTATTGTTCAAATCTGAATGAACATGGCTGAAAATGAAAACAAACTGCTGAGCCTAAGCTCCCTCCCAACACCTCCCTCCCTACTCCTCTGGGAAGGGGGAAGGGGGAGGGGAGTAAACGTCTTCCTTGTGACCCAAGTGTCTTTCTTCTTAAGGAGTGACTCTTAGTATTCATGCAGTATGGAAAAGCTTTGGTTTGACAAGGCAAGTTTTACCTCTTTGTCAAAATCCTGGTCAGGATCAGACATACTTCTGAGAGGTATGGCCACTCCCAGTTCACCTCCACCTATAGGAAAAGGGAAGCTTATAACTCAAGTAAAAATTTAAACATTACATTAAGTCCTGTGTATTTTCCTTGCCCCTTTTCTCCCACAGTGCTCATGGATATAACAGGTAGTGCACAATTAATGTTTATTCATACAATCCACGTTTATTAAGTGCCTTAATAAGTCCAAAAACATGACACCCAACCTCTCAGCTCTGAGCATTTTCTCTGGCTGTTACTCGTGCCTGGAATCATCCATCTCTGCCTCCTGACTTCTTTCAAATCCCAACTAAAATCTCACCTTCTACAGGCAGCCTTTCCCAGACCCCTCTTGATTCTAGTACCTTCCCTCTGTTCATATTTCCTATGTGTCTGGTTCATGGCATAGATTTACTTGCTTGTTGTTTTCTCCATTACACTAAGCTCCTCGAGGGCAGGGACTGTCTTTTGCCCCTCTCTGTATTCCTAGGGCTTAGCGTGATGCCTGGCACACAGCAGGCACTTAATGAATTCTTACTGATTGACTGACTACTGCGCAATGCACTACTGGAGATACAAGGTAACAGATGGCTTCTGCCCTCAAGGAATCAAGTCTAATAGATAATTCCTAAAATTATCTGGATTGCAGTTTGTACCTGAAGAGGGCCACGATACGTAGGTCTTACTTCTTGACTGTGATTGCCGGGAGAGATTGGCTGGGGAAGGGCCAGCCTTTTCTTCTTGTGAGGAAGGCAATACACTCTGTATTTGAAAATGCAACATTAAAACAGATGTACAACCAAATGCCCACACCACTGTCGTTATGGCCTGTTTAATGAAATAAGCATTGTGGGTCAGGGACAACAAATGATACAAAGATCAATCTGGGAAAATGTCAAAGATTGCCTTGGCAAGGCAAACAAATAATTTCTAAGCTCCACAAAAAAATCGGAAGATGACCTTTGCAGCAGAAGAAGCTGAAGTCAACTACAAACTATGTGAATATGTAGTTATCACCACCAGCGGCATCACATCTGGATACTATCTAAATCCTCAGGGTTTTGTGGTCGGTCACCTCCAAGAGAGGTCATGAGGAAAACATTTTGTAAATCGCAAAGCAACACAAAAATGGAAGCTAGTCATTCATAGCCACCCAGTCTACATGTCTCTTGTTCATGTCCTCCCATTAATCTTCCACAAGGGATTCATCCAGAATGATGGAGCCCCTCCTATGCCTCCTGACAGTGGATGGATAGCAATGGGACACACAGGTTAGCTCTTGCTCTCACCAGGTTGATAACTGATGGACACAGCGTATAACTAGTATTTTAATTACAGAAAACGCATGTGGTTTTATTAAAAAAGGGTTGTAAAAGGATACACCACTATCCCCTCCTGTTATTTAGGACCTGATACTTGGCACACATTTTATTTTGCAAGTAAAAGTCAAAAGAGCAGAAAATCTAAGAGTACAGACGTCCTGAACAAATTGGTTAACAACAGCGTAAGACTTTCCGGACTAGCTCCACTTCCTCAACGACAAATCAGCTCTCAATCACTTTCATTCTGGCTTCTAAGCCCATCAACTGACAGAAGCTACTCTCTTAATTGCTGGTTATATCTTTCTCAGCCCTCATGCTTCTTGATCTCCCTTATGGGTTTTGGTTACCTTCCTTCCAAAGAAAGTAAACTCCTTTTAAGGCCAAATGGTTTCATTTTTTAAATCTTTATGTTCCTGGCACCAAGTTATAATTTTTAAGTGGGCTGGATAACCCCCACCCCACCTTCTTCGAGATACTCCTTTCCCTTTGGCTTTTGTAATGCTGCTTTCTCCTTGTTTTTTCTCTACCGTTCTAACCACTTCTCAGGCTCTTTTTCTGGATCCTTAAATTATCTAATATCTACTCATCTATTTATATGCTGTATGCTGCAGGGCAGTAAACTCCTTGAAGGCTAGAATGCTCTAATTTGAGCTCAGTCTCTCTGGTGTCTACATTGTGGAGTGATATATTGGCAGACCAATCTCAGAATCAATGAGGCCAAGAATCAAATGCAGCCTCTGTCCCATTCTGGCTTTGTGACCTGGGCAAATCACTTAGCCTCTCAATCCCTAAACAATTCTCCTAAGAATTTAAGATCTAGAGCAGCTGTTCCTCTGCAATGGCAGAGGAGTTTCCTCACCAGGAGTTCCCTATACCAATGAAATCACAGGTTTGGATGCCCCCCACCATTCCTTACCCTATAAAACCCCCACACCAGTGCCTGGCCAAGCACCATACACACAGAAGGTATTTAGTAAATACTTGGGTTGAATGGTTTTCTTTCTCATTTTTACTGAGACATACACCTATATATTTTAAGGCTTTACATTTTTCACAGTGCTTTTTTCTGAACAATGCTCAGAGTGTGCAGTTTGAGTATTATTCTCTCAGCTCTAAAGCCAAGGGGCTGGGCCCGGGAGGCAGTGGGCCTCACAGCTATTGAGGAGGAGAATACAAACTTGCAGGCAGGTCTCGGCCCATGACCTGCCTCTTCTCATACAGCTCCAAGCCTGAAAAAGAGCATCAGCTCAATTCTTAAATGTAAATGTGTTAATGATTGTGCGTACTCTGGCCAGGGAAATATAAGAGAAGCAGGAAAAAGGAAGCAGAGGGATGCCGTAAGCTGAAAAACAGTGATAATTCTGGAGAAAGATTTTGGCAGAGAAAGTTTATGTGACAGGCGTGCTTAAAGTTTGTCAGAGGTGGTATTGGAACAGACTGCTACAAAGAGGAGGGGGAGGAAATTTAATTCTGTTATCTTCATCATATAAAGATGGAGAAAGGCAAGTATTTGCAGAATGCTTATAAGGCTGCTAGCAGGGTGGACTGGATTATCTTTACAGATGCAGTCTTTCATTTTTTAGCTAGGACCCCTTTTCCTTGAAGGAAAGGCTTCCTCAGAAGCCTCATGTGTAGCTTCCTCCGGCAAAAGCTGGTCAGAAAAGCAGACGCTGCAAGTGCCAAAAGATTATATTTTGTGACGATGTAAGCTCCATTCCCATGCCTCACCCCCTGCTTATTGGGTAAATTTATTTAATTTACCAGAGGGAGATCCATGAGCACTTGCATTCCATCTCCTGGCCCCATATGAGCAACGTGGTTGAAATTGGTTGGGTTTGATATCATCTTTGATCTCAGTTCTGGGTCTCTAAGCATCTCTCTGGGGAAAAACGAAACATTGGGAAATTCATTCATATGCAAAAATACTTTTGGCTGTTACTATTAACCTATCAAGCTCTGAGTGATTAAACTCTTACCGCCTCTGCTGTAATCTCTCTTCCTCAGGAACCTTAAAGACAAATCGCTTTTTACTTCTAGTTCGAAGCATTTGTTTTTTGCTGTTATCAGAAGTTTCTGGAACACTGAGTACAGCTCCTACATGAATAACAAATAACACCCAGTAATTATGGCTGTAGCTTACGTATTTGAAATATCACTTATTCTCAGATACAGCAGCACATCCTAGGTGCACAGCACAACTCTGAAGCACTTGGATTTGCTGAATCTAAGTAAATGAAGCCTGTTTGCTTATGACATGTAGTAATATATACATCTATTGAATGGAAAAATATTCTAAGCTTGTTCTTTCTCTGCCTACCTGAAAACTTATTCTTGAAATATATTAACCGTGGAGGTTCCCAGTTAAGGAGATTAAGTGTTCCTTCCATGTTAAGTGGTCTGATCTGGTTTGGAACAAAAAAGCAATTTTGATTATAATGTATAATTTGTAGAGCTCCTATGTAACAACAAAATGACAAGGAATGGATTCCCTTACCTTCCTCAAGCCAATGGTCTGAACCCATTCCATAGTATGAACATCAAAAACATCAACTCCATATTCACTGTATACTGTGATGTAAGAAGAGCTACAACCTAGTATAAACAGAACAAAAAACAAAATAATTAAGTGAAAAATTTAGATACTGTTAAACAAACTTTATAAAAGTGAATGGTAAAGGGCTGTGTGTGTGAACTGTGAAGCTTTCAAAAGGTATAGGGAGGACAGCTCTACACCCAATTTGAAAAGCGTCATTGCTGTTTTTCAATTTTAAATGACTAAAATGCAAAACCGGCTCCATCTGAAGTAACAGGCTAAAAAACATATTCCAAATTCCTAATCTAGATCTTTCTTTTCAAGTTCAAAAAAGTAGGTGCTGTAAATGTTTAAATGCTCAATTTCTTTGTAACTAAAGAAAAGTAGAACACATTTAAGGAAACATGATATTTTCTTTTTTTCAGAAATATTAATACAAAAGACCCATGGTATTTTGAAGTTACAATATGGAATCTGGATGGGTTCTGAAAAGCATTAATTTTGTTAACAATACAGAAAATTAACTGGCAATACTAAGATGATTTGGGAGGGGCAGTGGTATAATATGTAAGAGAACCAACTATTTTCAATCACTTCAGAAGCAACTACTTTAATTAATAAACATTATCTCCTTTATTCTCTGAAGGCAACCTTACTAGTTGAATGTGAATATATTTGAAAGGAACAAAAAGTGACTTTCAGTAAATACAGATCTTATATTTCAGAGATTTTTCCTCTAGTACAAAAACGTAGAGGAAAAGGAGTAGACAAGGAGTCAGAAATCCAGAATTCTAAGCACTGGCTGGGCCACTAAATAGCTTTGTGACCTTGGGCAAGTCCTTTCCCCTTTCTTGAGTCTCAGTTTCCATCTCTATAAAATACAGGGGAGAAAGACAGACTAGATCTCTAAGCTCTCACAGTTTCTGACATTCTGTGACTCTAAGACACCAAATGCTTACTACTTCACTGTGTAACACTGCAGAAAAGCAACACAGAAGTACAAAGATAATACTGCAAAGTATTTAACCCAGACCTATTCTGCATGTGAGAAAGCTCTCTTTCTCTCTCTCACACACACACACACACAAGCATGCACACATGCACATGCACATACAAAACTATTAGGATCAAGCCTTTTCTAAAAAAGTAGTGGACAAAGCATTAAATTAGAAGTCAGAAATGAGAGTCTTGTCTCTTCTCTGCCACGAGCTAGCTGGAATGGGGGGAGTTCTTTTTTATCTCTTTGACCTCAAGGTTCCTTTACTGTAAAATAGCTAGAATTTTTATAGCACTTTTAGGTTTGAATTGAAAAGTGCTTGACAAATATTATTTCACAATTTCTAAGTCCTCTTCCAATTCTTAAGAACAGCTTGTTACTTTATGGTAATTTCGAAAGGCAATTTCAAATGTCTTTCTAATCATTGATAGCAAAGGTGAGGTGCAGTTTGTTGGTAGACACAATTCGCACTGGTGGCAGCATTACTTTGAAAATGTTTAGTACTGGGGAATGCTGCAAATAGTTGTGAACGTTGTGTACTTTTAAATTTCAGTTTCAGTCATTCTTCTTTATCTTGAATTAAAACTTCACTTCTGTTATATTGCAAAGGGAGATAGGTACCGCTATCTTTTGTAGAATCTGTAATAACTGTAGAACAAAATTCTTCCCACTGAACATTAAAAAAAAAATCAAAATGTAATGTATTTAAATGTATACTCTCTTTAGAAAGACGGCTTAGATCAGCTGCAAAAGTTCAACAGTAACATTATGAGGGCAGCTAGGTAGTACAGTGAATAGAGCACTGGCCCCTGGAGTCAGGAGGACCTGAGTTCAAATCTGGCCTCAGACACCTGACATGCTTACTACGTCTGTGGCCTTAGGCAAGTCACTTAACCTCAATTACCTTACCTTCCCCTCTCCAAAAATAAGTAACATTACTGGTAAGGGAATGACAGAATTTTAAGAGTTAAAAGCCCATGTCTGAAAAGGACTCTTGACTGCAACATACCTGGTAAGTGAGTCTTTTTCTGCATCCTCCAATGAGGGGAATATACACCAAAACTCCTGAAGCTGTCCACTACACTTCTGCATAGTCCTACAATTGTTAGGGTATTTTTCCTTATATCAAACCTAAAATTGCTTCTTTTCAACTTGGCCCCAGAGTGCAGAACATGTCTCATTTTTTTTTTTTGCTATATTAACTACCCTTCCAAATGCTTGAAAGCAGCTGGTGTGCCAGTCTCTAGCCCCACCACACCACCCCTCAACAAAAAAACCCAAACCAAGTAAAACATTTCTCTCATCGAGGTTAAACATCCTTAGTTCCTTCAATAGATCTTCATATGATATGGACTCAAGGCCACTCACCATCCTGGTAACCTTCATCTGAATGCTCTCCAGATGATAAACATCCTTTGTAAATTGTGGTGCAAGGACTACACACGATATTCTAGCTATGGTCTAGTAGAGAAAATGATCAGCTTCTTATTCCTGGAAACTCTGCCTTTAAATGGAGTCCAGGACACCATTAGCTTTCAGGGGGGCCTTCATATGGCATTGCTGGCTCTTATTTACGCACTAAAACCCTCATTTTTTCCCAGACTAACTTGTTGAACCTTTCCTCTCTAATCTGGGTCTGTAGAATTTATTTCTTGTTCCCAAGCTGAAGACTTTACACTTATTCTCTATTAAATTTCATCTTATCAGATTCATCCCAACCTTCTAGATCTCTTTAGTTCCCGACTTTCTCATCTAGTAAGTTGGCTGTGGCCCTCCTAGCTTAGTGACATTTGCCAAGGGTTTTACTGACATTACTGCATAAAATATTAAAGAACACAGGACCAAGCATAGATCCCTGGGGCACTCCATTGAAAATCTTTCAAGCTAACATCAAACCATTTCACCCTGTTCTGAAATTCAACTAGTAGTACTGTCAGCTAGCCTGTATCTCTCCATCTTTCCCACCAGAACAGTACATGGCACTTTAAAATATAGCATTCCCCAATCTCCTTTTTTAGTGTCCTTGTCAAAAAGAGAAATTAGTTTAGAACCAGCATGCAGGACTTGTTGTTAAACACTTTTCATTTCTAGATGTTCACTAACCATCTCTTAAGTAATTAGATTTACCAAGAATCAAAGATAAGTTCGTTGCCTTTTACAGACTCCCTTCTCTTCCCTTTTCTGAAAACTGGGAAATTTGTCTTTCCTTCAAACATGTAATAACTTTCCCATTTTTTACAATGGGAAATCGTAATTTCAAATATTTTCAAATATTACTAGCTTAGCAACTATATTAATTCCTTGAAAGGATAGGATAGGGAACCAAGATGATGGAGCGGTGGGTGAGAGGAAGCACTATAACTAAGCTCTTCTAACCACTTTAAATTAATTTCTCAAATCAAATTCTACAAGCCCAGCCTAAGACCAGAGATCAGAAGGAGAAGTCTGTGACAGTATGGTAGGGTGGAGACTGGAGCACACCAGCTGTAGACCTTGGAAGTAGCTTCAGGAGTTCTTGGCCCTAAGACAGTAAGGGATTGGACAACTGATAAGAAAGAGATTACAAGAAACCCCTGTGCTAGAAATAATCACAGGATTCGGCAATGTCTGGCAACTCCACTGACCACACCTACTTCTAGGTCACAGTTCCAGAGCAAGAAGAGTGGTTTCAGTCACAAAAGATCAGGGGCCTTTCCTGGGTAAGGACCAAAGCACAGATCAGGAAAGCATCTCCCTAGATTACTACCTCAGAAACACTGAAAAAACTTCCAGACTCCCAGAACTAGTTCTGAAAATAGCAGTGCAAAAAAAGCCTTAAGATCAGGACATTGCCCTGCACCCCCAAACTCACTCTGGGAATTTTGTCCAATTTTAACATAAAATTGAAAGTCAAGAAATAGGCTGGAAAAAAATGAGCAAACAAAGAATGTGAGCATAAAAAATTACTATGGTGAGAGGGGAGATCAAGAACCAGAGGATGACAAAGATGTCAGAACAGCTACAAGCAAAGCCTCAAAGAAAAATATGAATTGGACAAAAGCCCAACAATTCCTGGAAGACTTAAAAGATTTTAAAAATCAAATAAGAGTGGTAGAAGAAAAACTGGGAAGCAAAATTAGAGCAACAAAAGAAAATTAGGAGAAGACGATTAACAGCTTGATTAAAAAGAGGCACCAGAAAATAACAACTTTAAAAAAAAAAGAATTGGGCAAATGGTAAAAGAGGCACAAAATCTCCCCAAAGAAAATAATTCCTTAAAAATTAGAATCACTCAAGTGGAATGGTAATCACTCCATGAGACATCAAGAGTCAGTCAAAAGAATAGAAGAAAGTGTAAAATATTTCACTGTAAAAGTAGCTGATCTGGAAAACAGATTGAGGAGAGATAAATTTAGAATTATTGGATTACCTGAAAGCCAAGATCAAAGAAAGAGCTGAGATATCATATTTCAAGAAATTATAAAAGAAAACTGTCCAGATACCCTAAAACCAGAGGGTAAAACAGAATTATAAAGAATTTGCTGACCACCTCCTGAAAAAGATCCCAAAATGAAAACTCCCAGGAATATCATAGCCAAATTCCAGAGCTCCCAGATTAGAGAGAAAATACCTCAAGCAGCCAGAAAGAAATCATTCAAATACCATGGAGCCACAGTCTGGATCACAGAAGATTTAGCAGCTTCCACATTAAAGGAGCAGAGGGCTTGCAATATGATATTCTGGAAGGCAAAGGAGCTAGGATTACAACCAAGAATAACTTACCCAGGAAAACTGAGTATAATCATTCAGGGGGGAAAAGGGACATTTAAAGAAATAGAGGATGTTCAAGCATTCCTGAAGAAAAGATCAGAGATGAAGAGGAAATCTGACCTTCAAATACAAGAGAAGCATAAAAAAATAAACATGAAAGAGAAATCACAAGAGACTCAGTATGGTTAAACTGTTTACATTCCTATATGGGAAGGTGATACATCTAATTCCTAAAAACTTTATCATTATTAGAGCAGTTAGAAGTATTCTACATAGAGAGAGGACACATGAGTGAATCATGGATGAGCAAGAGAAATAACGCTAGGAAATGGGGGAAGGAAGAGAAAGAATGGGAAACTTATCTCACATGAAAGAGACACTCAAGGAAGAACTTTTACAACAGACGGCAAAATGGTAGGGAGGTGGGCAATACTTGAACCTCATTTTCCTCTGAATTGGTTGAAAGAGGAAAGAAAAAAAAATATGTGCATGTAAGTATATGTATATATATACTCTCTCTCTCTCACTGTCTCTGTCTCTCTCTGTCTCTCTCTCTTGTTCAGAAATCTATCTTACCTGACAGGGCAGTAAGAAGGTAACAAGATAAATGATGTAGAGGAGTGTTAAAAGAGAACGAAGCTTAAGGGATGCAGTGATAAGAAGCAAAACAGAATTTTGAGAAGGGATACAGTAAAATTAAAGAAGAATAAGCAGAAGAAAATAGGATGGAGAGAAATGCACAGTTAATAATCATAAGTATGAATAGGATAGCAGGATGGATTAGAAAGCTGAATCTGACAATACACTGTTTATAAGAAACACATCTGAAACAGAGATATACACAGAGTTAAAATAAGGTGCTGGAGCAGAATCTATTATGCTTCATCAGAAATTTTAAAAAAGGCAAGTGTAGCAATCATGATTTCAAGAAAAGTAGAAATAAAAATAAACCTAATGAAAAAAGACAACCAGGAAAACTACATCTTACTAAAAGTACCATAGACAATGAAATAATATCATTACTAAACATATATCCACCAAAATGCATAGCATCCAAATTTTTAAAGGAAAAATTAGTTACAGGAGGAAACGGTAAAACTCTACTAATAGGGGATCTCATTTTTCCCCCTCTCAGAGATAGATAAATCTAACCATAAAATAAACAAGAAATACTTTAAGGAATTGAATAGAATTTTAGAAAAGTTAGAAATGATAAACATTTGGAGAAAACTGAATGGGAAGAGACAGGAGTTTAATTTTTTTCTCAGTTGGAGGTAACACTTTCACAAAAACTGACTACATATTAGGGCATAAAAACTTCACAACTAAATATAGAAAAGGAGAAATATTAAATGAACCCTTTTCAGATCATAATGCAATAAAAACTGCATTCAACAAAGGGCCATGAAAGCACAGATTAAAAATTAACTGAAAACTAAATAATCCTAAAAAACATGAGTAGATCAAAGAACAAATCAGAGAAACAAATCAATAATTTCATCAAAGATGAGACAACAAGACAACATCCCAAAATTTGCGGATGCAGTGAAAGCAGAACTAAGGGGAAAATTTATCTCTCTAAATGCACTTATCAATAAAAGAAAGAACAGATCAAGGAAGTGGGCATATAGCTTAAAAAAAAACCCTAGAAAATGAATAAATTAAAAATCTCCAATTAAATACTAAAATGGAAATTTTGAAAAATTAAAGCAGATTAATAAAATCTAATGTTAAAAAAACCTGAACTAAATTTAAAAAACAACAAGGAAATAAAACTAGGAACTGGTTTTATGAAGGAAAAAACAATAAAACAGATATAACCTCTGGTTAGCTTGATTAAAAAAAGAAAAAACTAAATTACTAGTATGGAAAATGAAAAGGGTAAACACATTACCAATGAAGATGAAATTAAAGTGATTATTAGACAAACCCAATCATATACTAAAAAATCTGACAATCTAAGTGAAATGGTCAAATATTTACAAAAATATGAATTCCCCACATTAATATAAGATGAAAGAGAATATTTAAATAACCCTATCTTAGAAAAAGAAATTGAACAAGCCATCCATGAGCTTCCTAAGAAAAAATTCCCAGGCCCAGATGAATTTAGAGGTGAATTCTATCAAATTTTTAAGAATCTATTAATCCCAGTATGATATAAAGTATATGAAAAAATAGGTAAAGAAGTCCTACCAAATTCCTTTTATGACACAAATATGGTTTTGATGCCTAAACTAAGGATACCAAAAACAGAGAAAGAAAACTGTTGATCAATTTTCCTAATGAATATTGATGTAAAAATTTTAAATAAAATACTAACAGGTTATTACAGCAATATATCACAAAGGCATACCACATGACTAGGTGGGATTTATACCAGGAATGCAAGGTTAGTTCAAATATTAGGAAAACTATATGCATAACTGATCATGCTAATAATAAAACCAACAAAAATAATTTTGTTGTTATTATCAACAGAGGCAGAAAAAGCTTGTGGCTAAATACAACACCCATTCCTACTAAAAACAGTAGAAAGCATAGGAACCAATGGAGTCTCATATATCTAAAATCAAGAGCAAGCATTATCTGTAATAGGAATAAACTAAAAGCCTTCCCAGTTAGATCAGGGGTGAAACAAGGATGTCCATTTTTACCACTATTATTTAATAATTTATTGGAAATACTAGATATAGCATTAATAGAAGAAAAGAAATTGAAGGAATTAAAAACAGACAACAAGGAAACAAAACAAATCACTCTTTGCAGATGATATGATGGTATACTTAAGAGAATCCTAGAAAATCAACTAAAAAATAGATTAACAACTTTAGCAAAGCTACAGAATATAAAACAAACCCACAAAAATAACCAGCATTTGCATATATTACCAATAAGGTCCATTAGGAAAAGAAAGAAAAATTCCATTTAAAAATAACTGCAGAAAATATAAAATATCTAGGAGCCAAGACAAACCCAGAAACTATATGAACATAATTACAAAACAAAAAACAACAAAGATAGATCTAAATGACTGGAGAAATATTAATTGTTCATCGATGGGCTGAGCCAATAGAACAAAAATGACCATTCTATTTAAATTTATTTACTTATTCAGTGTCATACCAAACTGCCAAAAAATTATTTTGTTAGAGATAAAAAAAATTTTTATAAATCATCTGGAAAAATAATAGGCCAAGTATATCAAGGAAATCAATGAAAAGAAAATATGAAGGAAAACAGACTAGCAGTACCAGATTTCACACAAAATTACAAAGTGGTAATCATAAAAACAATCTAGTACTGGCTAAGAAGCAGAGTGGTGGATCAGTGGAATACATTAGATACATAATACACAGTAGTAAATGATCATAGTAATCTAGTGTTTGATAAAAATCAAAGGTCCAAGATTTGGGGGCAAAAATTAACTGCTGGACAAAACTTGCTAGGAAAACTGGAAGGCAGTTTGGTAGAAACTAGGCATAGAACAACATACCCAAATTAGGTCAAAATGGGAAAAACGATTTAGACAGAAAGGGTGAGATTGTAAGTAAATTAGGAGAGCACGGAAAATGTACTTGTCAGATTTATAGCTAAGGGAGGAGTTTCTGACCAAATAAGAGACAGAATCCTAAGAAGTAAAACTGGTAATTTTGATTGTATGAAATTAAAAAGGTTTCATATAAACAAAACAAATGCAGCCAAAATTAGAAAGAAAGCAGGAAACTAGGGGAAAAATTTTACAGAAATTTCTCTGAAAAAGGCCTCATTTCCCAGATATATATGGAACCAAACCAAATTTATATATGAGTCATTGAGTCATTTCCCAATTGATAAATAATCAAAGGACATAAATAGGCAGTTTTCAGAAGAAAAAAATCAAAACTGAATATCAGTCACATGGAAAAATGCTCTATGTCACTACTGATTAGAGAAATGAAAATGAAAACAGCTCTGAGATACCACCCCACACCTGTCAAATTGGCTTATGTGATAAAAAACGAAAATGATAAATGTTGGAGGAGAGGTGAAAAAAGGACACTCATGAACTGCTGGTGGAACTGTGAGTCGGTCCAACCATTCTGGAGAACAATTCAGAACTATGCTAAAAGGGCTATAAAACTGTGCCACACTTTGACTCAGCAATACTACTACTAGGTCTATATCTCAAAGAGATCAAAGAAAAAGGAAAAGAAGATCACACTCACACACACACACACACACACACACACACACATTTGTAACAGATCCTTTTGTGGTGGCAAAAATTGGAAATTGAGGGGGGATGCTCTTCAGTCCATCAACAGGAGAATGGCTGAACAAGTTGTGGTATATGATTGTGATGGCACCCTATTGTGCTATAAGAAATGATGAGCAGGATGCTTTCAGAAAAACCTGGGAAGACCTGATGCAAAGTGAAGTGAGAAGAACCAGAAATACTGGATACAGTTACAGCAATATTATACAATGATCAACTGTGAATGACTTAACTATTCTCAGCAATACAATGTTTTGAAGGCCTTATGATGAAAAAACACTTCCACCTCCAGAGAAAGAACAGTTGGCAGCTAAATGTAGATTGAAACATACTTTTTTACTTTCTTTATTTTAATTGCTTTTTTAAAAAAATAGGTTTTATATGACTTTACATTTATAGAGGATATACTGCTTTCCTTCTCAGCGGGTGGTGGGACAGGAGAGTAGGAGAGAATTTGGATCTCAGATTCTAAAAAAAAGTAATATTAACAATAAATAAAAAGAAGGGGAAAAAATTAAGGATTGGATAGAAACTCCTGAAAATAAGGAAAGCCTATGGGCCAGCACTTAGGACTCTCCTACGCAAACTATTTTCCTAGTCGAGCCTGGCTCCCCACTGCCAGAAGTATATCTTCCATAGAAGTGACTTGTGCCCAAGGTTCCTATTTCTAGTGACAGAAGTTTGTCTTAGTGCTTTTCTGAGGTCTAGTGACAGAAGTTCACAAACTTATTTGGCCTACTGCCACCTTTAAAAAAAATTACTCAGAATCCCCCTGGGGTTAGGTTAAGGTTAAGCCTTATTTTTATCTAATGCCCTACAACTGCACCTGAGGCTACTAGGTAGGGTCCACTTTGGGAATGTATGGCTTAAGAGTAATAATAATAGCTGCATTTCTATGGTATCCTTCTGTTCATTAGGTGGTTTAAATATTTTACTTGGTCCCCCTAAAAATCCTGTGACACACACGGTACAAGTATGACTGTTTTCACTTTACACATAAGCAGCAGACAGAAAGGATCAAGTGACTTACTCAGAATCACTTAGGTCATAAATGAAATCAACGTTACAAATTCCTTTCACTGTTACTAGATTGTGATGTCCATGTTTTCCTTTATTCCTCCAGTGTTTATTTAAATGGATCTAGAATCTCTATGTTGCACTGTAATCGAAAGTTAGAAAGGTTTACAAAAAGCTAGAAAAAGACTGGTGGGGGGTAGACCATTTGGGCCATTAGGACCCGTCCTAAGCCTTTGATTCTTAGAAAACACAGTAGTAAACTTCTCAAGTACCGAATTTTGCTAGGTGTGCCATTTAAAGCTCTCCAAAATCCAATGATTCACTCATTTTTTAATCCTTCTCCTACACACATAACATTCTAAAGAAACTATCCTCAGATGTTTGCTCACCTTATATATGATTTCCCATGTCCTTCTAAAGATGAAATGCATGTTACCCCCTCCTTACGTCTAACTCTAAGAATACTTTGCCTCATTCAAGGCTAAAGTCAAGTATCTTTTCTTATATGGAGCCTTTCCAGATCCCCTCAGATATTAGTTCTTCCTTTTTTCTAAAATTATTTCACATGCACTTTTTTGTATCAATGTTACAAAAAGAAAGAAGTATGGAACAGTGGATAGAAAACTGACCTGAGAGTTAAGAAGACCTAGCTTCAAACCCTATCTCTGATAGGTAGTATATACTAGCTATGTGACTCTGGGCAAGTCACTTAACCTCTAAAATAGCCCCAAGAGGCGGGGGCGGAGCCAAGATGGCAGCATAGGAGCAGCAAGGTACTGCAGCTCCCACATAGCCACCTCAAAATACCCGTAAAATATGACTAAACAAATTCTAGAGCTCTAAAACGCACACAAATATACCTTCCACCGAAGGCAGCTAGGCTAGGAGGGACCATCTTAGTGCTGGGAGCTGAAACCAGCCCAGCCTGAAACGGTGGCTTGGCCCTGAGGGTGGCCTGACGAGCGGAGCCGCAGCTGGAGCATCAGGAGAGTGGATCTGTGGCAGCAGTGGCAGTTTCCAGAACTATCAAGCCATAAGAAAAAAGGACTAAGTGAAAGGTCGGTGGAACTTGGCTAAAATTGAGAGAGATAAGCAGGTCAGCCAAACTGCCTCCAGGGCAAGGAAGTGGCAGAAGTGGTGGCCCTGCAGCCGCCTCCACCTTGCTGCTTCCAGAGCTCCCAGCCTGCAGACTGCAGGAGGGCCAAGCCATTGTTCAGAGGCCAAGTGCTCTTGCGCTGAGTGGCCTGGATCCAAATCGTGGTCTTGGGTGGTAGTCCTGGAGTGCATTTTCAGTGAGCCAGAGCTGGTGGGGGCTGCAGCAGCCTCCTAAAAGCACTGGCAGCTGGGAAAATCCCAGTGATTTGGGACAGAGCTTTCCCCTCTGGAAGCAGAGTTCCACAGAGCAAAAAAATCAGTGACTGGCCAACCATGAGCAAGCATAGGAAGCAAAGTAAGAACAGCAACCAAACTCTAGATTCCTTCTTTGGGGAAAAGAAGGATCAAAGCAGGGAATGGGAGGAAGACAACACAGTCAGAACTCCTGCACCAAAAGCTTCCAAGAAACATGAAGATTGCCTAAAAGCTAGAGATCAGCTGAAGAAGGATTTTGAAAACCAAATGAAAGAAGTGGAGGAAAAATTGGGAAGA
>CM053581.1:336076134-336125930 GCA_028627135.1 Pseudochirops cupreus | reverse complement strand
CATATAATAATATACCTATTTTTCTGAATCTCTATCAACATGGAACTTTTCCATTATGTACTATCTTGAACAATTTGATGAGTATGAGGTAATACCTCAGTTGTTTTCATTTACATTTCTGATCATATGTATTCAAATTATTGTTGACAATTTTTTTTAAGAACAATTTGTTCATATCTTTTGGCTATACATCTATTAAAGAAAGACTGTTAGCCTTAATAGAGTTGTGTCAATTTCCTATATATAGGTTTTGAATGTCAGAATTTTATCAGAACTGTTAGGTGTTAACTGTTTTCCCTTTCTCTCACTCTAGGTGCATTTATATTATTTGTGGAAAGCCTTAATGGTCATATAAATAACAATATACTTTGGCTTTGATGATATTCTCTATACTGTTGTTAGTTATACATTCATTCTCTTTCTACAGTTTTAAGAAATATAACCTTTCATTTTCCTCTAATTTTGGATGGCATAACTTTAAAAAGTATTTAACTCACTTAGCCATATGGAATTTATTGTGGTATTTGGTGAAAGGTACTAGTCTAAAGCTATTTTCTGTTGAACTGCTATTTAGTAGAAACTGCCAGTAGTTTCTACCAACACAGAGTTCTTCCCTAGTACTTTGGGTTACTGGGTTTATGGAAGACTACAAGGCTGTACGGATTTCTTGCTAAGTGCTTATATATCCTTATATAAATCTATCCCACTGATTAATTCAGTACCAGATAGTTTTGATGAGTAAAAAGCAAACTCATCCTTCTATTTCCCTAGATACTCTTGACCTTTTGTTCTACCATATTACTTTACCTAATTCTAATAAGTATCCCCTTGGTAATCTGATTGGTATAGCATTGAATCCTTAGCTTTATTTGGGTTGAACTGCCATACTGGTCATAGTTTAACTTCTTCACTTATGTAAGGCATCATTTATTTTTGTAAAAACTAATTTACAGTTGTGTTTATGTAAGTCCTGTGTATCATGTCTTTGTAGGTTACTTCCCAGGTAATTAGTATAACATTTTTTGTCACTCTGATAAAGTAATTTTTCTTTACATTTTTTTTCATGGAGCAGTTTCTACAAAAATTGTAGGAAAGTTATAGATAAAGAATTATCTCCTTTTAATGTTTATACCTTTAATTTTTTTGGTATTATTGCTATAGCCAGAAATGTTTAGTACTATATTTAAAAATGATAATGGTGACAATGGACATTGTTGTTTCATTCTTATTCTCATCAGGAAAGTTATCCATATTTCCCCATCACAAAAAATAATTCTTGGTTTTAGACAAATGCTTTTGATTAAGGAACAGTTCTTTTTCACTCCTTGATAGTATTTTTAAAAATCCGTATGCAGCATTCCACACTCATAGTTCTTCACCTTTCTAAGGAGGCATCTTATCATATCTCTTCTGTGAGTCCACACTTGTCCAGCATAATTTCAAAACATCCATTTTCAATTCTTTGTTGTTATTATTTCCATATACACTGTTATAGCCATGGTATGTTTTTCTGGTTCTTGTGTATTTCACTTCATTCTGTGTTTCTCCAAATTCTTTATATTTAGCATTTCTTACAGCACACCAACATTCCATTACGTTAATGAACCAAAACTTGTTCAGCTACTCACCAATTCCAGTTCGTTGAGACTACAAAAAGTGCTGCTGTAAATATTTTGGTATATATGGCACCCTTTTTGAGTCAATGACGTCATATCCCTAGTGGCAGAATCTTGGGGTCAGAAATTTCGAAATGTCTCCTAGAATGGTTCAACAAACTGAAGCTCCACCAACACATCCCTTCAACATTATTTCTGTCCTTTATCATCTTTTCTAATTTGTAGGAAATAAAGGGAAACCTCAGGGTTGTTATGATCTGCATCTTTCTTATTGGCAGTGACTTAAGAGCACTTTTTCACATGATGAAGAGTTTGCAATCCTGCTGAGGGCTGTTCGTTCATTTGAGATTTTGGGGAATGGCCTTTGCTTTTGCATATTTCTCTTTGTGTCTATATATGTTGTATAGTAGACCCTTACGAGAGACACTGATATGAAGGTCTTTTCCCAGTTGACTGCCTCCCTTCTTATTGTTCTTGCATTAATTTTGTTAATGCAAAAGCTCTTAAATTTCATCTAATTAGAATTATAAATCTTATCTTTGTAATTACTAATATCCTTTGCTTGAGTAAGAATTCGTCTGCTACATACCAAACTACCAGGGAAGTACTTCAGAGAGTTAGAAAAAACAAGAAAATTCATCTGAAGGAATAAAAATTCAAAAATCTCAATGAAAAAGTTAGGGGATGTGGCTATACCAGATCTTTCACTATGCTATAAGGTAGTAATTATCACAACTATTTGGAACTGGCTAGAAAAACGGAAAGTTAAAATAGATCAGGCTGATTAAAAAGAAGCAAAGAAGCACTGTAACAAAGTGTTCAAAAAACCCAGCTACACCAAAGACTGGAATAAAGGCTCACTACTTGACAAAAAAACGCAGGTGAAACTGGAAGATTTGGGAGAAATCAGGTTTGGCCAAGATCTAAATGATTTTGTACATAATAGAACCTTTTCTTTTTTTTCTGCTTTGAATCAATGGATCAAAGGGCAGGCACAGTTCAGTGACTTTTTGGAAACAGTTCTCACAATGTTTTTTGGAAACACTGGACCAATTCATAGATCTATCAAGGGTGCAGTCTTGTAAGATTCTGATACTGAAGCTTGGGAACTTAAGCGTTCATATTTCTAAGTCAGTTAATGCTTGTTTGACATCTCATGTATTCTATTTATTTGTAGTGTGGCCTGTTTCTGATACGTCTGGGAATTTGCAGTAGAGGGCTTCTATAATTTCTTTAAATACCGTATTCAGACTATTTCTTTATATCTGTCTTGGAGACCAATACTCCATGGTATTTATTCATTTTATTAAAGCTTCTTTGGCTTGGTTTCCTGTGAGGGTTTTTTTTTCCTTTCCCCACTTCTGGGGTTCTTTTAGCACCTTTATCTCTGTTGTAAGATAGTCTGGGGGAACTGAGCTTAATCAAATTTAGCCATTTTTTGAGAACATCTGAGAATCTATAAACTTTTAAAAAATGGACGAGATGATTTCTAGAGTGCCTATGCTTAAGAATAACATATTTGTTTTATACTTCCTTGGTTTTCCCTTATTATGGTGAAAGGATAGATTGCTATTAGGAGGTCTTCTAATTGGCTCAGAATGAGTTTAAGCTGAAAAGAATGATCAATGAACTTCAACCGGGTGAGCCTAGTGGGGGCAGATCCTGGAACAAAAGGGCATATTCATGCAGTTTCCAACCACTTGCCCAAAGGATGCAAATCTACTATCAAGTGAGCTTGTAAATCCCATTTCCAATAACTCCATATTTAAAAAATTTCATCAGTAGAGCGTATGTTCTGAATAAAGACATTAGCCACCAGTAGGCCAGATTAAAACATAGTTTAATCTCTAGAGTTGGGTCACCACCCAAGGTCACTCTAGGCAAGAGAATATCCTCCTTGGCTTACCCACCAATAGGCTAACAAACAATCTGGGGCTAACCAATTATCAACTTAACAGGCTGTTAGGAATAAAAGATGTAAATTCATGCTATCTAACCATACTAATACATACTAATAAATTATCAGCCCTGAAAAAAAAATTCTATATGCTTTCTAGCCCTGTGGCTACAGATAATTCTGTCATGCCTGTTTAATTGTGCGCCCTCCCCCTCCCTCCCCCCGCAAAGTATACAACAAGAAAAGACAGTTTATTCTGAGAAAGGCTCCAGGAGATTATGGTACTGAATATGACAGTACCATAGAACAAGCAACTGCATAATTCTGATAGGTGAGGTTTTTGTCTTGGCTTGCTGAGAACCAGGCCTCCATGCCACTTCCCACTCCTTTCCAGAACCTTTTTTCATGGGCTGTCTCTCCCCATTAGAATGGAAGCTCTTTGAGGGTCGGACGTGGCTAGCTTGCTTATGTTTGTATCATATTTGAAGCACAGTGCTTAGCACAAAGTGCTTAAAAGCTCTTCTGTCTACGGAGGCCATTTCTAAATCTCGTGTGTGTGTGTGTGTGTGTGTGTGTGTGTGTGTGTGTGTGTGTGTGTGTAGTTTTCATGTTGGCACATTTTGGGGGGCACATTTCAAGCTGGGGTTAAACATCCTCAGTCCTTGGCTAGTGGGATAACCAGGCGGACTTGATATAACACACAAGATTACTCACACGGAGTTAGGATGAACTTCACTTTTTCCTCTTCTGATTTCATTTGTAATTCCTTTTAGGTCATCAGCTGAATGACAGTGTATTTTACACCGAAGTGTCTAGACTGGAGATACATTACTATTATACCCAAATCCAGATCACAGGAACTTACCATCACGAGTTAACTCTATTACATACAGTCCTTCTTCTAAACCAATGGCTATCCTATCCCGATCTGTATAAAAAAGAAGAGTTAAGAGACAAATAGTTAACACTAGTAGTTTATTACAAAAAGTCCTATATTCTAGCAACACTTACGATCAAATTCCTTATAGAATATAAAATCTTAAGACCTAAAGGGGACCTTAAAAATCATCTAATCATATCAGTAAATCACCTACTGTATCACAGACCAATGGTCATCTAGAATTTGATCAAACATGTCCATTGACAAGACACCCACTATCTAATAATTCAACCTGTTTCATATTTGGGACAGTGTAGAGAGCTTTTCATAAATTTTTTCTTATACTGAACTGCAATTTGTCTACCTGTAACTTTCGCCCATTTCTCCCAGTTCTACATATCTGAAGACAACTAAGTTGACTCTCATCCCATAGAAATGCTTCCTTTCTAGTCTACATATCCCCAATTCAGTCAACCATGTCTCACATGACAGTTCAATTATATCCTCACCATGGTTTGTCATTTCCTAAGCATACTGTCAATGTCCCCATCAAAATAAAATACTCATAAATGAACATAAAGCGCCAGATGTGGGCTCACCAGGGATAGAGGACAGTGGGTTATCATTCTCCTTGCAGATAAATACTGCTTTAGATATTTTGGCACCCTTATTGTTTTCTCATGCTGTGCCTACAGTTCACTAAAACATCCAAGTCATATAACCTGCTATATAACTACAATGCAATTCATTAAGTTTGAACTTGTTAGGATTGGTCCATGATGTTAAAACTGCTCAAATCTTTTTGGAATAGTCTGTCATAAATTGTGTTAAGTATCTTCTCTCATATTACTTATGAACTTGATGCCACTTCAGATTGATAACAAAGGCACTGATAAAAATTTTGAAGAGAACTGCAACATCAGAAGCCTCTTTCCAGGGTAACATCCATTCAATAATCAACACCATTTAGTTAATTATAATAAAAGCCACATTTTTCTACTTTGGTCCACAATGATATTTTTGGAAACAAACTGCCTAGCTGAAATCTCCAACTACTATGTCTACAATTTGAGTCCTGTTAAGCTTGGGAGAATCATTTTCCTCATTGTGGAAAAGGGGCCTACCTTCCTCACCACCACCACCAACTGCAAGCCAACTACCATCAATAGGCAGATAAGCTCAAGAGCTATGGGAATGGCAGAACCTCTCAGATCACAGGTTCTATTTTCAGTCCAGCTCTAAGAGCCACCATCTGGGAAATAACTCCTGTGCAGAAAGGGTCACCATCCCCACCAACTTGGTGATCAAGGTGTCAGGTAAGTCAGGCAAGTCAAACCACTACTACCACCATTACTACCACCCCCAATGGAGAAGGAGATTATTCTTCCCTCTCTTCTCCACATCACAGCCTAGTGGAGACAACCCAGGGCCCTGAATCTATAAATCTGGGTAACAGCAATGCTTCCAGAACACTGCTGGTAGCTACCATCCTAGAAAGCAAGCCTTGTGGAGATGTGGCATGATAAATACCTCTGTAGGTGCTACATTCACAGCTAATGAAGACCCAGAAAAGAAAATTTCTTGCCACTGAAGTCCTAGGCACTGTCAAAGGATTCTCCATCAGAAACTGACATGATTTTATCAGTAAAAATGACATTAAAGAAGAACTGCCATCTGTTTTGCTTCTGTACCCTAAGGACCATGGGACGTTTCTATTTAACTTACAGTTGAAACCTTCCATATGTGTTGTTTCCCCTATTAGAATGTGAACTCCTAAAGAGCAGGAATTGGATCTGTATCCAAATAGCACCTAGCATAGTAAAATCCCTTACTATATGTTTTTGTCATTTATTCATTCACTCACCTCTCTGGGATTCTTTCCTTGTGTGTAAAATGTGAGAGCTGAACTCTATTATAATAATGACATTTACACAGCACTTTAGATATATGTTTTCTTGTTTAAGCCTCACAACATTCCTGTAAAGTAGTTATGAGGCAGAATGGTGCAAGTGGAAAAGCAATGGATTTATAAGAAGAGGCTCTGGGTAAAAATCCTAGGTCTGTAAGTTACTGTATGACCCTGAGAAAATAATGCCCTCTCTGGGCTTCAGTTTCTTCATCTGGAAAATGTAACGATGAGACAAGATGTCATCTAAGATCTCTTCAAATCCTGATCTATGTGGGTAAATACAGATAGAGACTACTAATCCCATTTTACAAATGAGGAAAATGACATCCAGCGAGGTTACATGACTTGTTCCTGGTCCCACAGCTAGTAAGTGTCAGAGGCAGGATTTGAAAACAGGGACTCCATATCCTATACATAACGTCATGCTATTCTTTCCAGAAATCCCATAATGCATACATCAATACTAATTTGGCACTCAAATATTTATCAATCTAGAAAAGATATGAGAATGGCATTTAAATCAGTCTAGCAAACATGTCAGAAGGTTGAGCAATGAAATTTTAACCTTAAATGATTTCAACTTGTAAGCATGCAGTTTTTGTATTTATGGAAGAAATACCTTAAGTCTATGAGCACTGTTTAGAACATGCACTTTTCTAACAACATGGAGAAGGCACTTCTTTAGACTGAAGCTTCCAAGGTACGTACCTACTATTGCCGCTGTTAACATGGTTTTAATAAGAGGCAGTGTGCTGTCATAGGCTTCCTGTGGAACATGTACAACTTGATTTTTAAGTCTGTTTTTGTGCAGAATAGACTGCAGTCCTTCTAGGATTCCAACCCATTTCCTCTTCTCATTTTCATTCTCTGTTAGAATTAGCAGTGAACTGGTCTTAGCAGGTGTGCCTAAGAGAGAAGCTGTCACCTTAATAATATAAAATAAACAAAACACAAACATAAGACAAACAAAATAGACAAAGTACACATAGCTATACCCCAATAATACAAAGCAATTGAACTATTTAGAGAAATCAATGCAGTACATATATTTAGAAGCAGAAAATTGAGTTCTTTTCAAGGGTGCTTTCTGATAAATGCTACAGTCTAATTTTGGGGTTAAAATTTTTTTTCAATTCAGTTTTCTCTCCTCTAATGGCGAAGCAGCTTTAGGTCACAGGCTGAACTTTGAAAGCTTCTCATTCCACAAGCTTTCTTGCTCAGTTCTTCTATTAAATACTAAAAGGGAAACAGTAATAAAAAGGGTTGTATGTGGTCCTGTTAGTTTATGACACGTAAATTTCTAGTTAGTTTAGCTCTTGCCAAAACCATAGCTTCCTAAAAGTATATTTAGGAAATGTTTACTTGGGTTATTAATTAAAGTAGTAATTAAAGCAGTGTCTGGGGGGAATAATTTCTCAAATAGAACCATTTAATTTTAACACAAATTACATTAGAAATGCTATGAGATTTTCCCTAAGTCCTCATTAATGAAGCCTGAAAAACTATTTGATGTAACTTTTTAGTCATGTATGACTGCAATTCTCCCTCTATTGTATACACTAGGAGATCTCTGAATAGAGAAATAATATTTTGTCCAAATATTGCTGAAAGGAGTGTTAGTTTCCTGTTCAAAACAGCATTTCACTGTGATGTTTCTCAGTGTTATATTAAAAAAAAAAGGCATGCCATTAAAGAAAAGGCTAAATGTGGAATGCATGACTTCATCATTTACTATTTCTGCTCTAACTTAAAGATTATTGTAAACAACAGCAACAAAAAGAAACTGATGCCACATATTGTCACATGACATGCCCCCTTACAAATAATATCACAGTTTTTCTTTTAGAGTTAAATACACTGCATATGTTTTAAATGTTTTAATATGTTTTTAAAAAGTAGTATGGGGGGGGGGGGGTAGGTGGCACAGTGAAGAGACTACCAACCCTGGAGTCAGAAGGACCTGAGTTCACATCTGGCCTCAGACACTTAACACAAAACTAGCTGTGAGATCCTGGGCAAGTCACCTAACCCCAATTGCCCTACCCCCCCCCAAAAGTAGTATAGCAGAGATGTAGACAAAGGAGAAAAGAAGTTTTGGGTACACAAAGAGAAGGAGCAGAACCAATAAAGGAGAGAAAAAGAAGAGCGATGTTTCAGATGAAAGGAGATAGAGAGAAGGGCTCACACCAAAAGTGGCACTCCTATGTGAAGAGAGAATGATGATGCTGCCAGGTGGCAAGGATGCTGGAAAATGGGATGGACACACTGAAGGAATGTGGAATGAGACAGGAACATTTAAAGGTTAGATTACTTTTATCCCTATTAAACAATAAAAGGCTTAAATAGCCAAAACATAAATGAAACAAGTTATCAAATTTCTAAATCTGAAATTTCAGATATATGTTAAAACATCTTTTGGCTACAATTCTGGAAAATCTTAAAAATTTATATTTAACTCTAAATTATGATCATTTTAATATAAGCGGTTTAACATTTTTAAAACTATGAAAGCACAACCTTTAAAAGGCTCTCTTAAATACAGAAGAAATAAGAAAAACCATACCCTAAATATACAAGGAATATCTCGGCGGGTAGCATGTATAACATCTGATGCTAAGACACAGCTCACAGAAAACTCTTCATCTCTGGGAAAAAACAAAACAGGACAATAAAACTTGGTAGGGAAAATGGAGGGAAACAGTATTCTAGTATACTTTTATATTCCTTTACATTTCTAGCTGTAAACGATTTGTTCTTTTTATGAATATGTTTTCTAAAAACCAAAATGTATCTTTTATTTCCTTCCCTTTTTTCTTTTTTTTTTGACTTATGATTTCACTGTATAACAGAGTTTTTGGTAAGGAAACTCCCTATACCAATGCAGACCAGCAAATATAATCCAATTTATAGTATTAGAGTCAAATTTTTTGGTTTCGGGACCCCTTAACTCTTCAAAATTTCTGAGGATCCCACCACCAAGAGTTTTTCTTTATGTGAGTTATATCTATTAATATTTACTATATTTGAAAGTAAACATCTTAGTAATAAGAAAATATTTTTGATCTTGCAGACGCTCTCAAAGTGTCTCAAGATCCCTGGACCATGCTTTGAAAACTACTGTATTAGAAAGTTGCCTGGATCACTGAGAGGTTAAGGAGCAGGGTCACATAGCCTATTAGAGGGAGGACTTTATTGAACTTAGGTTGTTCTAACTCCAAGGCAAACTTTTCATACACTAAAATTCCGCAAGGTTCCTCTCTGTCCTGGAAGAGGCAAAACAGGTAAAAGGGAGTGAACAAGATGAAAAAAAAATCACCAGTTTCTCTCTTAAGGAGAAATGAAATGGTTTTGTATTAGCTACATATGAAAGGTCAGAGAGGAACTTGAAACTGGGGAGAAGAAGGGGAGAATCACTTTTAGGCGGAGAAGAAAGGAAACTGACCTTTGGAAGGAAAAGGAAAAGGAAACTGATCACAACGAAAAGACCTTGTGGAAGAAATGACAACTGAGCTGGGCCATCAAGGCTGGGGAGGGTTTCAACAGGTGGTAGGTGATGTGTAGGGGAACTTGTTATAGTATGCTTTATACTATTTCATAACTATAATGCTTAAAACATTATTTAGACTATGCTTGGCTGAAATCAGGCCACCATTTCAAACGAGTGGCCATAGGACCAATTTCCATTTAATTATGGAATAAACTGCATCTAAAAGAGCTATACAGTAAATACTAAATACTGCTTTGAAAACAGGTAAATTCTTTTCTATTTATGACAAATTGATTTTAAGGAAAAGGCACATGTCTGAATTTTTATATGACAAAGTATTTTCACACATAAAGTATGATTAAAATGCTACTATTGGTGAGCAGGGACAAACATTTTACATCTGGTTCACTGGGTTACACAATGCTCAACATATGCAAATTCAAATTTACATTAAATGCTTACAAAGGCACATATTAAAATTTCCTAATAAATTTACATAGGGGAAAACGTTTACCATAATGTGGGAGGCATTTTATCCATTGCATGGAAAGATCTAGAAAAACTGAATAAAAGTTAGCCAGAAAGGTTTAAATGCCAAGCTTATAATGCAATGACACTATAAGCTCCTTAAGATCAGGAGCTGAATTCCTTTCTGAATGCCAAGCACACCATTGCTTAATGTTTGTTAAACTGAACAAGGTAGATACTAAGTTTGCTCTCTGTGCTTAACTCCAGGAAAACTGAAAAATACTAGGCCAGAGCAGGACAATGGATATTTTTGGGTCAGATTCTACATTTCCTGGGACTAACTTTTAAGTACATAGTACATTTAAGTACATTTTAAGTTGGTTTTTCCAACTCTTCCACTTTGCAAGAAAGGTAACTAGACTCAAATGTACTGTATGCAGACACACACATTTTTTTGGAGATTGCTTGTTTTGAGACAGTTAAGTACTTTTACCTTAAATGTCTATTTGTCCAATTTTTCAAAGCAGAGAAATTAACATTGTATGTGTCAGCTAAATTTAACTGCCTTCTAGAATACAATGATCAAGGTATAACTGAGGTCATGGTAGCAATGACATAAAACAGCACTCTCATGATAAAAATGAAAACAAAATTAATAAACCAAGTCAGCATTTGTCACAAACCAACCTGAGATCTAAGACTTGACTTGCAACAACACCAGGCTGGGTGGATTTTCCTTCAGGCAAATCATATAAAAAGAGTTTACAATCACAGACAATTGCATATGCTCTCTGCCATCCTTTCTTCACCCCTGTAGGCTTTGGAATCTGCAAAGAAATATATTTTACTATTATTCAGAAAGATTTTTAGAAAGATATTTTAAAACTGAAATTAGTTCAAAATTAATCAGAAAATATAATAGACTTGATTTCTGACGTCTAAACCTGGAGTTAGTGAACTACGTATGACTAGAAAAATTATGGCATTCTATCCCTTATCCCATGTTTTCTAGTTACAGACAAGTACCTGGGCTACTTCTTTCTATGACTTTTTTTCAGAATTCTGTGATGAGAAGTGCTGGCCTAGAGGCCTTCAATTCCAGTTTGAGACAACATATCCTGATTACCTCACCAGCATACCAGGGTTGCTGTCTACTGTTTGTCCTTCATTCTCAGAGAGGACCGTGACATCAGGGAGGTGATGTCATGACATGCGAGTGAATTGGATTTAAGTGAGGGAGGGCTGTGCAAAGTCTCCAGCCTCATTTTCTCCTCTGGAGCCATCTGGGTCCAGTGGCAAAACATAGATCAGGATGACGGGAGATGGCCCCAATTAGGGAAGTACCATGCAAAATGAACAAATTTAAATGGAAACAATCACAAATGTATTTAGTTTCTTATCTCATTTCATTATTTATTAAAGAAATTCAGAAACAATTTGACTATAAATAGCTGTAACCATTTTCCATCAAAGCTCTAGTCTAATGTCTCATTTTGGCACTGAGGTTACCTGGATCCTAAAAGCCACTGTAGGGGAACAAAAACTCTGGTGAGCTCTACTAAACTGGAAAGACTACAAATATGGACCTGGTAACAGACCATATGACTGGTATTTAAGAATGACAGGCTGGTAATCAATCAACTGATGAGAAGGCTGGGTACCATGTAAATTTTTTTTGGCCACAGAAAGTCAAAGTGACTGTCTATGAAGATTTGGAAGCGCTGGAAATTCCAGTGGCAGTAATAGTACCCACATTGTGAAGTCAAAATATTCTCAAATACATTTTGGCAGATTAGACAGACTCATCATAGTTCACGTTTATATAATCCTTTGTAGCTACAAAATGCTACATGTACAATATGTTATCTTATTTAATCTTCACAACAACCCTGAGACAGATAATGTATTATTATCTTTCCTTTAAAGATGAGGATTCTAAGTCCCCAAAAGGCTTAGTGACATAATCAAGATCACTAAGCTGTCAGGTAGAAGAACTTAGATTAGACTCCAAACCCATGACATTTCTGGAGCCCAGGGCTTTTCTTGTCTCTACTGCTGCCCCAGTCTTACCTTGACATAACCTTTGTAAGCAGTACCAATCCCTCTCTGTACATCTACTCCAAGAGGCCTTTTGGATTGCTCAGGAGGAATTGGACAAACCTGAGGAGCACTGTCTTTGCATGAAACATGGCATGAGAAGGAACACACTGGAAAAATGAAAGTCATCAATTACATTCTAAAAAGAAGTCACTACATATAATTACGTGGAAGACAATTTAAAGATGAATAGCTAGCACTGGGAAAGAGCAGCAAAATTTAATATTAACTAAAAGATGTTGTGCATGAAAGTTCAGAAGTTTATCTGTTATAATTTCTGCAATCACACTCTCTCACCTAAGAAATATATGCTTACAATGATAATGCTGAATTGTTAGTTGCCTTAAGTTACTGTCAATATATGCATTTAAAGCAGAGGTCACTTTTATACTCCTCTGAACATTCTTTCAAGGACGGACAGAGATTCAGGTACCAAGCAATAAAGGGCTACAAAGGTACAAAAGGTGGCATCAGTAGAAAGTGGACAGCAAATGTCACCATGATGCCATCTGTGCTGGGGAGTTTGTAGAGTCTCTTCTTGCAACAAAGGCTGGCTTGATTGACTTTAAAAATTCTTACAGTAATTACTTTTCACTGAGTTGACTAATGCTTCAAGTACAGAGATTTCAATAATTTAATCTCCAAAACAACTTATATTTGAATGACTCACCCTCACAAGCATAGCCTTGTCGAATCAATCCAACCATAAGGGAAGTGCAGTGGCTACACTGTGTAGGACTTGAAAAGGATTTGACACTGAACTGGTGAGCTTTAGGCTGAAAGAGACATATATAAAAATGAAAAAAAATACTTAAAAAAAAAGAGACTGATCAGTTTCCTAACAAAACTAAAACTTAAGACATGACTGATACAAACCAGGCACAGACCAAGAGAAGGTCAAAATAGGTACATGATTTAGATAAAAAGGGTGATAACATAAGCAAATTAGGGGAGCATAGAAAAAACCTGCCTGTCAGATCTGTGGATAAGAGTTTATGACCAAACAAAAGAGAGGATCATGAGAAGTAAAACAGATAATTATAATAACATTTTATTAAAGAGGGTCTGTATAAACAAGCACAGTCAAAATTCAGGAAACCAGAAAAAAATTTAGCAAGTTTCTCTGATAAGGCCTCATTTCTCAAATATATAGGAAACTGAGCTAAACGTATAAAAATAAGAGCTATTCCTCAACTGACAAACGGTCAAAGGATATGAACAAGAAGTTTTCACAAGAAATCAAAGCTATCTGTAGGCACAGGAAGAAGTACACTAAATCACTACACTAAATTAGAAAAACGAAATTAAAACAACTCTTAGATTACCACCTCACACCTATCAGATTGGCTAATGTGACAGAAAATGAAAATGACAAACACTAGAGGGGATGTAAAAAATAGGGGCACTAATGGCTGGTGGAGTTGTGAACTGATTCAACCATTCTGGAGAACAATCTGGAACTATGCCCAAAGGCTATAAAATAGTACACAGCTTTTGACCCAGCAATATCACCATACTAAGTCTGTATCTCAAAAAGATCAAAGACAAAGCAAAGAGATTTATGTGTAAAAAAATATTTATAGCAGCCCTTTTTGTGGTGGCAAAGAATTGGAAATCAAGGGAATGCCTACCCATTGGGGAATGGCTGAACAAGTTGTGCTATATGATTGTAATGGCATACTAGAGTGCTGTAAGAGATGACAGGCAGGAAAATGGCAGAGTAAAGACAGGCATTTGCCTGAGCTCTCCCCCAAACCTCTCCAAATACCTGTAAAAAATGACTTTAAACAAATTCCAGAGCAGCAGAACCCATAAAAAGACAGATTAAAACAAATTTCCAGCCCAAGAAAACCTGGAAGGTCAACAGGAAAGGTCCATTGCACCAGGCTGTGAGAGGAACGCAGTGGAGCACAAACCACGCTAGCACTGATGGCCCCAGAGAACCCAGAGCAGGCCTCAGGGACTGAATCATAGGCAGCTGTGGTGGTTTCCAGACTTCCCAACCCACAAATACCAGAGACAACTTAGAAGGTCAGTAGGAAAGGACTCTTGGACCTAGGTGAGAGAGGAGCCCAGTCCAAGCCCAGTCCTACCACAGCCCTGGTGTGGCAGTAGCAGTAGTCGCAATGGCAACAGCTACTTCTGGAGCTCTCAGCCCACAGATGGTAAGGGGATCAAACAACTGATCAGAAGGAGATTACAAGAGTCTTTTTAGTAGCACTGACTAAGGCAGGATTCTGTTGCTTTGTCCATATTTGGATCTGGCTGGCAGTCCTGGGGCAAGGAGGAACACTAGTATAGAAGAGCTAGTGGCAGTAGGGTAGAGGGAACCTTCATCACAGCTTGTGGTCACTCAGAGACCAGGAGAGGAGTAAACACCTCTCCTTAGATCATACCATCTTGGAAGAACTGAAAAACTTACATATTCCTAGAAGTATATCTGAAAACAGCTGCACAAAACCCCTGAAGCTTCAGACAGTACTCCCTCCACACCAGAAGCAGAGCCTGACCTTAACAAAGAATTGGCTAGGAAAATGAACAACCAGTGGGAAAAGCTCAGACTACAGAAACTTACTTTGGTAATAAGGAAGATCAAAACATACTCAGAAGAAGACAACAAAGTCAAAGTTCCTAGGTCAAAAGCCTCCAAGAAAAACATGAATTGGTCGCAGGCCATGGAAGAGCACAAAAAGGATTGTGAAAATCAAGGAAGAGAAGTAGAGGAAAAACTGGGAAGAGAAATGAGAGTGATGCAAGAAAATAATGAAAAATGAGTCAACAACTTGCTAAAGGAGACCCAAAAAAATAACACCTTAAAAAACTGACTAGACCAAATGGCCAAAGAGGTCCAAAAAGTCAACGAGAACAATGCCTTAAAAAGCTGAACTGGACAAATGGAAAAGGAGGTCCAAAAGCTCACTGAAGAAAATAATTCCTTAAAAATTTTAAGGAAGCAAACTGGAAGCTAATGACTCTATGAGAAATCAGAAAATTATAAAACAAAACCAAAAGAAGGAAAAAAATAGAAGACAATATGAAATATCTCACTGGAAAAACAAATGACCTAGAAAGGAGATCCAGGAGAGAATTTAAAAATTATTGGACTGCTTGAAAACCATGATCAAAAAGAGCCTAGATGTCACCATTCAAGAAATTATAGAGGAAAACTGCCCTATATTCTAGAATGAGAAGATAAAATAGAAGTTGAAAGAATCCACCAATCACCTCCTGAAAGAGATCCCCAAAGGAAAACTCCTAGGAATATTATAGTCAAATTCCAAAGTTCCCGGGTCAAGGTGATAATACTGCAAGCAGTCATCAAGAAACAATTCAAATATTGTAGAAAGACAATCACGATAACATAATATTTAGCAGCTTCTACATTAAAGGATTGGAGGGCTTGGAATATGATATTCTGGAGGTCGAAGGAGCTAGGATTAAAACAAAGAATCACCTACCCAACAAAACTGAGTATAATCAATGAGGGGGGAAATTGATCTTCAATGACACAGAGGAACTGAATGTGCTCTTTAGGAAAAATAAGAGCTAAAAAGAAGAACTGACTTTCAAATAAAAGACTCAAGAGATGTATGAAAAGGTAAATAAGAAAGAGAAATCTAATTAAAGCTGAGCTGTTTACATTCTGACATGGAAAAATGAGAACTGTAACTCATGAGACCTTTCTCAGTATTAAGGTAGTTGGAGAGAATATATATAGCCAGAGAGTACCGGGTGAGTTGAATGTGAAGGGAAGATATTTTTAAAAATAAAATTAAGGAGAAAGGAATGTACTGGGAGAAGAAGAAAGGGAGAGGTAGAATGGGGTAAATTATCTCACATAAAAGAGGCAGGAAAGTTTTTACAGTGGAGGGAAGAGGAGGGAATGAGTGAACCTTACTCTCATCAGATTTGGCTTGAGAAGGGAATAACATACATACTTAATTGGGTATGAAAATCTATCTTACCAACAGTAAAGTAGGGGAGAAAAGGATGGGGGAGGTGGCGATAGAAGGGAGGGTAGAATGGGGGAGAGGTAATCAGAAGCAAAGACTTTTGAGGAAGGACTGGGTCAAAGGAGAGAACAGAACAAACGGGGCAGGATAGGTTGAAGGAAAATATAGTCTTCCACAACGTAACTATTACGGAAGCGTTTTGTATGACTATACAGGTATAACCTATATTGAATTGCTTGCCGTCTCAAAGAGGGTGGGTGGGGAGGGAGGAAGGGAGAGAATTTGGAACTCAAAGTTTTTAAAATGAGTGTTTAAAATTGTTTTTACATGTAACTGGGAAATAAGAAACAGAGGCAATGGGGCATAGAAATCTATCCTACCCTACAGGAAAATAGAAAGGGAAGGGGATAAGAGAAGGGGAAAGGGGAGAGGGGGGTTGGAGAGCAGAGAGACAGAAAGGAGGGCAGATTGGGGGAAGGGGTAATCAGAATGCTTGCAGTCTTTGGGACAGAGGAAGAGAAGAGATGGGAAGAAAATTTGGAATTCAAAATTTCGTGGACATGAATGTTGAAAACAAAAAATGCAAAATAAAGTGAGCATAACCAGGAGAAAATTGTACTCAGTAACAGTAATACTATAATGATGATCAATTGCTAAAGACTTTGCTACTCTAATTAAAACAGAGAGCCACAACACTTCCAAAGGACCGATGATGAAAAATGCTCTCTCTCCAAAGAAAGAACTGATGAACTCTGAACACATAATGAAGCATATTTTTTCCCATTTTTATTTTTCCTGCCCTCCGCATCCCCTTCTTTTTGCAACATAGCTAATAAGGAAATGTTTCACACGACTTCATGTGTATAATGAGTATCATGCTGCTTTGCTTGCCTTCTCAAAGGGTGAAAGAGGGGCTGGAGGGAGGCAGAGGATTTGAAACTCAAAAAAAATTTTTAAATGAATGTTAAAAATAGATAAAGAAAAGCGTAAAGAAAAGTTTAATAGGATAGAAATAAAAATCAAGAGTTGAGATATACCTCTCCAGGGTAACCTTAATTCCAGTTCCCCAAACCCCTAAACAGTCTGACATAGAAAGTAGTTTTTTCTTTCCCTATCTTAATTAACTTAATTAATGGTGAGGTATCTTTAAAAATTATCTAAATGAATAATAACATGAACATATACCATTTTAAGGTTTGCAAAGCACTTTCATGACTGTTATCTGATTTGTTGTCATGACAGACCTACATTTACTGTCCCTGTTTTACAGGCCAAGAAGGAGACTGAGGCTGGCAGATGTTCGGCAATGTGCTCGTGCTCACAGAAGTATGTGAGGCCTTTCCTGACTCCCTGTCCAGCCTGCTTTTGGCCATACTTCTCAGCACATCTGGCATAAAGAATAATATCCTTATTAACTGAAACTAAGGGGAGTGGCAAAAATGGAATGTTTGCCACCTATTTGGTGACCTAGTATTTCATCATAGAAGAAGGTCTGATGAAGGCTTTTGGCAGTAATGGGGAGAGCACTGACCCTGACCCCCAGACTAGTCACTGAGGATTTCTTTAATCAGGTCACACTCAGATACAGAAGGGGTGGGTGGCAGTCCCTCTATCTCTGCTACCAATATTTCCTTCCTGGACTCGGGGTTCCTTAATTTTCCCAAGCTTCCCTGGTTTAGGTGAGGATAAAAGTTTTCACTGGCATTCAATGGGGGCAGGGGTGAAGGGTTTGGAAGGAAGGGAAAGTGGTTCAGGGTTCAGCTCCCTTCTATCTGCCTTCCTACACAGTACCTTTCTTTATAAGAATTCACATTCCTTCTAATTACATGCTGGGTTTTGTTTGTTGTTTTGGTGGGGGAGTGTGTACTAATACCAACAGTAGCACTTATCTTACAGATGATCTAGACCAATGATGTCAAATTCAAGTAGAAATGTATCCCTGTGGGATGGACACTTAGTTAGTAAACCTCAAATTAACGTGATCTCTGTTGCATTATATTTTTATGTATTTTGTGCCTGGGACCACATTTGGTGCTGGGATCGAATAATAATAGCTAAAATGTATTTAGTGTTTACTATGCGCCAGGGCCCTGGGCTAAGCCCTTCACAATTATTATCTTATCTGATCCTTACAACAACCCTGGGAGGTAGGGGCTATTATTATTCCCATTTTGCAGTTGAGGAAAGTGAGCCCAAATAGAGATTAAGCAACTTGCCCAAGACCACACAACTAGGAAGTATCTCAGGTCTCATTCGAACTCAAATCTTCCTAACTCCAGGCCCATGACTCTCACCCACCGTGCCACCTTTCTTACTTCACAAATGGGGAAACTGGTGAAGTTCTTTCTGCTTCTTTAAATTTTCCTACAGCATTTTTTCTGGATTTCTCCTCTATTCTTAGATGTATACATGCCATACACTCCCCAGGAGAGAAACCAACATCTCCAATTACTTTCTAAAAATAAGGTCCTAAATAAGATTTCCTACCTTTGGTACAGCTAGAGAAAGAGACTGGATGGTGGGAGAAGAAACAGCAGGTCCCCTCTGCTGAGGACGAGTGGTTTCCTATAATATAAAAAGAGATGCAATTGCTTTTTCAATATTTTCTTTAATTTCCTATATTGAATAGTATTTCTTTCTTTCTAAAATTCATTATTTTTTTTACAATTACACTTCTGATTTACTATTTTAATAAAAGTACTCAAAGCAAGTTCACTAACGATTAGAGTAGTAACAAAGCACGTTAACATATTTGTTAAACAGCCTAAAAAAGGTTCTACAAACTGTCTATAAAGCAAAGAACTAAAGCTACAAAGAAGTACACTTAATACTAGAATGTGCTTCCTTTCATGATGGGAAGTATCTACAAACAAACACTAATAGATTATTAATAATCATATTAATAACAATTAGTATTAATAACAAGGACTCGGTAAAAAGGACTCGGGTGAATCTCTTCGCAGAACAAGTCAGAGAACTTACTTCTTGCTGTTCTATGTTAATGGAAACTGAACTGGATGGTGAAACTTCTGGTTTGGGAACTTGTGTTTCTTGATCACTAGTTGAGCTAGTCTGTGAAAAATAAAAAAGGAGTAGGAACAATAATTAGGAATTTTTGAACTCTGATTCCTAAATTACATATTGTTAAATAACCTGGGTACTGATGAGACTTTGAAAAGGTCTCAAAACTGTATTTCTTTTAAAGTTCTAACTAACCTCTTTTTACTTCTCTCAGTAGGTACAATACTAAAAGTCTGATTTTCTTAAATCAACTACAAACCCCTCAGCTGTTGTAAATTAATTATATTTCATAGTCTCTGAAACAACGTGATGATGTGTTTACAAGTAATAATAAAAATGACTGGACATGGTGGTATATTTCTGTAGTTCTTGTAACAGACTAGGCAGAGACTTGTGGCTTACCTCAGTTTAGGAGTTCTGGGCTATAGTGAGGCTAAAGCTGATCTGACGTCTATACTAAGTTAAATACCGGTATGGTGAGCTCTTGGGGGAGAGATTAAATCATCCAAGTCAGAAACAGAACAGGTTAAGCCTGTGTGATATTTAGCAGTGGGTCAGGCCTATGAATTGCTACAAGGCATTATGCAAGCAAATCTAATCTTAAAAAAGCAAAACAAAGTAAGAGAAAATATGAAGACAAATATTTTAAATATACAAAATTCTTTGTAGTCCCCTGTTCCTATAACCTGCCTTCTGCAGGACACCCCTCCCCCACAAGCTGTGAATTTCTTCCCGCTAGGATTACCTTCCATTTACACTATACCCTATACTATTATACCCCCTGTATGAGAAACAGGCAGTGAAAAGGCAGAGCTGGTAGATGGAATGTCAAGGCCAGGGTCAGTGACCATATTACACAGAGTTGAGTAAAACTGTAGGGAGACTAGGAAGGGAAAGAGCGTGTGTGTGTGTGTGTGTGTGTGTGTGTGTGTGTGTGTGTGTGTGTGTGTGTGTGTGTGTGTGTGTGTGTGTGTTTAGTTTTCTAACTAAAAAAATGCAATTTATCTGACCTTTCTCATCTGACCTGCTTTATCATCCCCATATATAATAATCTGACTGTACCCACAGTGAGTCTGTCATGCTCCCTGGTCTTTTTATTCTGGGTTGTAACTTTAGTAGGTTCCTCATAAAGCCAGAATTTCTACCCTGAAAAATGAATGAAGCTGTTTTATCTTAAGAGAAAGCCTAGTCAGAGGCTTATGAATATTTTTACATTGGAGAGCCATTTAGTTTCTTATCCAATTTAAAAAACTCTCTAAATGAATTCAGCAAGATTATTTGTAATTGTGTAAAGATCCCAATCATTTAAAACTTATTTTAATAAGTATTACTAAAGTTAAGATGCCATTACTAAAACATTAATATTTACTCAAATTAGTGTCTATTATTAGCATGAGAATAGTATACTAGTTTCAAAACTATAGTACAAAAACCCGGGGTGGGATATCTATAGCAATACATGGCTGGACTCTTTGAAATACAAGAGGAATGTGGTGACTATTGAATCTAACATTATTAAAAAGATGAGTGTTATTGACTTGTTATAATTAATAGGCTACTGGTGTAAGAATCCAAAATCAGATAGGACGGAACTCATACAACCAACACTCAAGCACAATTACTTATTTATATCTATCTACAAATCTATCTATCAACATTTTAAAATGTTTAAAAATTTATAAAACAACTACTAGACTGCTTGCTAATGGCAAAAGCTAAAAACAGTGATTTTTGTCCTATGAGATATGGCAAATGAATTAGCGAACGTTATCTTCAGATACTTGCATCTCCAAAGTAAACTAATTTTATTTTAAAGTTTTTTTATGAAACCCTAACAAAAGTAATTTTCTTTAGCTGGTTAAATTAAATTTAATATAGTGAAGAAAATTTACTAGTTTAGTGGTGCCATCATAACTAAGATGGAAAGCACAAATTACTGACAAAACCTTACTGCTTCCCAAAAGGCTAACAGAGAAGATGTTGATGAAGAAGAAATAGAAACCTTGGTTGTAAACAGATAGAAGGAATAAAAACAATCCTCTTCTACCCAATTAAAAAACTTTCATGAAAGGTAGTAGTAGCAAATGGAACAATTTTCAGTTTTGGGGGAAAGTATTTAACAAGCTGGCCAGCAAATTTAAAAACTTGCTTAAACTTCTGGAAATGTTTCAAATATAAAAGCTTTGTTTAAAAAAAAAAAGGTGAATTTTCCTTCTACTGAGTTCTTTCAACTAGATATGTATGAAAAGCAGGAAAAGAAAATATAAGAAGGTACATCCATCCAAACAAGGGGAAGAGGGAGGGGCGGTGTCTGATGCTTGGTTACATGAAATTTCTGCTTTTGCTTTCTAAAGATGGCAGGAAACATAACAATGAATTTGGTTTGCACCTATTACACACTCCCATATTACTTTGCTATTCTGTGTGTCATGTCCTTCTATCAGATTATAAACGCCACACTGGCAGGGACAAAATGATATCTAATCTGGGTGTCTGTGCTTCAAAGTCTAGGACAGTACCCTGGACAGAGCAGGTACTTAGTAAATGTTTATTAAACTAGTGTAACAGCATTTCATTGCCATGTGTAACCTCTCAGAGTCCCAAGTGTCACCAGTTTTAATCCAGATATTACTCCTTCCTGAAATTACTGTTTTTATATTTATCAGTTTTTTTGGTTGTATCTTCTTAGTAGAATACAAGTTACTGGAGCACCAAATCCGTTTTTCGTTTTGTCTTTATATCTCGTCTAGTACAGTACTTTGAACACTGGGATCCCTTAATAGTTTTTGAATTTGATTAGGCTAGAAGATCACCTAATAAGTACAACACTTACTAGTTTAAATACAAAGAAAGGCAAAAACAGAGTCCTCGCCCTTAGAGATCTCATGTTCTAATGGGGGAGACAACGTGTAAACCTCTATACATAAATGACATATGAGTATGCTCAAAAGTCCCCAACTCGACCTTTGCCGGCAGTCCTACAGACCCAGAATGCTCTTCTTCTCACTCCTGTTTGCTGGCTTCCCTGACTTCCTTCAACACTTGGCTAAAACTCATCTTCTGCAGGAGACACCCCTCCTCCACAAGCTGTCAGATCTGTGCTTCAAGAAAACCACTTTGATAATGAAGTGGAGGACAGACTATAGCAGGGCAGGGAGACCAACCAGAAACCCACTGTAGTAGACTAGGTAAGAAGTGAGAAGAGCTTGAGCAAGGGTCCTGGCTAGATGAGTGGAGAGAAGATAATGGGAATGTTGTAAAGATAAGAATGACAAGACTTGGCAAGAAATTGGATATGTGGGATGACTATGGGTGAGGAGCCAAGGTTAACACTTAGATTTTGAGCTTGGGTGACTAGAGGGATGCCCTAGTAGTACAGACTTTTAGAAGAAAGAAGGATTTGGGTGGGGAAAGTGGCGGCAGGGGGAATTACAAGTACCATTACTGTTGAGTGTAAGATGTCAACAGGATATCCTGTTCAAAACATCCAAAAAGCAGTTGGTGATGTGAGACTGCAGGTTAGGAGAGAGGATATACAGATCTGGGAATCAGCTAGGGGATGACAACTGATCCTGTGGGAACTGTAAAATCATGAAGTGAGAGAATATAAAAGGAGAAGAGAAATGGGCCCAGGATACAACTATAGTAGAGGTTTAAGATACAGCAAAGAAAATGCCAAAATAGACAGACACGTAGGGAAAGAATCAGGAGAAAGGGCTATTGTGATAACCTGAGAGATTTTTAATGTATTCTCTATTAATTCTTAAGGAAAGCTGCTTTTCTTTCTATCTACCATTAATATACCTAAACAAACTGCTGACAATCTGAAAAGCTTAACTGCTGGCAATTCTCTTCTCTGTTCCTCTATCAAAGGAGTGTTTGTGATTAGTGAAATGAATGGAAAACACATACAATTCAGTAAGTAGTAAGGTTTATAACAGAACTAGTAGTCATTGCTTATAACAGACTAGTAGTCTATTGCTTACTCTACTCTATGGATGGGAAAGAACTACTGTCACTTGGAAAATGTTAAATGAAAGGGATCTGGAAAACAGAGTTAGCCAGATACGTAACCAGAATGATACTGAGCATTAAAAAAACAACTTAAAGATGCTACACCTCCCCCACCCCGGACAATGAAATTTATTTCCATCACTAAACTTCTGAGATTGTTCATGGCTACTTATTCTTTTGTTTTGATTTTGTGAGGCAACTGGAGCTAAGCAACTTGCCCAGAGTCATACAGCTGGCGAGTGTCAAGTGACTGGGGTCACATTTGAACTCAGATCCTCCTTACTCCAGGGCCAGTGCTCTATCTACTTCAATGTTTAGTTATCTACACAAGTAGATGGCTACTTGTTTTTAAGAGTCCATTTTGATTGTTTTAGATAAAGATGGACTGAAAAAAATGTGCTACCCCACATACCCATTTAGAATTCACAACATATGAAGTAAGGAAGCATGATTCATGTCAGCATTTAACAGATACTTCCTCTGAAGTTATGCAGTTCAGTAACCCTGGAAAGTCTGTTCTGAACTCCTCATATTATAAATAAATTTACTGAAAAATTTGTCTGCAGGGAGGAGAGGCTTCTTAATGAGAGGCTTATAATGATGAAGCAATTTTACAATATCAATAAGTCTAGCTAGAACTTATTTTCTTACTTTCTCTTTGCTATCTCAACCTTAATTACATTACCACCCCAGTGTTTTGATCTTAATTCCATCAATGAAATCTGATTGTGTGGTCATATGGAAACAGAGTTGTTTTCTGGATCTCGGGAAGTCAGCACAGTGCAGTACATGTATAGTCAGTTGGTGCTTAACAAATGTTTGCTGAGCAAACTAAAAGGGCACGATAGTTCATTAAGGCAGAATGATGCTAGCCTGGAAGCATAAAACCAAATTCAGATAGTCAACCTCTGAGACAAGCTAGCATTCTTTGAATCTGTTATTGTTTACCTTGGGAGAGTAAATCTCTGGAAAGATTTCAACTACTTTTGAAAGAAAGTTTATAAATATACCACCATAAGTCAATTCCAAGCTCAGAATACACTTGTGATGCTTCATCGGATGTGGATTTATTACATTTTTTCCACAGATAGCTTTTGAGTATCTGATCATATGATTTCCACTTATTAAAAATGAAAAACCCACGTATCTCAGCAATGAAATCATTTGGCTTATATACTTACTCTAAATGTCAGATCATGTGCAAGAGGTGAAGTGTTAAAATACTCAAAAATTGATTCTTGAAAATCTGGAAGTTTTAGGCCTGAAAGGAAAATTAAATTAATAAATTTAAAGTTAATAAAACACATTATTTGAAAGTAATTTACTAAAAACTTCTATTCATCATTTACCTGTGTCTGCCTTAAATTTCTCTTCCATCTTTTTCCTCAAATTCTCCATTTCTTCTAATAATTCTCTATTTCTTGCTTCAGATTCCTTTAGTTTACTAAAATATTAAATGTAATTAATTTAGTGTTACGAAAAAAGACATTTTACATTTTATGTTGAGATTTAGTTGATGGGTGAGTAGATTTAGGATCATGGCATAATGCTAATTGATATCTATTTAATAAAGGAACTCAAACATGCTTTAAAATTATAAACAAATACACAGAACTTACATTAGAGTCATTATAATTCCCAAGCTGTTTATTACTATGAAACTTTCTATCACAGAATTCTATGTAATCATTTTAGTATTATTAGTATCATTTTTCAGTTGAGGAAGAAGACAGTATATATGCAAATTAAGAGATTTCACAGCAAGGTTATAATTTGGTAATTTCAAGTTAATTTTCAGCTTTTTCTACCAACACACACCATATCATCTTAAATTAAACATTAAGACTTCAACCATTAAGACTCTGAATGGTAACAAGTGGTAGACTTTGTCAAAGAAGACAACTTTATCCTTTTCCCAAGAAGCAGAGATTGGGCAATCATACAATTCCTTCAGGGATTTGTAGTAAAAGTTTGTGGAGGGTACAGATATATCCTTTTCCTCCCAAGGTCAGGATTACAAATGTCAGCATGCACATAAGAAACAACTACCCAAAAGGTAGCTGGTGTTGGGACTCAAGACAGAGGGAGAAATCAGTATCTTTTGTTAAGGAAATTGCTTTGGGGAACAAACTAGAAGAATGCTCCTCCACAGGAGGTGAAGAAAAGTAGTTTTCTGAAAAAAATTTTCTTATCAGTGGCTAATAAGAACATTTTAGATGAAAGTGATGAGGCAGTAAGTCAGCAATGCTCACTAGCTGCAGAATGTTGTTGTATTGAGTCCCATGGAGATTCAAAACAAGCAAAAAAAGAGGGTCTTAGTCAAGTCAAGGTCATAGAAATCTCAGGGCTAGAAGGGACTTTAAAGACCATCTAGTCCAATTTATACATGAACAAGAATCCCCTCTCTCCCTACCCAACCACGGGTCCCCCAGCCTTTCTTTGCATGCTGACATCCACTCAGTAAGCACTGGTTAAACAACCGCCATGTGGCAGGCACTGAGCTAATTGCTGGGAGGACAAAACGAGAAAAGAGAGCTCCCTGCCCCCAGGCAGCTGCTCACAGCTTAATGAGGCCGCCATCCCTGCCTGACTGGCTGGTCATAAAGATCTTCAAAAAAAAGTCCAAGCTACAACAATCATGCCTTCTGATCACCATAATAACTAACACAAATGTATAAAAGAAAGTTTTATAATTATTTAAATTTCCAAACAGACCAATAACTTTAAATCTGTATTTTAAGTTTTATAGCAAAAGGAAAATTATAAGCAGATAAAAGGTATAAAGAAGCTATATATAAAAGAAATGAGAATGATGTGGATTTCTACAGTGATTTGTGAAAAACTTCACAGAAAAAAAAGTATAGCTGCCTTTACCTTAGATTATACTATATAGAAAATGAGCGTAATATGCAGCACAAATGAAGAAAACTTAGCCGCCTTCAATATGGGTAAAAAATTTTTCATTACTTCTTTAAAATGTCAAGACTACAAAAAGTTTTAAAATGGAAATAAAATGAAAAATGGGGAAATCAGTGTTAAATTTAAGTACCTTTCAAAGGCTAGATTTGTTTCTTTGACTTTCCTTAGCTCTTCCTGAATGAGCTGTTTGGCACGTATCTCTGCATCAAGGGCGGATTGCAACTCCAGGCGGGCAGACATATCTAATTTTTGACTACGACGAACCTTCCAAAGGGGATCCTGTAGAAATAAGTTAGTTAATGCTGGATATTAACTGGAAAAGTAGCCTTTTATTAACACTAATGTGGCTTAGATTTTCAATTTATATATTTAATTTTACATGTATTCCAATATTCAAAGGTAGGAAAGGGAACCTTTATTTATTTATTTTAAATCTTAAATAAACCTCTTTAGAGAATACACCTTAGCCTTCATGGAAATACAAGAGAATTCATTAATAATAAGGGTAACAATAATAACTGGCATTTATGTAGAACTTTAAGGTTTGCAAAGCACTTAACAAATATCTTATTTTGCCCTCACAACAAATAAGGGAAGTAGTGTTACTGTTATGTCTTTACCTTTCAAATGCTAAAAAATTATATTCATATGATCCATATTACTTTGCAAAATGGTTGCATCACTTCCCAGCTCCACCAACGGCACATTAAAGTATCTGCTTTCCTACGGTCTCTCCAGGACTTGTCATTTTCCCTTTTTGTTGTCAATTTAGCTAATCTGATGAATGTGAGGCTATAGAGTAGTTTTAATTTCCATTTCTCTTAATTATTAGTGACATAATTCATATAACTATGGATTTCTCTCTTTGAAAACTGCCTTGAACAGGAACACAATTTATCAGTAGTCATACAATTTTTTTGTATGTAAGTAAGAACTGGAAATTAATGCAACTCTGGGGAACGGTCAGGAAAGGTTAATTCATAGAGGAAGTAAGGATTTCAGTTGGGTTTTAAAAGATGGATAAAGTTCAGAGGTAAAGTTCAACTTTGTCAGAAGAAGTGAAACGCATCCAGTGCTGGACTTGTTAATAGCTAGCATTTAAACAGCACTTTATAATTATAATCAGTTCTGATATAATACTTGTTTTGAAAATACCAATATATAAGGGAACACTTTGTGCACAGCTCAAATTGTGACTTGTCTTTGTCCAGGTAAAGTGCTATATTTATGGTTTATGCTCTATGGCAGGAGGAGCTGTAGTCAGAGGAGGGCTGTTCCCTAGCTCCTAGCTGGGGCTCAACCCCACTTCTGCCATGGCCTCTGGTGCTCCTTCCTCTTAGGGTCTGTCCAATGTGCTCCAGACTCTGCTAACTCCAGACTCCTCAGGACCCAGACACAGGCCCAGTAGCAGACCAAGACTGCAGTATTTATGTATGTATTAACCATTTAACATGTATAAAACTGTGCTAATATTTTTTATTTGGTCCCTATCTTTTCTGGATATGTCACTGATGAAGTTTTTGAGCATCATGCTGCCAATCTTATTTTCCCCAAAAACCCTGTGGTTTTTATTGTGCAATTTTGCTTTCTGGGAACTCATATGATGAGTTCTAACAGAAATGATTACTCATTTTAACCTCAGAAGTACCCAAAGAGATAGGTGAAGCTATGGATCCCCCTTTTAAAGATGAGGAAAATGAAGCAGGAAGAGGTTCAGTGACTTGTCCAGGGTCATAGAGCAAGTAATTGCCTGAGGCTAGATTTCTAGGTACAGAGTTCTGTCCGTGTGCCACCTCGCTGTCTCAACGGCAAAGGAAGACAATTAACAATAATGAACTAATAGCTTACCAGTGTCCTTGAGCCTAAACTAGAGCTTCTTAATGATTCGAGTTCTTCCGTCATCTTGGAAGCTAAAGCCTGAAGATATCCACGGGCATCCTTTTCATCACTTACCCTGGTAGGACAGCAGAACACAGTTAAATCATTTAACTACTTTATAACAGCATATATATCACTAATACTGACATTCAAACAATTGTTAGAAAAGAAAATACCTCTTCCCCCTAATATCTGGGACAAAGTCACCATAACTTTTACAGTTACAGTAACTTGGCCAGAACATATTAATAGCAAGTGAATATAACAGATATTCATTGACTAATGTAGTGGAAATTTCTGAGAAGTTTATAGAGTTGCACAGTCCTCCATTCTTATATGCAAAATATCAGATATATGCTAACTCTATTTTTCATACAGGAACTCGAAATAAAAGTTAGGATTAGAATATTAAAAGTAATTTTATTCAAGACTATAATTTAAATAGGGCAGCTAGGTGGTACAGTAGATAAGAGTCCTGGAGTCAGGAAGTCTCCCCTTACTAAGTTCAAACATGACCTCGCACACTTATTAGCTATGTGACTTGTATCAAGTCCCTTAGCTCTCTTTGCCTCAGTTTCTTCATCTGTAAAATGAGATGGGGAAGGAAATGGCAAACCACTCCAGCATCTTTGCCAAGAAAATCCCGAATGGGGTCACACAGAGTCAGACATGATTAATATAACTGAACAAATAAATAGCTAGAGAAAATATGCTTTGGCCTTAAAAAAAAAATCAAACCCTTGGTGTTATGAAAGATGGAATTAAATAAACTAGATGTAAAAGCTAAAGTAAATCAGAACATGAGAGGTAATGAGGAATGGGAGAAAAGGTTCGGAATTTGGAGTCAAAGGAGCAGTGTTCAAATCTTAGCTTTCTTACTTGCTGCTTGTTTTGACTGTGGAGAAGTAACCATCTCTCTCAAGTCTCTTCATTTATAAAATAAAGCAGATAATGTATTAGGTCTCTTCTAATTCTAAAGTCCTATACTTCTTATAACAGCATAACTTTTCTGACGACAACTCTCCTATGCTTTGTGGAAACTCTGCTCTAGCCTCACAAAAAAAAACAAAAAACAAACCAACAACCCCCAAACTCTATAATCCTGAACATTATGTATGTTCATTCCCTTGCCCTTCCTCTCAGGAATTAGAAAAGAGGAAATGTTGTTATACAATTTGTTCCATGTCTCTGCTCCATATTAATTCTTAGGGAACTGAGGGGATCAGGAGGCAAGTAGTTAATTGAGTAAACCATTCTGACTCTACCTTGTGACTCAATTCTGGAGCTAGCTCAGTTCCCCTTCTATTCAATTATGAGTCTAGTCCAACATCTGTCTGTTGAGAAAATTTTATTCAATTGTGAGAAAATCTTTTTGACTGGTTGAACCTAGCTATGCATGGCTGGGAAACTGGGCCACCCTGCTATTTAGAGATCTTTAACCAAGCGCCTAGGTTATGCTGACCAGAAACTCAGTCAGATCCAAACACTGATACGTGGAGTTTTCAAACAATTGTACATCTCAGGCAACTTATGTGTCTTATCTGAAAACTGGACCCATACTAATGAACCACTTATTATGTCCATGTTCTCTGATTATTTACAGACACTTAGGAGGAGTAGGGCATCTTTTTTTCCCCTGAATTCAGGAAATTGCACCTGTTCACTCTCTCCTCTCAACCTAGAAAGTCTAATCTTTCTTCCAATTAGAAATCAGGTTATCTAACACTGTATTGTTTCCTTTTAACTAACCAGCCTTATTTGACTGTTTTTAATGTACAAAAAATCTGTCTCCTTCTGCACTCGGGGTTCAGGCCTAAGCTGGATGTCTGTTCCCACTTCCTTAACCAACTGCCATGCACTGTTTAATAAATTGATATGCTCAGAAGATCGAACCTTTGTGTCCTTAGTCATTTCATCTTTCGCCTACCACATCCTTTCAACACTATTTCTCAGTAAGTTCCTCTGAAGTACACGCAAACTATTCATGCCATTTTTTCCTCATCTTTGTTGACATATATATCCCAACTTTCTTTACCAACTTATTGTCTGATACACAATCTTCTCTACCCCAACTTGTGCTATTAGCCTCCAAGCCTTCAGACAGTTCCTTCTCTGTTCCTGTTATACGCTGTCATGTTCACACATAAGCTCATAGATTTTTAGCACTTCTAAGGTTCTGAAATTTCAAACTCCGTATCTTGTTATATCTCCCACCCCATCATTTACATCACCCTCTTGTTTATCCTCCATACGACCTCTCTAGTCCCTTAACCTAGTCCTTCTCTCCCATTTGTCTCTATTCCCAACTTCGGATTTATGACTTTCCACTTTAATGATTCACTGGTTACAACTCTGAAATCTGTTATTCCTTTAACTCTCTTCCTCTCTGTCTATTCCCAGACTACTCATCACCAATGAAGAATCACAAAATTGAGGTGATTTTACCAACTATAATTTTATGTTGCCTAAAATTCAGTGGAACCAATGCTGGTGCCTGGCAATCTTAAGCTATTCTTATTGATTCTCCATTTCATTACCCAGTGATTGCAGAATCTTTTCTTCACTGCTCTAGAGACCAACTACAGTTCTACCTCCAATACTTATAATAGCTTTCTACTTCACTAAGAAGATGCCCTATAGGAGTGCTTTCAACTCCCATTTTCCAAACTTCAACACTGTCATCATCCTATCTTCCCATGTTCGCTTTACCTCTGTCCTTGTAACCATCCCTGACTACTTCTGGACCTCACTGTCCTTGCAGCCTTTGCTGACTGCAATTCCTCCAAGACAGTTTTCTTCTTTGGCTTCAGAAAAACCACATTCTTCTGGTTCTCCTCTGACTGACTACTCCTGTTTTTATTTCCTCTTCATAATTCCTTAGCATGGATGTTTTTCTAAGTTCTATCTTGAGTTCCCTTTCTTTTCTTTCTCTATCTCCTCTCCAGTGAAAAATCTCATCCACTGCAATGGATTCCATTATCATTCCTATGCAAATGACTCCCAAATCCAGACTTTTAGCCTTAGCTGCTCTTCTAAGTTCTAGGTTCACATCTCTAAAATGAACATCATTACCTGAGTGTCCTGGCAGGTAGGTGGCACAGAAGACAAGAATGCTGGGCCTGGAGTCAAAGACCTGAGTTCAAATTTGGCCTTAGGCACTTACTAGCAGTGTGACTCTAGGCAAATCACTCAATCTATTTCAGTTTCCTCAACTGAAAATGGGGATAATAACTACATTACAGAGCTGTTATGAGGATTAAATAATATAAAACGTGTAATGCATTTAGCACAAAGGCTGGCACATAGCAGATGCTATATAAGTGTCTATTCTCTTTCTTACCTGCCTCCCTCAGCACCTTAAACTCAAAAGAAAGGATAATGGAGCTTCTGACTTTACTATTTCAGTGGTTCTAATCATTTATCTCATCTTTCTCATATACTTTTGTGCAATCTTTGACCCTTCTATCTTCTTCATATCACAGATCTAATTCATTGTTAAGAACTGTTGTTTTTACACTCCTAATGTTCTTCCCATCCATTCCTGTCTCACTAGCCTAACTACCCAGCAGAAGGCCCTCATCATCACCTACGGGATTATCACAGCTTCCAAAAGCATCCCTTCACCATCACTTTCTCCCTCCGTGTTATAGCACCTTTCACATAACTGCCTGAATAATTACATGCATCTAATCATGTCAAAATACTCCTTGATACCATACCACCTAATGGATAAAATTTACTCCCTTGAATTACATTCAAGAACTTAAACAACCCAGGACCATTTTACCTCTCTATCTTTCCCCACATGGTTTCCTACATCTAGAACTTCCCTCTGCCTAGGAATTCCAATTCAATTTAACTCAACAGGCATTTACTGAGCGGCCACTATGTGCTAAGTATTGTATCAGCCCCTTGGGATACAATGAGAAACAAAACAAAACAAAAAACTTCTCCCCTAAGCCAGACTCAAACAGCACTTCTGTATAGCCACGTTCCCTGATGTTCCCAATCAATAATGATCTTTTCATCTCCGGACTTACATAGTACTTGGTCTGTACCTGCCTTTACGTACCTACTATGTGTTAGTTTATAATAAGTACTTTCTATGTACAGGATAAAAGGCCATGTAGGATAAGTGGATAAAGCATCAGCCTTGAATCCAGGAAGATCTAAGTTTAAGTCCTACCTCCATCACATCCTGAGTTCCCCATAAACAAAGAAATTACAGCTTTAGTCCTTATCCCTATATACTGAGTACTGAAGACACAAAGACAAATGAATTAGTCTCTGTCCTTAAGGAACCTACATTCTACAAGAAGACAACATGTACACATAGAAAAATATACAAAATAAATTAAAGGTAATTTTGATGATAAAGCAGCTGAAGGAATCAAAAAGCTTCATGTAGAAAGCAGAACTTAGGCTGAAGGGAATTAGGAAATGTTAAAAGGGGAAAGTGAAGAGGGGCTATATTCCAAGTATAGGGAATAGTAAATCAAAGGCACAGAGTTAAGAGAAACAGTATTGTGTATGGGCAACAGGCAAACCCAATTTGTAATGCAAAATAAGCCTGGAAAAAAATGGGTTGGAACAAGGTTTTCAAATGCTAGAGTCTCTTACTCTAGGAGGGCAGGGACAATGTCTTCTCTAAGTTTTCTATCTCATCTACAATTTAGCATATTACTTTGCACAAAGTAGGCACTTAGCAGATCTTTCTGGAATCAAACCCTTTAGGGAAGGTTGTACAAGTACTACTATCCCTATTTTTCAGAGGAGGAAACCAAGGCACCAAGAGGTAAAGTGACTTGTCCACTCCCTTAATTCCTCTCTCAGCTTTGCTTCAGACTTTCTAGATTTCAAAGCCACGCTTGAACTGCTAACTTATTCTGGAACTCCCCCCCAGTACCTGGGGTCTCTTTACCTTGAAACATCCAACCACCCTGTGGTCTTCTTAACCTGAAGTATCTCTGTGTCAGTCTCTTTTCTTTCCTCCAGGCAGGGACCCAGGCCAGCCGGCCTTCATATCCCTCCAGGCTTTGTTCTTTATTAGCTAGATTTCAAAATATCAATCCTTCTCCCTTCTCTCTACCTTTTAGCTTCCTCTTATACATTGTTTTCCCCCTTTTGAATGTAAGCTCCATGAGGGCAGCCTATCTTTCTGCTTCTATTTGTATCCCTAGAGCTTAGCACCTATCACACAGTCCACTGTCACATGGCTAGTAAGGGTTAGAGATGAGACTGAAAAACAGAACTTGTGACTCCAGGTCCAGTGCTCATATTCATCAAGATAATTTTAATTATTTTTTTAATGTTTGCACATTGTTTAGATCTCTAGCAGATCTTGAGTTACCACATACCACTGAATAATTTCTGCAATCTGAGCTTCCCAGTGGGCAACTGAATCCTTCTTAGCTGCCAAATCTTGAAGTTCATCTTCTAGTTGCCTGTTTTGAGCTGTTAGTTTATCCACAAATGCACAAAGCTGAAATGAAATTATTTTCACTATAAAATTAATCAAATTGATGTGATTTGAGCATAGGCTCAGTACTAACAATATGGCTTTTTCTGCAACAACTAAACTAAAATTTAAAATAATTCTTTCCTTAATTTTCACTATTAAAGTTTCCCAAATAATGACAAGTCATGTTTATTTTCTAATTCAAGTTTAATTGGCTGAATTCTTTTAACGTTAAACCAGAACAGTTCCTCATAGACTAAAAATGTCCCCCTTAAAGGCTAATAAATCAGATGCTCATTTGATTCTAAAAATTAGTACCATTAAAACAATAACAAGCTTCACAGATATTAGAAGACTAAAACATTCATGAAAAGCAATCATTATAAAACTTTAATTACCCTTTCAGTTTCAGTTGTTAATTTCTTATTCTCTTCAAACAGCATTGCTCTTTCTCGTTCATATTTATCCTTTACTGTCCCTACTGCCTCCTCCATCTCATTATGTCTAAGAAGGCAAAGAAGGGAAAATATGAAAAAGCTTAGAACTTCAATGTCAATGAATGTTTTGCCCCCCTTTTTTTTTTTTTAGCAAATCATAGCACTTTCCACATTAAAAAAGTCAATATTATTCAGGGTCAGCACAGTGCACTGTAGAGACATTTCTTAAACAAACTAGAAACTTACCTTTCCCGTTTTGACTTTTCCAATTTATCTTTCAACATTAAGATCTCTTTCTGAAGCGCTAACTGATGGCTTTCTGAATCATGCACTTCCTTTTTCACATTTTTAACTTCTAGGACATGGGAGGCCTCTCGCCTGACCAGTTCCTCTTCATAAAACAAAACTTTCTTCTCAAGTTCAGATTTTATTTTGGAAATTTCCTGCTGCTGTTCTAAAGTAACACCTGATCCACGGACTCCTTGCTTTACCTGAAGACAATGGTCGAAATGTCAGAAAATATAAAAGAGGCTGCGTGGTGTAGTATAAAGAGGGCTAGAACTAGGCAATATATAGTTTCAAGTTCCACTTCTCACACTTGCTAGCTATGTAACATACAAGTGATCACAGCTAAGTCTCAAACTCTCTAAGACTCATTTTCTTTTGTGAGACTTTGCAAAATGCTGATCATAAATGCAGTGACTAATACTCCCCTCACCATCTGCTAGCCAGCTCCAGTTTGCTATTCCCCAAATTCATTTAAAGATTTTTCATTTTCCAAACCAAAATATTCCTCCTGGGCTACCATTTTCCTATGTGTGTTTTCTTCCCCATTAGGATATAATGTCTTTGGGGACAGGAACTATCTTGCTTTTGACAGCTGTATCTTTAAGGCCAAGTACAAAGTAAATACTTAAATGCTTTTCTATTTATTCAAATGAGGTAATATATACCTTAAAGCATGATATAAATGTCAATTATTATGATGATATAAATTTGTCAGTCCTCATGCACAATTTTATAAAGGTGTTCTCTGTACCCTTTTCTCCACAAGGCAAAAATCTTTCCTATTTTAATGGACTCTGAAGCACTCTTAGTCCTGTGCTGTGTCATATGACCATCAGGATCCTGAATTATCATACTATAGCATGGGCTCTAAACTGTTCTTCTGAGTGTCTTTGCACTGAACCAATCATTCCTTTTTATGTGGTCCTCCAGGGGCATATAGCCTTACCTCAGGTGAGGTATTATATTAGATGACCTATGGGATCATTTTAAAGTCTGAGATTCTATAAGTTTAAGGGTAAAGTCTGTGGCTATATAACTGTTTTCCCTGAAAGTAAAACTAAAATGGCTCTTGCAGATATAAATCTTTCCCCTTGGCTTCAGTTCCATGCTCTTACCAACTAAATTATCTAGTGCACACAGTCTAATAGTGAATCACTTCTTCCTAGCCTTCCACCAAAGCAATGATGAGGCTAGCCTCAACTTTGTTTGCAAGGGCTGTGTATTTAGAGTAACTGCATTAGTTTTAAACTTACTACAGTTTAATATAAACTAAATTAAAATGTTCTGACAGTAAATTAAAACAGCAATTATAAAATACAATTTTGTATAAAAAATGAATTAAAAGCATTACAAACAGATGGGCTGACTATTTATATACTGTGTAACAAGAGGAAATTAAGTGAAGGCAAGGACCGTCTTTTCTACTACATATCTTCCAAAGTACCTATCTACCACAAATGCCTTGTGGATCCCTGCAAATGCATTAATATGTCCCTGACTTTACACAACCAACAATGGCAGAGCTAGTTATCGATCTCATTCTGTTCTTATTTCTATTTAAAAACAACCACCATCACCTTAAGGGCCTCCAATTCACTTTCCACTTGTTTAGAGAAGCTCTCACTATGTTCACGAAGCTTACGTTCCTTTGATGCTTCTGCAATTGCATCTTCAAGTCGAGATTCCAGCTAACAAAGAAAAAGAGCAGCTTGATATTTATTTATTATAAAGTAATGTTTATTACACCAATTCACTCTTTCTCCCAAAGGAAACCAAAGACACAAATCCTGAAGATCATTCTACCTCCTGCCATAGCCAAAGACTGAGAAACATACTTTGCGGCCCACAAAGAATGGCTTATCTGAAGTAAAACAAATATTCTAATTTAAGTCAATAATCTATATCTGAAGAATAAGTTTCTATGGAAAAATGACAAATAAGGAAAACAACAATTTGCCCTACAGAACACCGATTCTTAACTGAAGGTCAAAGGTACAAGGCAGATGATTCTCCAAATTTCATTAGATTACAATAAAAATGTATGAATGTGAAGCAAACAACAGCTTTTGCGGTAAAGAACAGGAGATTTTGAGGTAAATATTGACACATAAAAGCATTTAAAAGAAAGTATAAGTAAATTTCACAAAAAGATCACAGTGTTTGGCTGGGAAAGACACTAAACATAAAAATTAAAATTGCTCACAAATGTGTTACAATTAAGCATGACAAAGACAAAATAATTCACTTTGAATCTTAAGACTTATCTTAAAGAAATGGATAAGCACCAACTATTTTCTTCATATTTATAGCAATGCAGAATATCTATAGTAACCAAATGGCAGGAGCATAAATTTCTTATTTCTTATTTTTTCCATCTTCCTTTTTATACAACTTTAGCATACTTTACTGGCAAGTAAGTATTTTTGCTACATACTAAAGTATGTTCCACTTACTTAAAAAAATTTTTTAAAGGCATTAAAGTATAGTATAAAGAACACTGGACTGGAAACAAGAAATATGAAGTCTAGCCTTGGCTCTACCATGAATTCACTATGTGATCTGGGACAAGTTATTTTCCCTTCTCTGGACCTAAATTTCTTCAACTGAGCAGCACTGTGGTATATGGATAGAGCATTATGAACTTGGAATCCAAAGAGTTGGGTTTGAATCCTGCTTCTGCAACAAACTAGCTATGGGACCACAGAACTGGTCAGCTCACCTCTCTATTTCCTCATCAAAAGGGCTGAGCTAGAAATGATCTCTAAAGTTCTTTCTAAGTTGAACTTCCTAGGCTTCTGTGAAAGTTATAAAGTTGAAGTAAAATAAACTCTAAAGTCCCCTTTCTAACTCTAATCAACCTGATTCTATAACTAGTTTTAAATTTTTTTTTTTGGTATCTAGGAACTACTGTAATAAGAGCTTCAAAATGGAAAATTTTGATGAAATCTATAATATGTGTGTGTTATATATGTACATGTATGTGTATATATACCCATTTTTTTACTTTGGCAAACCAAGGTGTTTGGTTTCAAATAAAATTTAAGACACTATTTAAAAACTGTTTACATTGCATTTCTTAAAAAGAATGTTTTGAGAATATACTGATTTATCAAGGCTGATTAGAGACGATATATTATATTTAAACATATGCCATGCTACCTCCTTTCTGGCTTTCTCAGATTTACGGATTTCTTGTCTCATTGAATCAATTTTCTGCATGATTACTTCCACCTCCTCTTCTTTGTCACGAAGTTGTCGAGATATCTTCTGCTTTTGTGACCGGAGGTCTGCCATTCGCTCATTGAGCTCTGAAAACTCCTGCATGGCCAACTTTCTTTGTTGATGGGCATCTTTGAGTTCTTTGGTTTGAGATTTTAATCTTTCTGAAGCTTCAACCAGTTGCTAAAAAAACAATAAGATATAACATTCATTTTAAAAAATCTCTCTAAACTGCAGAAAGGTGCCAGCCTGCCCTACCTTCTCTTCACTCATACCAGCAACCTAACTCAAGTCTTCATCACCTCTCAATTAGAACACTGCAATAGCTTCCATACTGGTCTCTGTGTTTCCAGTATCTCCTTTTTCTAATCTGTCCTCCACTAAACTGCTCAAGTGATATTTTTTTAAAATTCCATAAATTAACCCATTTATTGTTGTACTATGGACTACAGATATTTGATAAGAAGATTTTACTGGTCTTTCAATTCCTTTAGTCTTCTGACGGCAGATTTGACTGTGACTGCAGTGGTGCTATTGTAAGTCCATGCACCACCAGCTCCCGTTTTCATACAGGATCCACAATGCCAGATACCCAAAGCCTGTCTCTTCATTTTGGGCTTGCCAGAGAAGGAGCAGGTATACTTGGTATGCTGGTTAATTTAAATTTTCTTCACCATTTTTCTAAGGGATGCACCATAACGTGCTCCATGTTTACCAACAATTCTGACCTTCTTGGTACATTTAGCCATGTTACCCATTGCAGGGCTGGATCTTGGGGAGGGCTCAAGTAATATTTCTAAAGCACATATCTGAACTGGTCATTCCCCTGCTCAAAAAGCTCCATTGCTTAATAATGCCTCTAGGATCAAATACACTTGACACTTTAAACCCTTCCATATCTTGATCCAGACGATCTTTTCAGAATTATTACAAATTACTCCCCTTTGTGTACTCTATAATCTAACCAAACAGGCTACTACTTGCTGTTGTTCTGAACATATGACATTTTACCTCTTTTGTAAAAGGAGTCCTTACTGATGTGCCTGGAATCCACGCCCTCCTCCCTTCTCTCTCTTAGAATTCCTAGTCTCCTTTTAAAGATCAACTCAAGTGTCACTAGTACGAGACCTTTCTTGAGCCTCACAGCTAGTAATGCCTCTTCCCCCAAATTACCATGTATTTATATTGCATATAGTTACACATGTACATGTTGTATCCTACAGTGCAATAAACATTTCCTATATGTAAAAACCATTTCTTTATTTTCTTTATACTTATATGTACCTAGTATGGTGCCTGACACACAGTGGTCACTTAATAAATCCCTAACTAATAAGAAAGCAGGTCATAAGACGATCACAGGGTGACTGGGAAGATCATAAGGAAATAGGAAGGACCAAGGGTCAACAAAAGGTCATGTGCATTAGACTTTTAACTGAATAAATATGCAAAATTTATAACATCAAATATGAACATTACTTACTTCAAAATTAAATTTGATTAGAATTTTATGGGTAAAAGAACACATCTGGGGTGGCTAGGTGGTGCAATGAATAGAGCACTGGCCCTGGAATCAGGAGGACCTGAGTTCAAATCCAGCTTTAGACACTTAACACAAAAACCTAGCCATGTGACCTTGGGCAAGTCACTTAACCCCAACTGCCCTACCTTCTGCTCCAAAAAAAAAAAAAAAAGAATATACATCTTCTGTGTTTCAAAGGAGAAAAAAAGATGGATTTTTTTCTTTTTCATAAGGAGCTTCAACCACTAAAATTTCAATGAAAGTCTGCCAAAGCATTCAATATTTATCATGCTGTGAAATAATTTAAAATGAATGGTGCAATTAGACAATCATCTGTAATAGCCGTGTCAAGCTCAAACAGAAACAGATCACTGCAACCCACATATTACCTGAGAAAACTACAAATTAACATTATTTATACTGCATTGCATTTTTATTTATTTTGCTGAACATTTCTCAATTATATCTTAATCTGGTTTCCTCTGCAGGAGCTTTGGTTGAGGCCTAAGGACCATGAGTTTGACACATCTGACCTATAGGGTACATAATCTATCATAATTACTATGGCAAAACAATTGAATAACGCAGTTGAAGTACAAACAAATTTAGCAGATAATTTCTTGTATAAGCTTACTTCTACAATGAAGACAAATTCATAATAGAACAATTGAAGACAGAGTCAGGCTTTGTGCAACAAATGTGGACAAAAACAAGTTGTAGCTCTACATAAACCTTGAAGTTTTAATATAGCCATGGGAGAAACTTTGAATGCTAAAGAACATTTTCTTCCTCCCTACTAGAACTTACAAATGAAGCCTAACTACAGTAACAATATATCACTTTAAAATAACTACTGAGCTAAAAGATAGCATGACAGAGATAGATACAAAGAGACAGCATGGTATCCTACCTCTGACATTTGCTATGAGATCCTGAGAAAGTCAATCTCTATGTGCCTTGAGCAACTCTGTAGAATTTAACTACAAAGTCACAGATAAGTCTTTGAACTGGTGGAAAATATTACTAATTCTGGAACTGTCCATGCTGATGAAAGCATAGATCCTTTGCATATCTACACATCAAGCTTATTTGACTGTGTAAGATTTATGGATTTCTTATCATTATTAGAAAGTGGTTTTTTTTTGTGATAGAGTTAAGTGAATTCAAATGGAGAACTGCTTCTTTAGGTGAGTGGCTATGCTGAGAATAACTTGAAAGCAGTGGTCGAATACTTATAGATTATGATGGAAAACTTTTTTTAATTTCTAAAGAACATGCCATTAAGTAGGTATGTAAATCAATCACTTTTCAAATGGGTTTGGAATGGGTTTGTGTCTCCCCCCAAGAGCTAGAAGCCTGGCTACCTTCTGCATATCCTCCTTTTCTTGCCGCAGCACTCGGAGCTGCTTTTCTAGGGCCTTCAGTCTATGTGCAGAATCTTCATGCTCCTGACGAAGTGTCACGGCATCCTCAAGTCGTCGCTCCAGCCTATTGGAATCTGGACAAAAGTTACAATCAATTTTGTGTTCCTTTATATAGATTGAACAATATGTATGTACCCATTCATAAATACACATGAGTATCTACAGAGAGGAGCACGTGTAAATCTACATTCCATTGGGCTATTTGTAGTAAATTTTATGATCTTATTAGTTCCCTATTCCCAATAATGTTTACTGGACTTAGTAAGTCAAAATCTTGCTCTTAGCCAAAAATTTTCAGGCTAGAAAGGCTGCTAGCATGCTAGTCATGTTCCAAATAAACAGAAAGGTATGGGGCCATCTCCAGTTGTCCTTATCTGTATTTTGCCACTGGATTCAGGTGGCTCTGGAGGAGAAAATGAGGCTGGTGACTTTGCACAGCCCTCCCTCACTTAAATCACTTCCAAGTCATGGCATCATCTCCCTGATGTCCTGGTCCTCTTTGAGAATGAAGGACAAACAACTACAACAAAATAGAAAGGTATATAAATGCAAATAAGCAACCTTATCTAAAAGTACTGATTAAAATAAAGACTTCTTATATCAGAATAACCATGTGGACATCCATGTGTCCGTTCTTTTGCATCTAAACTGGCCTAATAAGTAAAGATATTGAAAATATATGCAAATAATGCATCAATCAGAATATTTGCTGAGTTCCTATTATCTATATGTGCTCAAAACCAAAGAAAAATCTGAAAAAGGCTACTGAGAAAAAAAAACCAGCTTGCAGACAACTGATTTAGACTAACTTCTTATTATCATGATAAATTTCAAATGGATGTGCAGTCGAAATATAAAAAGCTACACCATAAAAAATTAGAAGAGAATGGAAGTCCATATCTTTTATAACTGTGATCAGGGAAAAAATCCAATTCTGAACAAAGAACAGAAGAGATTATAAAAGACAAACAATTTTAATTTTAAAGCTTCTAGATAATCAATGCAGCTAAAAGAAAAAAGATATGATTAATGAAAAAAACTGTGTCATATAACCCTGAGAAAAGTGTGACATCCATAATCTATAGATAATTGATAAAATTTTACAAGCCAGACAATTCATTGCCTAATAGACATATGGTCAAAAAGGTAGGAACATTTTTCAAAATAAGTAAAAAAAGATTTACAATCATATTTTTAAAAAAATTATAAATCAATAATAATTAGGGAAACATAATTTAAAACTCATCCCTATCAAAATGACAAAAATTGTGAAAGATGGAAAAAGTCAATGCCAAAAAGGCTATAGGAAGATAAACAAGATAATTTATGGCTGATAAAGCTGTGAATTGGTCCAAATGTTCTAAAAACAAATTGGAATTATGTAAGAAAAGTTACTAAACTGTCCGGAATTTCAGATCCAGGAATTTTACTCCTTGGTTTACACTCCAAGGAAGTCATTACAAAACATCAACAATTTAAGTGTCTGCCATGTGCCAGGTAATGTTCTAAACATCCAGGATACAAAGACAAAAATTACACTAGTACCAACTGCTAGGGAATTTACAATTTAGTGGAGGAAGACAACACGCAGGTATACATAAAATACGTATAAGGTAATTAGGCAAGAGGTAGGAGGGGAAAGAAGACATTAGCATGTAGGGGGATTTAGGAAAGCTCTGGGGAATAGTAACTGACTACTGTCTGAATCTGGATAAGGTGATATAATAGGATGGAGTAAATCTCAAAAGAGTAAACCTCAAATAATAATCTAATGCTACAGACCCCTTCTCAGAATAATAATGTTTTTAAAATATATAAGATCAAAAAAGAAGCCAATATTTATTCTTATTTCAATAACTACATTTCAATAATTGGCTTCTTTTTTGATCCTATATATTTTAAAAACATTATTATTCTGAGAAGGGGTCTGTAGGCTTCACTAGACTGTTAAAGTGATCCATGAAACAAAAAAGCTTAATACTTGTACTATACAGTCATACTATTTTCAATAGCATTAGACTATTATTCCCTAAGAAAAAGTGAGGGTGGATAAGAGGGAAGGACAAATGACAACAAGCCTGTGCTGGCCAGGACAGTGTCCTAGTGTGACAACTGATTGGGGTAAGCTTGAATCACTCACTCTCTAAGCCAGGGCAACTCTGCCCTAGAAGGAGCACCAACACTGAGCAGATTAACTTCCTTTGGAGAAAGAGGAAAGAAGATGAGGGGTGTGGGGATAGAAAGGGTCTCTTGAGGAAACCTCCAGATCAAAGGAAGGATGATTTCCTGACTCCCATTTCAATGTGCCATTTGAAAGATGAAGTCAAATTTTAGAGACACAAAAAAAGTCCCTACTTTAGTCCAGGGTTATTTCAGTTAGGTATAGACAAAACTGACTTTTTCCCTTTCTGAACCCTTTTACACACTGCTAGTGGTCAATTTTTTTTCCCCTCAGTCACTACAGAGTAGGCAGGCAGATTCAAAACAGTCTTTCTTCCAACTTTTAGCTAGGTAGTTTTGGGCTTCTATTCTCTCTGTTGTTTAAATGCTGGTAGGTAAGACTTGAGTTGGTTGGGTCCAACACATTTTGCCCTAGATAAAAGCAATGCAATGCTGCTAACCAGGCACTGGTGGTTGTAAAAAAATTACTTAAAAATCCAAGAGGCAAACAAGTGCCAGATACAGTCAGGGGCTCAGCTAGCCTTTATTAAGCACTTATTACATGCCAGACACCGTGCTAAGTGCTAGGGATAGAAAGAAAGGCAAAAAACAAACAGTTCTTACTCTCAGTCTAATTAGGAAGACAATATGCTAACAATCATGTAGAAACAAAATAGAGACACTCAAAATGAACAGTCTCAGAGATAGGGTACTAAGACTGAGGAGAATGGGAACAGCTACTTGCAAAAGGTAGGATATGAGCTGACTTGAAGGAAACCAGGGAATGGAGGAGGTGGAAATCAGGAAGAACATTCCAGGCACGATGGACAACCAGGAAAATACACAGGAGCAGACAGTAGAGTACTTTATTTGGAAGAACTTCAAGAAAGCCAATGTCACTGCAGTCTGGGGTATGTGGAGGGAACAAGTTGTAAGAGAGACCAGAAGGTAGGAAGGAGGGGAAGGTTATGAAAACAAGGTGCTTTATATTTGATCCTGAAGGTAACAGGAAGCCACAGGAGCTTGTTGAATTGGAGGGAGGAGGAAATGTATGTGTAATGTGGTCACATCTGCACTGTAGGAAGATTAATTTCATAGCTGAGTGGAGTGGGGAGAGATTTGAAGATGGAAGACTAATCAGCAGACTATCACAGTAGTCATGAGTTAACGAGAGCCTGCACTGGAGGCTAATACATAGGCAACACAGAGAATCAAGGGCAGTTGGATGGCATAGTGGATAGAATGCCAAGACTGGGGTCAGGAAGATTCATTTTCCTGAGTTCAAGTGTGGCCTCAGTCATTTCCTCAGCAGTAATAGGGAGCTTGGAAAAAGAGGAAGGTGTGGGGGAGAAAGTCGACAAGTTCAGTTTTAGCCACACTGAGTTTAAGATGTCTATCGGAGATTCAGTTCAAGGTGTCTAACAGACAAGACTTGCTAATAAGAAACAAGACTGGAGGTCAGAAGTTATGGCTGGACAAGGAGATCTGAAAGTCAACTGCATAGAGATGATTAACTGAAACCATGGGAACTGACGAGATTATCAAATGAATTAGTGCAGAGGGAGAAGAGAGAAAGCCCAGGACAGGTGTGATGTGGATAAAGATGCAGCAAAGGAGACCAATAAAGAAAAGTCAAGTGGATAGGAGAGAACAAGGATAGAGTAGTCAAGTCAAAGAGGCCAAGAAAGATTAAGGATTAAGAAAAGTTCCTAAGTCTTTCTAATTTCCTCTGAAATCATATTCATCATTTCTTATGGTACAGTAAAGCCCCATTATGTTCATGTACTACAATTTGTTTAGCCATTCCCAAATTCCTAAAATGGAAAACAATTTTGTTTTTAACTTTTTGATGGTACAAAAAGTGCTGCTATAAATATTCTGGTTATCTATGAGACTTTTCTTTCTAACTTTGGTCTCTTTGAGGTATATGACCGTGATTTTAGTCACTGTCTTAGCATCAATTCAAAATTTCTTTCCATAATGAATGGGACAATTTACAGCTCCACTAACAATGTATAAATAACCTATCTTTCCAGAATTCCTTCAACTTTCTCTATTTCAATCTTCAGTCATCTTTGCCAATTTAGTAAGTGAGATGTGAAGTCTCAGAGCTGTTTTGATTTGTACTTCACATTTTATTAATGATTTGGAGCAATCTTTTATATGGTTGATGAGAGTTTCCGATTCTTCTTTTGAGAATTATGTTCATTTTCTTTGATAACTTACCCATTGGTAAACAATTCCTGGCCATTTGGGTTAGTTCCCTATATATCTTGGATATCAAACCCTTATCAGAAGTATTTGATGTGAGGATTTTTTTTTCTGAATTGACAGCATCTCCTATCCTCGCTACATTGACTCTGCTCATGAAAAAGCTTTTCAATTTCATGTAATCATAATTATTTATTTTATCTGTTGTGTCTTGTTTTAATTTTTATGAAGTACTTTGTGTGTGTCTGTGTGTAAATAAAAAACCTCATTGGGGTAGTTTTTGGTAAGTCAATTTCTCTTTCCCAAGCCTATAATAAACTGTATTTTATTGCAATCAAAGCAGTTGGAGATAAGACTACTTCAATCTATTGATGAATACCACCCAAATTTAAATAACTGAGAATATTTTTCATTTATTTTTTAAATTGAGAATTTAGTATGCAATTTTTATTAATCTGGACAGACTGTTGATGCTTAACACTCTGACACAGAAACCAGAGCTACGCATTAAGACCAAAGCACATACCTGCTATTTTACTCTTTAGCCGTTCAATTTCCTCATTTAATTTTTTGATTTCTTTATCTCTGTTTGAGTTTCCTGTAGAGCGAGCTGAACTATGAAAGGACTGTACAGTTTGTGTGGATTCTTTAGAGAATGGGGATAAGAAAAAATGTTAGAATGAACTTAAGTTTTGGCTAATTTGGAAATAAATCACAAAAGTTATTGTGCCAGAGTGTAGTGACTACAAATCATTTTCACAACTGACCTTGTAATTTTCTGCTCAATTCTAGCTTCTCTTGTTCTAGCCTTCGTATTCTTCTTTCATATGCTTCAATTTGCAAGCTGTTCTCTAGATCCCGTTGCACATCCTCATCTTTGGTGATAGCATTAGATTGCATTACACTTTTCAGAGAGCCTCGATCAGAAAAACAGCTACAAAACAAAGAGAAAAGGATTTTTTAAAAAACCTACTTAATACAAAGTGCATTTTTTTTTACATTTCAAGAATTGCAAAATAAAATAATGACTTTCAAAAAAATATTTTTTAAGGCTTTTTCATTGCCTGTGGAGCCAAAAACATATGATTGCTGTAAATTTCTTAGAATGGGATTTTAATAACCTGAGCATATAACAAATGAATTTCATTTGTACTAATTTAGAATGGCAAAAACAAAAACTTTTTCCCCCTGAGATTAATTTGAGTAGAAAAAAATTTCATGGCATTCAACATCTGGGTTAATAGCTTGAAAGGCTAAATTTGATGTTATTTGTTTAATAATAGGAAGACTAACAAACAATTTTTTAAGCAACTACTGTGGAGTTAGGTTTATAAACACAGTTCAGATAAGCTATGGTTCCTGCCCTCAAGGCCCTAATAAATAGTCTGTCAATTAGAATGATAAAATAAATACAAATAATTATAATCCTCTAACCTATTTTAGTAAATTCAATTTAACAAACCTCTCTTAAGCACCTATAATTTGCTCTTGTATTGTGCTAGACACTGGAGATGCAAAGACAAGAATAAAACAGTGCTGGCCTTTTTGGAGCTTACATTGATTCTCCTGAAGGGAAAAGAGAATGGAGTTTACAATATGTATACATTAGAAGATAATAATTTGGGGAAAGGTGAGATCATTTAACTTTAGGGGAGAGATGGGGCAGAGATTATAGAAGGCATCATCAAAAATATACCTAAACTGAATCTTAAAGGAAGATAAGGATTCTAGGATCTAGAGATGAGTAAGGAGTTAAATACAGGCATGAGGAATGATCAATGAGAACATACACTGTAAAAATATCTTAGCTGCAAGTCTGTTTCCATTTTATCTTAGAAGCAATGGGTAGTCATTCAAGGTTTTTCACCAGGTAAACGGTCAGAGCTATCCCTGCAAAGGTTTATTTTGGCAGCTATGTGAAGCATGGATTAGAGAGGGTATAGGAATTTAAAGAGACTTTTGGTAGTCCTGGTAAAAGGTGATGAGTCAATCAACTAGAATGGCAGTCCCTGTGAATGGATGCTGTAGAGACAAATAGAAAACTTGACAAGGATTTAGTGGTTATGAACTTGGGTGACAAGAATGAAAGTGGTACCTTGAATAGAAACACTTAAATTTGGAAAAAGGATGGACTCCAGTTTCACGTTATACTTGCTGAATCTGGAATTTCTAAAGATGCAGAAGAATATGTACAGCAAGCAGATGATATAGAACAAGTTCAAATGAGAGATTACAGTTACATACACACACACACACACACACACACACACACACACACACACACACACGTAGTCATTTGTGTAGAGATGATACTTTAACTTATGTGAGAAATAAAATTACCAGCAAGGTAGAGAAAGAAAAGGGAGAAGAAATAAGACTCTGGGACACACTGATGCTAACATGACAGGAAATAAGCATCAAAGAATCCAAGGGGAGGAAGGATAATCAAGAGTATTAAAGTTCCATAGAGCATATAGAAGAGAATGACCTGATACATTGCTGGAAAGATAAGAGAGCACCAGAATGTGGAAGGCCTTAAAAACGGAAAGAGTTGTTCAAAATTGTTGAACAGAAGTGATGCGGTCAGATCAATGTGAAAGAAAGACCATCTTGGAAGCAGAATGAAGCCCAGGTTGATAGGAAAGAGGGTAAAGAAAAGACACTTGGTTGGGGCAGCTAGGTGGCTCAGTGAATATAGTACCGGTCCTGAAATCAGGACGACCTGAGTTCAAATCCGACCTTAGACACTTTACAAGTACTAGCTGTGTGACCTTGGTCAAGTCACTTAACTCCAACTGCCCTACCTCCCCTCTCCAAAAATAAAAAAAAAAAAACACTTGGCTCAGAATCTAAGTTCTGCCTCTGCCACTAATTTTCTATAGAAACTTAGCAAAGGCACCACCTCTGTGGGTTTTGAGGGAATGTGTTTGAATTAGATGACCTTGTAAGGGGCTCTTCTTATTGTAACATTCTGTGATAAACAGTTAATACAACAACTGACTATGTGACTTTTTAAACTACACTGTACAGAAAGACATTATGAACTTCCTTGTTTTGTTAACCATCATGTTTCAGGAAGCATACATATCTAAGGCAAACTCAGTATTTCTTAAGTTTTTATACAATAGCTTAGAAAGGCTTGACAAAGACTAGTACTATGTCTAGCCAATAACATATGAGATTGGAGCTCAAATGGAGCTCTCCAAGGTACAAGACTCTCAGGACGTCTACAAAGACTAGCATATTCCAGTTCTAGTCAGCTTTCTCCAGAAAGCAAAGTGCTTTAACTTGAACATAAGTTCTCCCTCAAGATTCCTATCCCATACTAAAGCAGGTTTGCTACATCCCTTGATGGAAGATATTTTCCTGGAAACAGTTTTTCCATAAACTTAAGGCACCACAAGCTGACTGTCAGTGTCTTATATGGCCTTTATGCATTGTGAGAAACAACTTTCCTTCCCAACATTCAACTTCACTTTCGAAACACTTTTTTATTTTAAAATATGAGAAAGAAGATCTTGGGCAGTAGTCTTGAGAAGATACTATTTGATAGTATCCAATAGAAATGAAATCTATTGTTCAATTCTTATAAATGGTTTTGTATCACAAACAAAACTTTTGAAGACCTCTGTTCTGATCATTTTATTTTTTATTCTGGCACATGAAATCTAACAAATTACAGGTTTTAACAATATTACTGAAAAATAGGAATTTGAGGGATTAATTCTTACTGTAGAAAAGTCTAAAGGATTATCTCTTATGATCTAAAATCTAGCATTAACTGCTTCTGTTACTGACAGTGTCTGATTCTTATTACATTAACAAATAACAATACTAGCATCTTACAGTTCATGACCATTCAATAAAATTATCACTTATTCAATTCCAAATTACTAATCTGTTATCTTTAAGTAATAAATCAAGACATACCTTTCAGTTGTAAATGTAAAACCAATGAATGGCAAATGTAATCCAGAGAAGCCAGTATGAGAGCCAGGAGGTACTATTTCCTACCAAAAAAACCCACAAACAACCACATGTAAAAAAATAATGTTCAAACAAAACAAGGAAAAAAACCCAACACCATGTATGGGGGTTGCGGGGGCATGCACACTGTATTTTTGGTTCCTGCCTTGTGGTTGTGTATCTTAAGAAATGCATAACTTTTTTCGATAATTTTGAGATGATTAGATGAGGAAGAAAAAGACTTTCTAGAACAGTGGTTCTCAACCTTCCTAGTGCCACAACCCTTTAATACAGTTCCTCATGTTGTGGTGACCCCCAACCATAAAATTATTTTCATTGCTACTTCATAACTGTAATTTTGCTACTGTTAAGAACTGTAATGTAAATATCTGATATGCAGGATGTATTTAAATTGAACATAACCCACAGGTTGAGAACTGCTGTTTAGAATGTAACAGGGCAATTCAGTCACCGAATATCTCCACTTGGCTCACAAGAGGATTTCAAGTAGAAAGCATCTTGGAGTTTATCACATCCATCACTTTATAGATAAGGACACTAAGACAGCTAAGTGGCAGAGCGGATGGAGCACTGGGTCTAGAGTTAGAACTGAGTTCAAATCCAGGTTCAAACATTTACTAGCTATATGACTCTGGTCAAATATTTAATCTCTAGCTGCCTCACTTTCCTCATCTGTAAAGTGGAGATAAAAATAGCATCCACTCCCAAGGCTGTTGTGAAGAGGAAATGAGATACATGTAAGACACTTTGCAAGTCCTAAAGTGCCACATAAGTGCTAGCTACTACTATTATACTACATTATGCCTAGAGTGGCAAGTCATTGGCCCACAAGGGTAATAAATATCATGCTCTTTGATCAATAGCAGGCCATATATATATATATATATATATATATATATATATATATATATATATATATATATATATATATATATATATATATATATATAT